>JBBMKD010000102.1:94129573-94224369 GCA_037834095.1 Argya squamiceps | reverse complement strand
TGCGGCCAGCGCTCTGCGGGACGGCGGCTGGGCAGCGGCGGCTGCGGCCGCGCCTTCCTCCCCTTCTTCTCCTCCTCCGCCTCCTCCTCTGCGCGGGGCGAAGGAGCCTTCTCAGAGGGTGGGCGGCACGCAGCAGCCTGCCAAAGGGAAAGGCGGCGGTGAAGCACAGCGGCGGGCAGGCGGGAGCCGGCACCAAGCTGCCAGGCGGGCTGCCCCTCTCGGCACCCAGCGAATACAACAGGTCTGGGAGACACCTCGCTTCCCGGTGTTCCCTCTTTCTCCGGTTCCCCGGCACCCTGGAGTCCCTCAGCCCCTGCCGTTCTCCGAGGGGGAGAAGGGGGCAGCGGGGCAGATTGCATCCCCGAACCCCTGGCGGAGCATCATGCGGACGCCTTGGGCAGTCCCTTTCCCTCCCCACAACCAATGGGGTCTCCAAAACCCGCTCCACTTGTTCCCACAGCCCCACTATTTACGACATCTGCGAGCCTGGTTTGTATCCATCTCCTAAGGTCCCAGACACCATGGAAGGAGATTTTATTCTTGTTATAAGTAACGCGCCCTCCCTCCCCTCGATGAAGCTGCCCCGGCTATCTGTAGAGTTCGCAGGCAGCCGGGGCTCCCCGAACCCTCGCTCCCGCCCCGGCGCTGCCCCGGCCGGGCTCTGGAAGCCGCTGCCGCCCTTCTCCCGCCTGGGGGCTGCCGCGCCTGGGCACCGATTTGTACTTCCCAACCTTCTGCGTCCCAGGCCAGGCTACCACCACTGCTGCCGACCCCGGCGACTCCCTAAACTCACGAGAAGGAAGCGGCTGGCTCAGATAACCGCCGGTTCCCACTCCGGCATGCACACCTATCGCACGAGTCAAAGCCTCCTCCGGCTTCTCCCTCGGAAGTTGCATCTCAGTTTTTCCCTTTCTCCAAAACACCTGGAGATCTCGCTCCAGGGAGATCGCCCCATCACTTCCCCGGCGGCATTTCTAGCGCTGCCCTAACACCGCACCTTATTTTTGCTATCATTTAAAATTATATTTTGCAAAAAGAACAGCCGGCGGGGAGGAGAACGGCCTTTTTACCTGGGAGGTCCATGACGGGGGAGGAGGGCTGGCTAGGTAGCTCGTCCGTGAACTTGTATAGCTTAGAGAAAATGAGCCGAGATTGAGCTGGCAGAAAGAAAAGGAAACAGGAGTCGCCTCTTTCTCTCCCGCCCATTGCCAATAATCATCCCCCTCCCGCCAGCCGCTACCACCACCACCCCAGTTCCTCCCTCCTCCCCTCTTCTCCGGCACACACACACACACACACACACACGCACAGGCACCCGGCAGGGATTCAGACACCGGCACCGGAGCGAAGTGCCGCCACAGCAACGCCGGCCATGCCGCACCCCAGTCCTTGCCCCGGCCAGGCACCCCAGCGCCTTGGACCCGCACCCCGACACATCGCGATTGGCAGCGATTAAGCCGCGATGTTCCCACTGGGACGGCCTCTCCGGTGTCACCAGAGGCAGGGAAGAGCCGTGCCGCCTCGCTCCCCCCCTCCCTCCCCCCATTATTTCTACTTGAACCCGCCGTGCTAAGACGCCCCTGTTCCAACACACCACCGACACGTTAGCGCACACCGGCCGAACCAGGCAGCATCACTCCCTGGGAGCTATTTGGAATTCACACACTTTAATTCTGGCAACAGTAATCACTTAAAAGGACATGTTTTTTCGGGGCACCTCGGTCCATGAGGCTGAGCCCCGCATACCGCAAGGCCCCATTCCCACGCTCGCACCCGCACACCTCGGCGTCCAAAGTTCGGCGGCGGCTCCCCCTTTATTAAAATATTTCTTCCCCGGGGCTTCCCGGCCCGTTGCCGAACCCGCTCCCTGACCCACTTCAGAACTGGGACTTGCTCTTTGACCCGCTCCCGAACCGAACCCGTTCCCAAGCCCGCTACCGTCCCTGGGCTCGCTCTCAGCCCCACTCCCCGCCCCACTCCCAGTCCCTCTCCCGGTCCCGCTCCTGGTCCCACTCCCACTCCCGCTCCCAGTCCCTCTCTCTACCCCACTCCCGGTTCCTCTCCCGGTCCCACCCTCGGCTCCGCTCCAACGCGGTCGCGCGGCGCCCCCTGGCGTTGTCGCGGGGCCGGCGGGGCTGTGAGAATGGGGGGAGCAGGGAGAGTCGCACCCCGGCAGGGGAGGTGGCGAGGGAGGAAGGGAAATTCCCTAAGGGCAGAACCCTCGGCTGAGGAACTGAGTGGCCGCCCCCTGTCGCTGCCTGCAGGGCCTGGGTGCGCTGGGCTTGTGGGTCGCCCCTGCCTTGCGGAGCGGTGGCGATGATGTCTGTCACAGCCGAGGTTATTGTCAGATGTTGCTGGCTGCTAATGTTTCACGCTCCTCAGCTCGTGGGGCTGCTGCTGAGAGGTTATCAGCAATGTGAGAGAGGGTAAGGCAGAGCCCTGGCAATGCAGTTTTGAGAAACACCATTGCATTTTGATGCATTTCTCTCAAGCTGGGTTTCTCACTGCATATAGCGTTTTCCTGAAACTTAGACTTCAGCATATGAAAGGAACTTATCAGAAAACTGTGTATACACTAAGAGGTAGCTCCTAATATAGAAAAAAAATGCAGATGTATGTCAACAGTAAAATTACAATCTCTTCTATGAATGAGCAGTCCTCTGTTTCAATCTTCTGCTTTAAGCAGAAGGAAGAACCCCTGAGGGTGTCTGCCTGGTGATTTGCACTGAGAAATTAATCATGCCCTGAAATTACAGCTAAGCAGTGTGCAGGGAATTCCTAACCTATAGCTCCTTATTTCAAATGAGAAATTTATGCTAAGCCTGAAATACTCATGTTTAATGGTCTTTTTTCTGAGTTCAAGCACAGAGGGATGAGAATAGAAAGCTGAAAATTGTAGTGCATTAATATTATCAGAAATCAGAGCAGAAGCAAGTCTATGGCTGTAAGGCAGCACCTATTCTGCAAGACAGAGAAAAGGACCACAGAAATTCCTTCAGAAGATATCGACACTCAATCTTACCTGTGTCTGGCACACTAGAGAGCTGCTAATATTTCTCTTTAGATCACACCACTCATTGATTATGACAGTCTTGTATAAATGAGGCATGAAAGCAGAGTCAAAGGATTTGTACTTTGTTCTATAGGACTTAGAACATAAGGCCCAGTGCTGAGGGAATGATGGCATGCTATCTGTTCTGCATGCAACTTCCAAGGAAGATGAGCATAAGAGCTAAAGGGAACTGAAAAGCCATTAAATACAATGTGCACACACAGGGAACAAAAATATATTAAATCTTGTCTTTTTTAGTACAAGAAATGGATCCCACCTATACAGAACCTCCCTTCTTCTTAGATAGGTAACTAGCAAAAGACCTGTAAGTAAAAATCATTTTGTGGAGGAGGAATAACAATAGAATATTTACTTCTAATAAAAGATCGAATTATATGACATTTACAGCGTTCATTAGAAAACAGTTCTGTGTGTTACTTCTAATTAAATGTTGTCCTTAATGGTATAAAACTGCAGCCTTCATGGAGCTATGTAGCTGGTGGATTTACTTAAGCATCTTTCTTTTTTTGTGTGTGTGAGTTTGAGGCTGAAAATACAGAATATGAAAATATCAATGTCAGAAAATGCACCTCTGTTGTGAACTGACTTCAGAAAGTGTAGCTTCTAAAGTAAATTAGCAGGTAAGTTATTGACAAAATTCTCTTTCTTGAGTTCAAAAGGTTTGTTGTAGTTGGAAAAGAATAGTGTATAATCAAGCTCATGTCATTTCTCATCACTTTGCCAAGAATATGAACATTTCTGCCAAGAATGTGTTGAACTTGATGATGTGGAAGTTACACAAGAAATAAAACTGCTCATTTCTTTGGAACCATTCCTAAGCTAGCCCTCACCTTGAACTCATTTAATCCAACAGCTTCAAGGGGAAAAGCTTTTTGTCTTATCTAGTAAATCAAAATATCAACAGAAAGGTATTTTGATCAGTAGCTCCCAAGTGTTTCCCATACATTATTTACAATAACACTAAACAAAATAGGACACTCCTTTCCAAAAGAAAACGCTGTATGTCTTTTCCTGAAAATATTTCATGGATATTTGCATGTATTATATCAGTGTTACAAATACAAAAACAGAGAAAGAAGAAATGTTCATTTGATGTGAAACATTATTTTATCTACCTGTAATATTAGAACAAGTTTGTAGCAGGGACATAAAAACACTCCCATGATAAGCAAAGGTGATGATTTCTGAGTCCTCATTTATTAAATAAGTTAAAATTTAAATGGCTAAACTGTATCTTCATAGATTACTTGGCCTTTAAAAGATAATTTTACTGTAAATTGTAACAAATGGGATTCAACAAATCTGATTATTTTTTCTTACAAGCACACCTTTGAAATATAATCTGATGGTAGAGAAAGTGCAGTCTTCTGTACCTACCCAGTGGTGACCTCCCTGTTAACCACAAGTCTTCAGTAAACCAGCTGAGGTATGCCCACCCTCTGTGAGAGCAATCCTTGTGCTAAATTCATCTATCAGCGTGACAAAAACAATGTTTTGTAAATTCAAATCAGTGTTTAATTCTCTGTTCCATCGGGACTCCAGGGCTTACTACCTTATAGCTGTCAGCTATGGCCGGGATTGCATGACTCTGTTGATAATATGCACAACATTCTTAAGTATAAGCAATATTGAGAAAAAATACATAATAAATTAGAATTCATTCACAGAGATACTTAAACTCCATTTCTAGTCCCTGAGTCTTAGAGTCTCACACATCAACCAAGGCAGTTAGACTTTTTCCCTGTATAAGAAAATTCGCCCTAAGTTTTTATCAGGTGACTATTCTCAAGTGCAAAGGTTTTCCCTTCATTGAAAGGTGAAGAACATGGAGAATGGATGGAGAAACTTACCCATTCTCATAAAGAACATCATGTCTGATGGAATTTCAGGAATATCTTCATAAGATTTTACACATTGAAATAAGTAAGTGTAATTTGTCAAGAACATTTGGTTCATATAAAAATATCAGAACAACAACTAACATCATGTTCTGACTCTGCCATCAGCCTCTCTGACCAACACATTTTTAAGTCATTCAGGTTTGCTAGGGAAAATTTTGAGATGAAGATGACATATTACTAAGCAAAAAATGGTGCCAATGGTGCCTTTTTTTTTTTCCTAAATATACACCAATTATAAATGCTCATACAATGTGCATCAGTCACCAATGTGTTCTGCAGGTTCAACACTTATGTTCAGTTTTCAAGGTTTGGTGCATCCTCAGAACAAACAATTTACAGTGATGTGGAGCAGCTCTGCTATTCTCTGGATTCCTTTCTTACAAAGTTTTTAAGTAGATAAATGATGACAGAAACCCAGTGTGCCTTCCAAAGACTGCACATTTTTTGTCTAAAAAAGAAAAGGCATTTGTGAGAAATGTTTACCATAACAACAGCCAGACACTGGGCTTGACAAGCACAAATAATTATTTTTTCTTTTATATGTAGCACTGAACACTGTTTGTGTGTCTAGGTTTTTGGGCACTTTTAATCATACAATCTCACAACCTGACCTTATAAATAACCCCCCCCATATTTTAAAAGTGTAGCTCCTAGCCAACAGAAGTAAAGACCTTATTTATTCTCTTTCACTTGCAAAAATGTATGTGGCCATCCAATATCCCCTCTCTGAGCCTCTTAACTGAGTTCAGGGACTGAAGAGTTTACATGAAATTTATAATGAAAACATTGCTGTAAACAGAGCATGATCACAAGTTTCATTACAGGAGATCCCTTAGGGCTCATAGCCAATATGTATAAACTTCACAGAAGTTAATATATGTTAGACAATAGATATCTTTCTATGTCTATCTATCTATCTATCTATCTATCTATCTATCTATCTATCTATCTATCTATCTATCATTCTATCATTCTATCATTCTATCATTCTATCATGCTATCTTATAGTATCTTACAGATATTACCTAACTCATTATATATATATATATATGATATGTATGTAAGATATTATAGGTGTATATATTAGGTACATACAGATATTGTGTGTTAATAATGTGTGACAGTTGGGAAGAACTGGTAGTTTTAAACAACATTTTTGTATCGATTTTCTTGCGGCAGGTGAGATGTTGCTGTACAATGTCCCACAAATGTGAAATTCAAGAGATGCAGACTATTTATTTTCAGAAGAGAAAATCCTTGAAACAGGAGTTTGAAATACAACAAAGAAATGCCACAGCCTTCAACTGCTGTACTTAGTTCATTGCTTCACTTGTTCATTCAGATAGATTTCAAAGAAGGCCTTCCAGTTCTAATTGGAAAACAAAGTTATACTGAATCACATGTTTTTAATGATTCATGATAATTTGTATTAGCAGAGAAGACTTTGGCATTTCTGAAAACAATCCAGAGAAATAAAAATACATGGCATAGATGGAAGATCACATTATTAATGATTTCATTTAAAGTTTAGCATTTCAGAATGCAAATCAGGTTTGAAAGCAATACTGTAGAAGACAGTCTCATTAATGAGACATACATCTCATTAATGACATTCATGGAAGGAAATCTATAACTCTATCATTAATGTATTTTTATTTTTTTTTAATTCTGCATAAAGATTCATCCTTTTATTTTGTCAAAGTAACTGCTCTGCAGACAGGCTTCTATACATTGCTCCAAGTTTTACACTCACAAAGTAGGAATACAAAAAAAAGATAATTGGAATAGAAATCTTAGCCATTGTAAAGAGCTGTCCTGGTAGGGAGCAAAACTGGTTAAGTTCAGTCCTTTTAAGATTAATTTTTCCTCTGATAGAAATATATCTGTGTTGCAACCAAGAGACTATAGCTTTAGAGAATTGGAACAGATGTATTTGGTCACTTTTATATGCTAATTCCAACTCAGCACATAGCTGCTGAGAACTCTGATGACATTTGAGAGACCCAAAAGATTTGTGTCTTAATTTCCCTCACTGAAATTAATGAAGAAAATCCCTGGTTGTTGTTTATTCACTCATGTATTTCTTTTAGCTTTTATTTGTATTCTTTTTTTTTTACTTTTCCTTCATAGGAGCTCTTAATTTGCACCAATAATTAGACTATTGCTGGGTTTTTTCATACTTTTTTTTGTGGCTCTGTCTGTGGATCTATCTGTAGAACTTTCTTTATTTGAAATGGGACAGACTGGAATTCCTCATCCAAAGAACTCTTACAATCTGATCCCAACCTACAAAAATGATACTTCATCTAAGGTGGGTGTCGAGAAAATCCAAAGTAGTCCATGGCTGTTGAAATGTTGTCTAGGATGCAGGAAGATTTACATCCATCTAAGGAGGTCACATCCTTGATCTGAGTTCCAGACACCTCACTTCAGTCTCAGCTCTCTGCTGCTGTAGGTTTCAGCTCTACCACTTACGAAAAAATTTCACACTGCTTTAGCTTTCTCAGGTCTGTGGAGACTTCTGTTCTTGCCTCATTTGAAACAGTCCTGAATAGCAATTTTTGTATCCTTTGAAAGAGCCGGGAAACTTGTAGCCAGTGCAGATCCCGTCATTGTGCATCTGTGCGGCATTAGGTTCTTTTTCAAAATCTAAGGCTTTTACCAAAAAGAAGGTTTTAGCTTCTATAACTGCAGCAATAGCCTCACAAACCACAGGGTGGTGCATAAAATGGCAGATCTCCACTACCTTTAAACATTTGAATTATGAGGTACGACCAATCCCATTCATTTCAGTGCCTGCTAAATTAGGTGTCCCTGGAAACACTTGTGACATGTCACTTCTTCTGTCAGTCCTCACCAAAGCAGGTAGGAAAGGAGGTGAAACATTATCGTTGAGCATTTGCACAGTCTATTGTGAAGGAAAGCTCATTTGGGCTGGATAAGGGCATCTGGGAACATCAGAATTTGTCTCTCCTTGCAATCAGGGACTCAAAACCAGAATCTAGTTAATGTCTTAAATTCTTATGGGAATAGAGAGGGGAAGGAACTGAGGCAAAGCTGACATATTCAATGTAAAAGGTCTTGAGAGCCAAGCCCACAGATCTGGGGAAGGTATGACAAAGAGTATCTGGATAGTTATCAGTTTTACTTTTAATAACTTCATTGGAAGAAGAATTGAAAATTAATTTTCTATGCTGAGCTGAACCTTGGGCATATATTACTGTTTAGACATTCCCTGTTCTCCTAGGAACTATTGCAATGGGTGAGAGATGTTTATGCAAAGCTGTTGCACTGTTTTGAAGGATCTTTATATATGTTTGTACCATACCTTTGGGAAACCACATACACCTCTGATCACACCATTTGATATAGCCAGAATTCTCAGGGTAGAAGACAGGTAATCTTTCACTGTAAACCCTCATGATAACCTGATCCACACCTGTCCCAAGCACTGAACACCCAACATGCTCTATTGCATGTGACTGGATAGAAAAATAGGGTGCCTGAAGGCAAAGACAAAAAGATGACAGAGAAGCAGTCATTCCCATCACCTTGTATTCTTCCTTCCAGGGAAAACTTGAAACATTCAGTATAGAAAGAAAATGTACTAAATTTCAGACATTTGCATTAGGGACTTTGAGGCAGACATAGCATTTCCAGTTTTAATACTGAGGCCTTCACAAGGGATTTCACATCTGAAGCTTTTTCATTGCATTGCACTGAATGACACTAAATCCAATTTAAAATAAATGATGAGCCAGAGCTCTGATACACCTTTGCCAAATACAAGAATAATATGTGTCATAAAAATAAAATTCACATTGCAAATGATTCCTTTACATAGCTGTTTGTATATATATATATATAAAATACACTATATATGTATTAGAGAAATTAATGTGCAGAGAGACTGAACTGAAAGTCTCAGGCCTACAAAGACTTAGCCTGTATTTTACTCGAGGCTCATGAGTAGTCCTGCTGTGCTTTGCTCTTTATGTACATAAACCTTTGTAGGCCTGGAGCCACAGCACAGGAGGCAAAAAATACCAAAAGCATTTCATAGCATTTCTTTTCATGACTTTGTGCTTGTGATGCTCTTGAATCAGTATCATTATTACTTTATTGTGTTTTGTCATTGTGGTGACACAAAGGATTTTAGTGCAGCTCTGTAGAGGCTGTTGTGCCACGGACACGTGTTTCAGTGTCAGTTCTGTTCTGTTAAAAGGCAGAAACAGATTCTGGAGGTGGGATTTGCAATGGCCACAAAGCATCTGGCCTCTCTGTAACTGTCCCTTCTCAAGACCAAGGAAAATTCTTTGATTTCTTTTACAGCTCTGATTATACATTGCATGTGCCAATAACAGATGTGTTCTCATCTTTTTAAGCTACAGTGTTTTATCTGTATGGAACTTCCACCAAAAGGGTATAGGGGCAATGACTTTAAGCTGAAAAGGGGCAGGTTTATGTTAGATATAAGGAAGAAATTCTTTACTGTGAGGGTGATGAGGCACTGGAACAGGCTGTCCAGAGAAGCTGTGGATGCCCCATTTCCATGAAATTGTTCAAAGCCAGGCTCTGAGGACACTGGTGTAGTGAAAGCTGTCCCTGTCTGTGGGAAGGGGGGCTGGAATTACGTGGTCTTTAAAGTCCTTTCCAGTCCAAGCCATTCTGTGATCCCATGATTCTGTGATAACAATGTATATGTCTGAGGGAGTGTCTTTCTATGCACTGTCTGTACATACAAAATAGATATTTATTTTTTTTCTCTCATTGCTTTTCTTTTTTTTCTGTTTCCTAAGGTCTTTGTTACAGTAGTAGTTTACAACATTTAGGACTTAACACTAAATATAAAGCTACACAAACACTATCTCCAGGCCAGTTTTAAGCCCATGCTTACATTAAAATCTGCTTCACATCCACGCAGTCTAGTTACTAGTATTTAAGGACTTGGCTGCACACTGGTAAGTTAGGCCTGGAAACACACTAGTCAGAGCAAAGTCAGCTGGCTGTGCTGGGCACTGGAAGATGGTACTTCCAAACTGGTGAGCCACAGCTGGGAGTCAGGGATTCCACCTCCAGATCAATCCTGAGAAAACAAGAACTCAACAAACTATGAGCCCCAAAAAGCAATATGTAAGTAATTGATTCACCTTAAACTGTCCAAAAGCAAATTGAAACACCAGCAAAAGCAAAGTTAATGTATCTCTGTCAATCTTTTTAAGAAAATAATTCTTGATCTGCCAGAAATTATGAACTCACTCGAATAATCACAACCCAGTTGATGGCTTTGTGCTTAGTATAAGAACAAACAGTAAATGCTATAAATAACATGTTATTATAATATCACTGTACATCCCAGTGATATTTTGGCTGAAGAATAACTCCCCTATTTCCTCCCCATTATTTTTTCCCCACATATGGGCTAGAATTATATGAAGATTCATGCAAATAAATATTGATTTTCAAATATGAAAATATTGTGTCCATTTTTGCTCTGTTTCCACTTGAAACACAATTGCTGCCAATCATATCCTCTTTCCAACTGCTTCATTCTGACAGTTTGCATCATCCTACTTTTACAGATTTTCCCCAGCTATAATCAGGTGAATTACCTCAGAATGCCATAAATGTTCTTTACTAGTATGCCACGGCTTCTCATAGGAAAAAAAAAAAAATAAAGCAAGGTAAATTTTGTTGTTGTGCTCCCATTTTATAAAAGTAAGCAGAGAAATATGCAGTGGAATTCTAGTTCAACCAGAACAATCCAACCAATCCAATTCCATTCAATTCAACTGAATTCCAATTCAATTCAATTGAATTCCGATTCAACGTAAACAAAGACTTTCTGACTCATGATGACACCTTCAATCAACATTTTCCTAAGTAATTAACATAAAATGTAAACTGGAAAACTACATTTTCCATATGCAAGAAGCAGGCTTTCTGAAGAGGAGCAATAGGCTTGTATCAAAAGCCATGCAAAGATGAAAAGAATATGGCCTAAGTTCAAATTCAGTTAATCGGTTTGTCCCATGCTGAACATTAAACAACTCAGTAAACTGAAAAAAGCTAAAAAAGCTGACTGAGTGGAGTTGGGCTGCTCATGCTTGACTTCAAAAGCTCTTTGATATATTTTGGAGCTCCTTGGGATCCTTGGGCCCTAGCTTATATTCGTCCACCCATCCATCCATCCATCCATCCATCCATCCATCCATCCATCCATCCATCCATCCATCCATCCATCCATCCATCCATCCTGTATCTGGCACCACTACAACCCTTAGACTGTGAGGACTGAATTGTCATACTCCGCAACTGACCCTGTATGAAATAGACCCCCCTTTCCTATGTGTGCTCACACACAATGTTCTTGAGTAAAAGAAGATGTTCTCTAATCTCTTTGCACTGCATCATCCTACAAACATAATAGGAATACTGAGAAAAAAATAGTTTACTCATGTTGCAGAGCTTTCTTGTTGTTGAGAGAAGCAGAATATTTGAATATAATTTCTAGTTTATGCAGAGTTTCTGGGAGTGCACTGGTTTTCAGCATTTTTATGTGTTTCATAGTAAAAAGGCTGTTCAATACAATGGGAAATTAAAAATACTTGAAAAAATCCTGGAAGATTTATTGAATTTTATTTTTATTGATTCATCTCTTTTACTCTTAAAATTTTACTGTTTCTCATGTCATTTATAATGCACTATGTATATACTCACAGTGGAGCATTGCTATATCTGTCTTAAAAGCAGCCTGTGACACAGGTTAAAATTCATCTTCATGGTTCCCTGAGTATGGATACAGCTAATGGTCCACACAGCTAATAGATTAGACCCTCTTTTGGGAGACCCGTGTATTTATGCAGAAAAAAAGTGATTAGGCAGATAATATTTACGGGTTTGCAACTTCTGGAAATTTCATGACAAATTCCAATGGTGTATTATAAAGGCTTAACTACCTTAGCAGTGGGATAAAATTTCATAGCAGGATACTGATATTTGAGTTTTAAGATACTGGAGATCAAGTTCTGTGCAGAAAACCACAACACTAGGCTTTTTAAATAAATTCTTGCAGGTGATAATATTTACCTTCAGATCCTCCACAAGGTGAAATTTCTTTCAAATTTTTGAGTACCTTTCAAGTGGACAGAACATGAAAATCTCACTCTTTCAGATTTTCAAGTAGTTTAGAATCCAGAATAGACTGAATGTTGAAGAGAAGAGGCTGTTTTGGAAAAAAAAATAACAAACAGAAAAACACAGCAAATATGTTTGGGTCATGCAGAAGTCTAGAAATAGAGTCTTCTGAAAGCTGGTTATGCACTGAATCATCACTCCTTCAGTAGTGCACATTTTTTATGTTGTCAGAAAGAATGTTGACTCATAAGGGTACAGACAATTATACAAATGTTAAACACACCTTTTTATACAATAATTTGAAATTTTCACTTGGAATGAAACAGAAATTCAGATTTTTTTAGAGCTTTTTATGCCATTAAAATAAGGTTTCCAAAGACGATACATGTCAATAAGCCTTTCCTAGATCAAAGCCTACTAAACTCACCTTTCTCTTCCAGAAAATTTGTCAAATTTACTGAAGGCTGAATCATATTACACTCCATTTAAGCCAGTTTAGTTGTGGATTGCACAAAGTTTTACTGAATTTTTGCACAAATTTTTTCTGAAATATCTAGTCCTCCTTTGGAGCTGACCAGTATCACATACATGATGAAATAACCCCTGGAATACATGAAAAAATTAATTGAGTTATTCATACCTAAATCCAAGCCCTGCTGAGGGTAGTAAAGGCATACCTCACTATAATTGTAACATTTAAAAAAATGAAACACTCCAGTGGTTTGGGATGGAAGCATCTTTTCTTTCTAATCCTTAGAAACTTCACCCAATTACCACACATTGTTACATATCTAATCATTAATTTTAAGAGTTGTGATGGGTGTCTAAAAATTAAAGCTAATGAAAGTGCAAGCTCAAATTTCTAATATGCAAGTCTCACACTGGTCCACTGTGGTTCTCTTTAGGATTTCTTTTACAAGGGACTAGTTACAAGTGACACAGAGTTTTTCTTGCTTCAGAGCACATAATCTTAATATTGTCATTCTCCCAAGATCTAATGGATATTTCAGAGAGATGGATGACTGGATGTTTCAATAGACTGATCATGAAATTTCAACCAATTCTGAGGGTTATTGTTATTTTGGGATTTGGACTAGATGACTACAACAGTTCTTTCCAACCCAAACCATTTTATGATTCTATGATCTTCAAACCCAGAGCTGACTCACATACAAAGGAATCATTATCACTTCTTGGTCTCCAGTTAGATTCTCTTAGGTGGTTTGCAGGCTGAAGTCAGCCATCTTAAAATAGCTTCCTCCATCTCTTTCCTGTGTAAAGAAGATGTCTTTTTCCCCTACATAACTCATTTTCCTAAAAACGCATTTCAGATGAAGCAGAAAAATGTGGTCCCTTTTTCAGAGGAAATGTTTACAATAGAGGACTATTCCATAGCGTTAACTACTCCAATGCATTTCTGCAGGTAAAATGAGTTGAAGATAAAAGAAAATTTTCTCTTAAAATTACTGCATTGCAGAGAAGTACCTTTTTCATTCTGTAATATAATTTTATATGTGGATACACAATAAGTAGCTGGAATATCTGGGGTTCTCAAAAACCAAAAGTGAAAAAAGAGAAAGCAAAATGAACAATCATGATGACAACTTGCTGCAATTTAGGACAAAAGTGATGCTGTGGAAACTAAATAAGATACAGACAAAAAACTATTTAGTTACAGATATATGCAGAGTTTTGCAGTACTTAATACTGTGGATTGTGTGTGTATTTGGTTTTGGTTAGTCTATACTTCTTGCATATAGGTATGAGAGGATGGTAGCCATGCAAAAATGAATGTATCTGCTGTTAAAAATTCTCTCAGCTTTTGGAAAGAGAATAAAAAAGTAACGTAATTTTAAATAAGGTAGGAAAAAGACTTTTTTTTTTTTTCCAAATTCTAGGTAAGGTGTGTTTCCTTGCATTGCATTTATGCTTTTTCTTTTTAAAAGATACATTCTCTCCTCCATGTATGCTGTCCTTGGAATCAAGAGATGCTGCCTTCTGAACAAAAAAGAGCTGGTAACCCTAAGTTTAGAGGTGAATTAAATGCTTGTGAAAGCCTATGATCTGGAACTATCATTCTTTTGTATATAAATCTACTAAGATTCAAGTAGCAGCATTTCCTGCAAACATCTTAAAGCAAAGTCATTAGCATGACTTGATGAGCTACCAACTCCAGGGGTCAAACCAGGCTACTGAGATCTGAATTTGAACACACTGGTCCCAAACAAATGAGGAACTAGGTCACTGAAGTTAATCAAAAGAAACAATGGAGATGGAGATGGAGATAGATGGAGATGGAGATGGAAATAAAGTACTTAAATGTACTTATTTTAAACTTGCTATATGAAAGATAGGAGTACTTGTACTGAAGTGGATTATGTTGTGGTGTTTCTTTAATGAATAAATAACAACTGGATTTACAGGAATAATATTTTTCTATTTGAAGCAAATAGAGCAACAGTAAAACTCAAAAGTATAAATGAACTACACATTCTCATATTGATGAACTTCTTATCTGAAATCAATATCAGCGATAAACACTATCAGTTGTACTGCAAAAACATTATAAAAATCTCTTACTAAAATCCCAAATTTCTATTTAGGTTATGTGCTTAAGCTTCTCAAAACATATGACAGAATATCTAAGATTGACATACCCATTGAAAACTTCGAAAAGCATGTGTAAGTTTCAAATTTTTATTTTCCCTGGTCAGACTTAGGTTCTTCTGGTCTCTGAATGACTATTTATAAATTCAAACAATTTTAATTATGTTAGTCTAAACATATATTAAATTTCTTTCACAAATATGTAATTAATATTTTATTACACCCTTCCCCATACCTTCTGATTACCTCAAGAATGCTTTAGTAGTCAAATAGTTTGAATATAGAGTTTGAGGCATGGGTCTTATACGACAATGAGTCAGAGGTTAATGTGACTTTTTTCTCTTTTGTGACATCAGATGTTCAGCCAAATTTGCCAACAGTAATGCAGGCATCCATGGAAAAAACCCACTATTCTAATCTCCTGTTTGGAGCTTTGATACCTTACATTTCCATCAACTCTCGTAAAAAGCAAGCCCATTTTGGACTTTGGGGTAATAAAGTGTCTCAAGTAGTATGCCAAAATTCAGTTTGGGTTTTCTCTGTTGTTCGCTTATTCTGTGTTTTTCTTTTTCTACTGGACAGTATAGTTAGGAAAATTGAACTGTGGAATTCTCACTTCAGCACAGATAAACTTGGCATGTGCTTAAAATTTTAATAAAATACGTAGGGGTCTTTCCTTTCTAAGTCCCTTAGATCCAGTGAGTACGAAGTTGAAATTTCCACCTATCTAGTGGACAGTTTTTTGAAAGAACAAATGAAGAACTTCTTAATAAAAGTATTTTTAAAAGGCATGTGAGTGACAGTCTTTAACAGTTTAATTTGGAAAGAAGAATAGGCAGTACATTATGTCTTCTGTATAGAAGTGGTTTATGTCATATAAATGGCTGTTAAAAATCAAGAAGTTATTTAGGTTTCTAGTACAGCATAAGCAAATTCCTTACTATAATTAAGAAGTTAGAAGAAATCTTTCCAGATAAAGACAAGAATATACAGAAACTCTTTTGATGATAATTAAGCTTTAAAACATTCTTCTTAAGAATAGGGCTAGTAATAAAGATGATTCTCAGGACCGGAAACTTTCTTTTTATGGGATGTAATAACATTTGAACTTCCTAATGACATAATTCCAAACCTCATTAGACTATGGTGACATTAGAAGTCCTTCAGAAGGTGACAAAAAAAGAGAAAAAAGAGAAAAAAATCCAAAAATCTAGAACACAAACTAGAAACATGTTCCGAGATTCCCTGCACTCAAGAGCAGAAGCAATTAGATGCCTATTGCATAATTATTAAGGATACATAATTATTAAGGGTGTCTCACCAGCTACAAAAGCAACCCATCACAACCTGCATCAATGAGAGGAGGATTGAAAGTATATCCAGTCAAACTCTAAATGCTCATGTGGTTCAATGAGACTCTGGAGGGTTAATGTGATTTGGTTGCTTAGCCGACCTGTTCTGGCTGTGGCTACACACCCTCTCTATTTCTCCTTAAGACGTGATCTTGGGGGTTAGCTCACTTTGAGACTTACACATCAGACTGAGAATGTTAACATGGGCACGAGTATGAGTAAAACCTGCAAAAACATTGATTGCACTGGAATCTGTAGCCATTCTGGTATATACAGTGACATATTCTTCTTTCAATTTTTGTAGCACTTCTGCCTCTGACACTTAATTTTGTTTCTAAACATCCCTCCACCTCAGCCAAGAACATAACACCATATGGCTTCAGTTCTACTGTGTCAGTATTTTGTAAAGATAGTACAAAGGAAATGTCATGAAAATAGTTTTGTCATTCTCTAAATGGATGCTTAAATCCTTTTGTTATTTAAAAGGTAGAAACTCAACATCTCACAGGGTTTTTACTGTTTAAATTTCAGATTCTAGAGATGATGCTTGGGAATAGACAGAAATAGTTGCATTTATCTGAAATGGAGATCTTTATTTTCTATTAATTTATTTGTTTTAAGATAAGATCATCAGGAGCTTAAGATTTTTCTTTGTTTTGAAATACATTGTTATTTAAATAGTGTATTAAAAGTTACTATAAAGTCCTACAAAATAGACTACACTTAAAATGAAAACTTTTGACTCATTGATGACATATTCAGGGGGAATTGATTTCTAATTCTGCAAAGAATACACTTTGGATTTGTGAATGGAGAACTTCACCATGGTGATTTCAAAGATGTTATCATTGTCCAAACTCTCTAATAGAAGAATATAGAAAAGGTGTTCTGACTGAGATGACCATTACTGTTGCTTGACCATTATTGCTTGTATCCTTTTTTCCCCTCAAATTTCGTTTTCTTTAATTTATGATTTAATTATGACACTTCAGAATTGCAATATTGTGATTGATTTTTAATTTGAATATTCTTTGTAGAACAAATACACATGTAAAATCAGAAATCTCAAGAGACATTAAGAGAAGAGACAATGAGAATTGTTCTACTATTTATTGTGCTCTAAATTTGTACAAGTCACTTGTTTCTGGAATATATTTATATTGTATTCAGTAATTGAAGTCACCCCCTCCTTTTTTAGGACTGATCCTTTGAAGCTAACTGAAGCGTAGTTTGTACATTAAGGAAGTTATTTTGAGGGAGGAAATTTCATTAGACTCCAGATCTGTAAGAATTCAGGGATAGCAGCTCTAGTTTAACAAATATGTTTGACTTTTCTGGGGATAAAAAAGGGAGAAAGGGAGGTAGTAGGCATTGTTTTGTTTAGACTTCTAAAACACATTTTACATGGTATGACAGATAAAAGCAATTTTGAAAATAAAGTCTGTTTTGGTTATGGAAGGAATAAAAAAGTGAATTGGAATGTGGCTGGAGGAAAAAAAAAGCAAAGATCTATTATTTAAACAGTAAACCTGAGCTAAAACATAGTAATTTGTTCAGTTCATTACACCATATTTGTTGATGTTTGTTGTGCAGCTCCTGACTTTCTAGCAGTAAACTATAAATGTGTTTAAATTGTATTAATTTGTTTTTAATTCCCAGAAATAGTATGTAATTATACATTAGTAAGCTAATTCTAGAGCCTGGTGAGGCTGGGTAATCAAATTCAACATAAGCTAATTAGGTGTTGAGTGTCAATTTATTTGATCTCCTTTACAAATTCTTATTTTAATGTATTTCTATAATATTGATGCAGAAAAAAAATATTTTACCTTCTTACTGCTTGTCTTTATATGCTTGTGTTAAAATTGTGCTAATGATTTTGTAATAAAAATTGTTAAAACCTTTCCTGCTGCCAGTCACTGTTTCAGTTTAAAGCTGTGCAATCAATTTATGTTATATTAGTGTTGAACAAATAAGTGTATACCAATCATGTTTCACATATCCAGAAAATAATATGCATTTCTGTAAAGAAGGAGGCTGGAAGAGAAGCTGCAGAAAAAATCATTTTGTTTAATGAAATCCTACTTCAGCAGAGCTCTTCCATTGTTTTTTAAGTTTAGTTAAACATATTCCTAATTTTGCTCTTTTGACAAATTGGTTCTAGGCTGCCTTCCTTTGAAGGAAGACTGTGTCTGACTCTGCTTGACTAAACTAATTTAGAACATACAGCATTTCAGCCCCAAAATAAATACACTGTGGGAACAGAGGGTTGAGGAATGAAAATGAGGTACTATTGGATGTTGGCTCTTTGTGCTAACAGTGCATCTTCAGCTATGTAAATGGTAGCAGTTACAAGGGGAAATGTAGTCCAAGGTTCAAACCAGGTGCTTTCTTCCTTAGTCATATAAATCATAGACTATCTTGAGTTGGAAGGGACCCAAGTGTCTCTTTCCTGTTTATTACATATTATTATAATAAGCATGGAGTTTGGAATCTCTTTTGCAGCAGTATTATTAGAAAACATTAAGAATTATTTGGGGGGAAAATGTTATTCAAAAGAAAAGTGTATATATTAAGTGACTAAGTCATGTTCACTGTATTCACTGGGAATCAAATGCTTATGACAGATAGTCCAAGGACACTCCGAGTAAACACAAAGGACTGTAACTCAACTTGACATTTTTGGCTTTTTCATTACCAAGTCTGGAGGACTTGGCACAATATAGTTCTACAACAGGAACATCAGATTTTAGATCTATTAACAGCAAGTAAATTATTTATCAACTTACAGGATATCAGAAGTTATTTGGCAGTTGGCAGGCATCAGTGAGCCATAGATTAACAGAACACCACTATTGTGTAAAATATCTTCTGAGCAATCTATTTCAGAACAGAATTTTTTAATAGATACTCCTATTAAGTACATAAAAGACCCTTAGACTTCTTTTCTTACTTGCTATTGCTCTGTCTATAGGCATAATACTATGCCTTAAATAGTATTTAAAGTGACTGAAAGGAGAGACTGAATACATTGCCAGTTGTTTCTCAAAGCAACATTTATGTGCAGCTACTTAACAGAGGAAGGCATTGGCACTGTGTGCGAAAATCAGCAACAAAACGTGGGCACATTTTGGAAAAGTTTTTTGGTCTTCTTACAATGGGAGAAAAAGTGGCAATAATAGAAAGACACAGTTGAAGATAGCAAGAGCTCTTAGCAGATTTTCTTGTGCTAAAATATTTTCCTATTCTTCTCATCAGGAAGCACACCCTGGGCTACATCAAAAGCAGAGTGGCCAGCAGAATGAGGGAGATGATTCTGCTCAGCCTTAGCTGAGCCCTATCTGCCACCTGAAGAATCACCATGCCCAGCTCTGGATATCATTTTCTGTGCTGTCCTCAGCACAAGAAAGACATGGGCCTGTTGGAATAAGTTCAGTGTAGGGCATAGAAATGACCAAAAGGCTGGAGCACCTCTTCTACAAAAACAGGCTGAGTTAAGTTTGGGTTGTTCAGCCTCAAGAAGAGAAGGTTCTGGGGAGACCTCATTGTGGCCTTCCAGCACTTAAAGAGGGCTCATCAAAAGAGGGAGGGCAACTCTGTACATACACAGAGAGTGACAGGGCAAGGAAGAACTGCTTTTACCTGAAAAAGGGTAGGTTTAGATTATACGTTGAAATAAATTCTTTACTGTGAGAGTGGGGAGGCACTAGAACAAATTGCCCAGGGAGTATGTTGATGTTCCATCCCCGGAAACACCTAAATTCAGATTGGATGGGGACTGAGCATCTCGAGCTAATTTTTGGCAGCCCTGCTCATCATGAGGGAATGAAACTAGATGAACCTCTATGTCCTTTCCAGTGCTGGCCATTCTATGACTCTCACTGAGGGGACCAGTCTCATCCCAGAGGAGTGGCTTGTTTCCCAAAGGGCTTGTTCCAGGCAAACTTTAGCAGATTTTCTTGTGCTAAAATATTTTCCTATTCTTATACTCTGCCCTTTTACTCCATATCATGCAACTGTGAACAAAATAGTATTTTGTAGCCTTCTCTAGTTGCAGCTGCTTCTCCACTGTAAAATAACTGAAAACACTGAAGCTTTTGCAGCTTCTGCTGCCTTCTGAAGTGCCTCGAACTTTCTAAGCTATCTGTCATTTCAGTATCTCTGATACTCCTTGAATTTTATCTTGTCATACTGGATCAAGAGCTTAGAAAAAAACCAATAAACCTTAGGCATTTTCCTTTTCAGATGTGTTTCAATGGAAAAGAAAGATTTCAGCAGAAGGCGATTTATCCCAAAATAGGAGCTTTCAAAAATTCTCCTGTAAACTTCAAAACAGGCCCTCCCTACCTAGGGTCCCAAGAGAAGCCAGGTGAGAGGGAAAGAGGATAATAAGTAGGCCATTTTATTTAGGTGAACTAACAGTTATAATATATTCAGTTTGAAATGCTCAGTAATGTGTTTTCAGTTGGTTAAAATACTTGTATATTTATATTTTTCTATGAAAACATTAAGAGAGGTAATCACTTGTGAATAACATGTTCTGAGTGAGAAGTGAATCTCGAACTACCATTGAATTTAGAAAAGAATATCACAGAAATTGTTAATATAATTTCCCAATTAAAATTACAGTTGTGAATAAACCATATTTTTTCACAGGAAAATGTCACTTATAGCAAAATAAAATTTGGAAATTCCCAAATTGTTTTTTCTTTAAATTGACTTCTAAAAAACACAAGAATGTTGATTTAGTATAAATTTTATATATAGAAATATATAATAATGCCCCTACTAAAATTTTTTGAACAAATAATTAACATTTATTAAAAATGGTGATAAGCTATTACATATCTTATTAGCAATACTTTAAAGATTAAAACAAGAAAACCAACCAAAACCACCAAACAAACTCCACTGCCCTCAAAAAACCCCAAAACAAATCAGCAAAAAAATCTCCAGAAAACCCAAACCCAACTCCAAAAAAAGCAGGAAGAAAAACAGCCCTGCCAATATCTGCTTATAATGAACACGGGATGCTCAAATGGTATAGGATACATTAATAAAAAGCGTAAATCCTGAGAACTTGTCAGCATGGAATTAAGCTAATTAATCCTACAGTGATAGTCACTCCTACCAGATGATGGACACCAGTTATGGGCTGTTATTGGCCTCATAATATCAATAATATCTTCATTTACAAAGAGAGATAGCAAATAACTAGTCCTCAGAGACAGGTAGAACCAGTTTGAGAAGTACTCAGTAACATTCAATTCTTATTAAAAATATCCAGTGATTTTGATAACATTTCCTATATTCACGCACTGACAATGCAGTTTCTGTCACCCGTCCCAACACATGAAATTCTTGATATCTGTGGGGTAAACTGAATGATCTTTCCAAGTTGAATAATCAATAATTTTGATTAACAACCAATAGATAATTTTCAGAGGGGGACTATTGTATCAAAAAATGCTGTGCTAAAGGAAAAATGGTGAGAACCAGATAACCCGAGTTCACTTCCATGATAAATACAGCCAAATATTTAGCTAAATATGCTGGAAAAATAACAAGAAACTAATTCAATGAGAGCTAATTTCTATGTAGAAATGTAGCTGTTTTTAGACTCCTCCTTCCCCTTTCTAAAATGCTGTTAATACATAAAAACCTGTGATATTTCTGATCATGGACAGGTCACTTTTTTCTTACATTCCAAACGTTTTTTCGCTCCCATTTCATGGTGTGTATCTCCTAACTAGTTTTACAATACATAATGTTTATTTTTATAGAGGTTATACAGACACAACACCACTCCAGGGTGTGAAACAGCTCATAAATGTTTGAAAAAGCATTCTTGTCCCATTAGTTTTCAGACTATATTACAGCTCCACACACACAAAAAAAATCCACTTCTTATGACCTTACAGTACATGACTGCTAAGAGGCCGAGCACCACATGGAAACACATAATCTTAGTTTGACAAACTTATTGCTAAGCTCTATTTGCATGAAAAAAGTCTTTGTTGGTTTTGGGAGCCAGGATTTAATTTTTTTCATCTCAAAGTATACACATATAGCAGGAATATTATGAATCAGTATTTAAAAAAAAAACAAAACAAAATCAGCCCGTGAAGCAGGCATCTGGGAATCTGACACATAAAAGAAAGAATAAAGTTATTTCTGCATTTTTTGTGGAAGCAAATGATATTACATAAAATCCTACTGACAATTTTAAGTTATAATTGTAATGTTGGTTTTGCCTTTTTTTTTTTTAGTTTGTTTTTGTTTTTTTTTTTTTTACTTTTTAGTTTTCTGTACCCCGCTATTATCATAAACAGTGGCTCAGATTCTGGTAATATGAAGAGGTAAGAAGGAAAAGGCTATCATTCCATAGGAAGAAATGCATGTACTTCGGTAGGCATCACACAGAGTTATTTTCAATACTTTACACTTATCACATCTGATTTATTGTCCCTCCACATACCAGAGAAGACACAGAAGCTAGAATAAGACTTGTAAAACAGACATACTGGTAAAGGAAATGTATACGTGTATATGAATCCTTATCTAAACATATATATTAGATTAAAGTTATCAGTGGCTGTGGCTTAATTTCCCAGTAGTTGTTGGATGGCATTCAATGTGTTCCTAGAAAGCATCATCCAGAATCGATTCATTTGAAAGAAATAGACCTCATGGTTTTCCAAACTGCTCTATTCCTAGAACCAAAATATCTCAAAAAGCACAGCTTTCAAACAGCCTAAGTGTATATCTTCCTGTTAAAATGTTAATGTAGGTGAACCTAGCCGATGTAAGACACTCAAAGTGTTGCTGCAGTGTCACTGAGGGAAAACATATGATTTGCACAGAATATCCTGATTTGGAAGGGAATCACAAGGATTATCAAAGTCCAACTCCTGGCCCAGCACAAGATAACCCAAGAATCTAAGAATTACACTTTGTGCCTGAGAGTGTTGTCCAAATGCTGCTTGAACTCTGTCACACTTGGTGCTGTGACCACTGTCTGTTCCAGCCCCTAATCACCAACCAGATTAAAACTTTTTTCTCATATCCAGGCTAAACATCACCTGACATAGCTTCAGGCCATTCAGGTGCTGTCATTTGTCACCAGAGAGAAGAGATCAGTGCCTGCCCCTCCTCTTCACTTCATGAAGATGCTGAAGACTGCAGTGAGGTCTCCCCTCGTTCTCCACCAGGCTGAACAGAAAAAGTGACCTCAGCTATTCCTCATAGGACTTCCTCTTAAGGCCTTTCACCAGCCTTGTGGCCCTCTTTTGGATGCTCTCTAGTAGCTTAATGTTTCTTTTATGGTGTGGTGACCAAAACTCCACAGAGAACTTGAGGTGAAAACAAAATCTATGGAAAACTGAATAGCCTGTCTTGGGAGTTTAGTGCTTTTTAAGAGCTTAATATTTTTCAAAATGTTGCTGCTTACAATTTTTAGCTCAACAATGAAGACAGTTGTACCAAGAAATACGATTCTGTATTTATTTCAGAGTTTTTGAATATATTTCTGTTTCTGCTCTTCATAAATATCCACAAGTAATATCAAACGAAATGTATAATATGAAACCAGAGAATATTTTATGCCTCAAGAAGCATGTGAAAATAATCCTATAACCACCTGTGCCTTATTTTCCTGTGCAAAACTTCTGCTCTGTTGGACTATAACAAGCAGAACACAGATATCATGCCCGAAAGCAGTTTTTTCCCCTGTGAAAGTGCAAGGAGATGACCCAGGACATTTTCTTTAATGTTTTGAAATGAAGTATCATTTGCATAACTAAAATATTTCTGCCTAAATATGGTTCTGAAAAAGCATTTTGAGGCGACATTGAGAAAGTTCTTCAATATTTTACCTCTGGGAATGAAAGTCTGACTCCACCAAAGTCAAACCTTATACTCACAATATCAAGGTTGAAGATGAACTATTATTTTTCAAAAGCTTGTATCAGGAGAGAAATACATATTTCCACATATATACTAAGGATCTATCTGCAACATGCTCCTGGAATACTTAAAAATACTAAATCATGTTCTTGAACAAATGCAAAATTGTCATAACTGAATGATTACTCTTTCTATTGCAAAAGAAAAAGAAATCCTGAGCATATAAAGCCTATTGTATCTTGCCTATAGAAACACATATCTCTAAAAATATTCACAATCTATGAGTAGTGTTCAGATATAATGTAAAAAAAAAAAAAAACAACAATCAGCAATGATATATTTCTTCAAAACATGTAACAATAACCAGAAAAACTTTCTCCAACCCCAAATTCTCTTCTGCAATAACCTTGTAATATACCCACCACTCTGTATGCCACTGAGTGTTTAAATTTTGATGAACATGTTGTTCCTAAAAAGGAGAAAGTTACCTGACAACTTTTCTCTGGCACCTCATTTTTATGTCAGGATGCACTCCATTTTGAGTGAAAAAACGAATTGTCATTCAAGTAAAAGAGATGGGAAACCAAGGTAGACTTTAGTGCTAATAGTTCTAACTGGAGGAGCCACAGGGTGCTGGAGCACAAGAGTGGCTAACAAGAGGTGTGAGTACATGTCATAAAAGTGTTTGAGAAGCAGTAGGTTTTCCAACCTTTACAGTCCAACTAGGAGATTCCTATATAATACAATTTTATTGTAGAATATGAATCAGACATTCAAGTACAAACAGAGAGCAATGAACCACATAAATAAAAAAGGAAAATGTACAGTTATGCACAAGTGATCTTTAAAAACGTCCAATAAATTATGTCTATTAAAGTATATTACACTCTAAATAATTATTATATTTGGAGCTTTATGCCAGGAAGCAAAGAACAAAGTAGCTAAAATTGTTTCGGTTCACCTGTTTGTTTTTTTTATTATTTTTAGAGCATACATAAATATACCAGTAAAAAGTATGAAAACTGTAAGAATAATCTGGCTGTTCTTTATTTTATGGTGGCTCTACAAAAATTCTGTCTACATGGAGATTTGTTTATATCTTAAAATAAGAAAGAAACACCTGAATGTTTCCTTTGTGGGCTTTTTGTGTCACTAAATTCTGAAAACCAGTGGCATTTTAAAATAACTCAGATGGTGCCAGAAAAAAACCAAACTAACAAACACAACAAACTTCTTACTGAAGAGCTATATTTTATTGTATTTTTATAGAGGTTGTTGATAACTTTACACAATCATTTCTTTCATTTCTGAGCATTACAGATTTTGACAGAATTTGTTGATGTCATGTCTGGAATAAATATGAATTTATGGTTTAAAATATGATTATCACAATAAGCAAACTCATCCACAGTGAGATTTCCATGTTGTGAAATAATTTTGACACAATGGTAAGTCAACTCCCTGTCTGAAGGGTTCTTATTATTTTCACATCTTCCAGCGAGAATGTCAATTTTTCCATAAGGAAATCGTGCACTTATGAAATGTCAAGCCTTCAAGTTTTATCTAAATTATGATAATTTCTCTTGCACCCAATTTTGAAATATGTTATGTTTTCTAGACAGGCAGTTGTGTTGCAAATATCACTTGACTTTCTTTTTGCCTGAAAAAATAATTTAAAACCCCAAAACCTAACTCCTCAACAATTAAACCACAGAAAAACCAACATTCCAAACAGACAAGAAAATCCTTGAACAAACTAAAAACACTTTTAGGGATTAAGTGATATAAGACAGACCACTGCTCATAGCACTTGAAACCTGGAGCAAGGGCCAGCTCAAACTAACTCTTGGTTGTAGCAAGGGAACCTGAAAATAAATGGGAAGTTGGACGAGAGCAAACGTAGGTCTGACCAACATGGTTAATGCTACGTTTCTCTGGCTTCTCTACGTTCTTCTGGTTCTCTACGTTTATTCTGGCTGAAATGGCAGGTTATATACACTTCTACATAGTTTACATTCACAGGTGGTTTTTCATTGGCACACAGCACAGAAAAGAATGCAAACACTTATTGTTGAGCAAACTCTTAAGGCAGCCACTGTGTCCACACCAACCACTGCACCTGCTAACTACTAGAAAACCCTCTGTCTCTGGCTAACACCTTAATCACCATAGACTTGGCAGCTGAATTTCTACCTGTGCCACAAACTCCTACAGGCCTCAAACATGAGGCCCAGTCTGGGTGATTCACTTACAGTCCAAATACAAATTATATATCCATCTTCCCTAAGAAATCCTGCAACACTTGGTTTCTTTGGAAGGAGTTGGGAAAGCAAGAGTGGCCCATCAGCTGGAGTGTGCTGAATACAAAAACCTCTAGAGAAACTGGGGGAAGAGGAACTGTAGCATGGTAATCACAAGGAGGATTGAGATTTTTTATCAGAGATGGATAGAAAAGAAAATCTAAACTATGGAACTGAGCTTTCTGGTATTTGTCCCTGAGGGACTCAAAGAAATAGTATATTCTCTCTGCATCTTCTGACTAAATAAACAAACTTGCATTAATAAATACCCAGTTGTTATAATCTAACACAAGACTATCTTCCTGACTTTGAATATTATTTAAGTAGCCATACAGAAGGGAAAATATGTTTCAGCATGCAATCACTGAATAATTTAGGTTGGAGTGACCTCTGGAGGTTATTAGGTTCAATTTTCTTCTCACAGCAGGGAAAATTTAGATCAGGCAACTAATCATCTGTACTGTACTCTGTAACATTAAATCATTTTCCTAATATATAATGGGAATTTTACATGTTATAGATTGTGTGTCTTGATTCTCATTCTGTCACTGAACCCTTCTAAGATGAGTCTATATCTTTTATCAGGATATATATGAAGACAGCAACTAGATCTCCCCTTAGCCTTCTCTTTTTAGCATTGAACAAAACCATCTCTCTCAGCCTTTTCTTGTACTAGTTGTGCTGCTCTGCCTTGAGCCCCCTCAAGCCTTTCTGATGGGTCCTCTCCAACAATGTCCAAAATTGTCTTTCTTCATCTGCAGAACTCCAGACTGGGCAGAGGGCTCCAGACACAGTCTCATAAGTATTGGCTAGAGGAAAATCATTACTTCTAGCCTGCTGGCTGAATTCTTGCTAATACAGCCCAGACTGCACCTAGAAAACGTGTCACCACAAGGATACACTACTGACTCGTGTTTAGCTTGTGGACCACCTGGGTGTCCAAGATCTTTTCTGCAGAGCTGTTCTATGCCCCAGTCTATATGGTGGTAAGGATAGGTGTTGGACTTTTCCTACACAATTTTCACATGTAGGATTTTTCATCTCCTTTTGTTGAAGTTCTTGAGATTATTGTCTGGCCACTTCTTTGTTTGAGATCCCTCTGAACAGCAGCTCTGCACGCCAGAGTATTGAACACTCTCCCCAGTTTGGTTTTGTAGCAAAGACAAAAATGCCTCTTGTAACCAATTTACACTTGATCCCAACTTTTTCAGCCCAGAACTTCTGAAAATTTTCCATCAGTCTTCTTGGTTATGTATTTTATCCACATCTCCTCAATTTGCCCATAAGTAGACTATGGAAGAATATGTCAAAAGCCTTGAAGAAATGAAAGTCAGAATTCAGAGCTCTCCCCTTGTATAGTACCAGTAATCCTTTCAGCAGATGGCAATCATGATGGCCAAGCACAATTGTCCTTGGGAAATTTGTTCTGCGTATTCCCACTTATCCTTGCTTTTTTGAGCTTGGGTGCAGCTTCAGTAACTGGATACTCCACATGACCAGCAACTAGTTTTAAATGGTTTCCTTAGAGCAAAATGATATATGGAGCTGCTGCTCACCTGTTCACCCTTACTTTCTTTTTTTTTGCCATTAAAAAAAAAACCCTCTGAGCATTAACGCAGCAAAAAGCTCACTATCTTGTTAGAGCTTTGTGCTACCAGTAAGGGCCCTCATATGAAAAAGTTTGGCTCAAACTTTCTCTGTCCTCAACTGCTCTTAGCATTACTATCCTAGGAATGATTCTTTTTCAATGAAAGTCATTATTTTTGAGATCCATTTAGCATTTTCTGTCTCCAGCAAAAGGAAGATGTATCTGGCAAACCTAACCAGCTTGCACTCAAAAAGCAAGGTAGGACATATTATTATGAACATGCATGCAGCCTGAAGGGTCTTGAAAAGTGCAACTCAGGTTTTTCTTTTTCCTTCCAATTAAATTATTACATTTCCTGTCTATCTGAAAATAGTGCATATTTTATCTGACAGTGTTTTGTTTGAGAAAACCACAGGGAAATCCCAGGTTGGAATTTTGATTTGTTCTGTTTGTAATAGACTTTGGTAGCTACCCTGCAACATAATTAATTAAGCTGTCAATAAATACTGCAGCCACTAGAGAAAGATAGTCTGTCAGTACTTTCCCCAGAAGAAAGCCATATTAGAAATGTTTCCATATCTGTATGAAAAAGGTGAAAATTGACAAATAACTGTCTCAGCACTTCATTCTCCTGCATGATTATTGCCAATTAAAGCTCTTAATTTTTTTTAAACCTACTTGAGACTTTTGTCATTGTCTCAGAGGCAGATCAATAATTATGAAGAAAATTAATTTAATTCCTAGATAAAATTCATTCTGAAAACTATATATGGCCTGAAAGCTACAGTGGAAAGGGGAAAATATTTTTATGGAAGGCTTGATCAAGGGTTTTGCAGTTAGATTTGTTTTTACCTTGGAGAAAGGTCGGGAAAAGGCCAGATAAGCTGAAACACAGCATTAAGAATGACATTATATACTGTATAGCCTTTAGCTCAATATCATGGTTTCTATATTGAACTGATCACCTTAGCAGGAATAAAAAAAGAATAAAACTGATTAAACAAACAAACAAAAGAACAAAGTAGAATAGATAAATAAGAAAGATCAAGATGGCAGCCTGATAAATATATTGGTTCTCAGAGACCGTGCAATCAAAATACATCAAGATTTGTAGATATCCTGAAAAGACAGAGCACATACAAGGTAGCAAACAAAGTACAAGAACCATAGCAGGCAGAATCGACAAAAGTAATTAACATATAATTTTCTGTCTTAATAATTCAACATTTGGAATATTGAACACAGGATGTAGGGGGAAATAAACAAAAACAAAAACAAAAACAAAAACAAAAACAAAACCAAAACAAAAACAAAAACAAAAACAAAAACCAACCAAACAAAACAACAACAAAAAACAAACAAAAACAAAAACAAAAAACCAACACCGCCTCAGGCCTGCTATTTAACACTGTTAATTGTCCTGGTTTAATCCCAGCCAGCAGCCAAACCCCACACAGCCACTTGCTCACTCTCACTACTGGGACTGGGGAGAGAATCAGAAGGGTAAAAGCTGGAAAACTCATGTGTTGAGATAAAGACAGTTTAATAGGGAAAGAAAAAAGGCAAAAGCTGTGCACACAAGCAAAGCAAAACAAGGAATTAACTCACTTCTTCCCATGGGAAGGAAGCTGTTCGGCCATCTCAGGCAGACCAGGGCCCCATCACATGTAACGGTGACTTGGGAAGAAAAACACCATCACTCCACATGTCCCCTGCTTCCTCCTTCTTCCCCCACTATATATACTGTGATGCTACGTAGTCTGGAATATCCCTTTGGTCAGTTGGGGCCATCTGTCCTGGCTCTATGTCATCCTAAATTACTGTGCATCCTTAACTTTCTCACCAGCATGGCAGTACAAAAAAGCAGAAAATGCTTTGGCTCAGTGCATGCTCTGAAAATGAAAACTTCTCTATATTATCACTATGTTCAGCCCAATCATAAACAGAACACAGCCCCATACAAGCCACTGTGAAGAAAATTAACTTTATCCCAGCCAAAACCAGCACAATGATAGACTTAATTTCTAAAAAAAGTACACAGTTCACATTGCAGTGTGTACTAGGACACATAGTAAGTACCTACATCTCAGAGATGCTGCCTTAACCTCTCTTTGCCCTAGAACTGACTCAAGAATCTCCCACTGGAGTGAAATTGTCTTTAGGCAATGTAATATAAATGAAAAAAAGCATCCAGTGTTATTACTTCAGTATTAACAAGAAAGGGTGAATTCAGGCCTGCTATTTCCAACACTTATGATGGGATAATATTGTCTAACCTGCAACATCAACAGAGCCTGTATAGACCCAAACATGGAGAATCAGTGAGCTTGAAAATAGAAATATTTCATTTGATTCCCTCATAAGTATCAGAATTATCAAAATTCTTTCATTTACATTGCTTAAAAATAAGATACTGAAAATCTTCCCCATGGTAGGCATTCCACATACATTGATGTATAATGTATTTAGTCACTGCAAGATTAAAATGCCTTTCAAACCATCTAATTGAGCAACAGCAAAGGAAATTAGAAATAGATTTTTACATTACGAATCTAAAGAAATCAGCAAGATATTTTAAGTGAATCCTTCTACAGGAACCTTATTGATTAACAGAAAGTCTTTGGCTATACCATTCTGAGAATCAGGTTAGTAATGCTTGAAGTGCATTTTCTGGCATATTATAAAATTTGCTTGAGAAGGCACAAAATAAAAATAAACAACTCTTCCCTCCAGGCACACAAACCCCAGATAAAGGCCTGACTAAATAGAGGTATTTAGATATTTCAAATTTACCTTTAGTTTTACTTGTACTAAAGTCTCTCTAGATTCACAGTTAAGAATGGGAGCATCTCGGCTCATGCACAGGAAAAGCAACATGAAGTCTATTGTGAGGAAGAAAAAGGGAAAGGAACCCAGTGAAGCCATGTGTACTTCATTACCATGGTATTTGAAGCTAAAACATTTTTAGTGCTTTCTTCTAGACTTTATTGGTTGAATTTACATTGAAGAAAGGAGTAAAATTAAGGAAAAAAACCACACTTCTAAAGAGCTCAGAAAATAAAAAGGAGTAACTAGCTTTAGTGTGTTGTAATAGAATTTGGACAGAACACCATTAGCAACTAGTAGTCATTATTACAGTCTGCAAATTAATATCACAGTGCATAATAGGTATGTACTGATGCAAATAAATTATTATAAATTATCTCTTTAGCTACCTTTTTTTTCTTGTTTTTTCTCTGCAGATTACTTCTTAGTTTAATACATGAGTTTTAACCTTAGTTTCAGATTAATCCATAAAATGTACTAGCAATTGCATTTGAATCTCCTTAGGACTAAACCTGAATGGTTTATAAAGTAGTAAGGGAGGTCATAAGACAATAAAAATCATTCAGAGATAACAGAAATGCACCATATTAAATATTATCTTGAATGCACTCACTGTAGAGCTAATTTTTTTTCTTCACTGTAGAGCTAATTTATTTTCTAGGTAATTTCTTGCAAAATAAAGACTCATCATAAAGCTTGCATATTTTCAAAAGCATAATTAAAACAACAGCACAACTTAGAATTTGCCCCATGCACAATACACAGAATGCTGCACTAACTCTTACAGTATATCAGCCCTGAGGTTCAATGGAAAATGTGTCTCTAGATGAGTGTGTATCACACAAGCCAAAACAGCTGACAGATCATTTTGGCTAACAGATATTCTTGTAGACCACATGACCAATGAGGGCAGAACAACATTCCTGTTTATAATCATCTAATGAAAAAAATGAATGAGCAAGAGTTTAAAGCACTCCCAAATATGCGTATGTAACCCTGCTTTGAAGTTCAAAAGATGCAGTAATAATTTAAAATCACAACATTCCAAGCTACTCTTCAGTGCAAATTTTAAATTTAAGATACCATCTCTCTCTTTGAGTTATTTTTATTATTCCATAAATGCCCCAACAAATATTCCTGTATATTAAATGAAACACATAAATAAAATCAATAGATTTTTGCATTACTAATTTAAAATGGTTATCAAAAATGGAGAGTCAATTCTATAAATAACCAGGGCAGAGAGTTTATATGCCTTAACTTATGAATTATATATCTACCACTGTAGAGCTTACATGAGCAATATAGAGTGGACAACACAAGTATCCTTAACTCCAAGACTAAGATACTGAGAAAACCCAAGACACTGACATCCATGAATGTTTAATGTTTTTAACACATCCTTGTAACAATATCACATTTTATTGGGTTAGCCCTCAACTTTGCAGATAAGGCTTGATTTGATACCTTCAGAAGAAATATTATGAAGTAGGTGGCATCTTGCACCTTTCATGCCTGAACCCTTCAATGCAGTATTCACAGACTAAACATGATAAAGGATAAAGCTGTACCCTGGAAAAGGCTGAAGTGGTTTTGCTCTCATTATCCTCTTGTGTACCATTTTTAAAGGTGTGGAAAGCAAGAAACCAGAACTTTTAGCTTGTAATACCTCTGCCTCTGTTTTCAATGGGAGTTTATAAGCTGAATACTATGGTCCTCAATGGAAGCATGAACATAAGAAGCACATTAAGGGCTGGCATAATTTAGAGTGATTTGAAGAAATCTCATCCATATGCTTTACTCTTCTATTTTCAGAAAGTACTAAGGGGTCAATGGAATGCAGTTTAATAAGACCGCTAATTACCATGAGTTATATGGACAATTTCTTTTCCTCTGCCTCTTCTCTAATTTCTAACTGTTTTATCCAAAGCACTAAAATTCAACAATGATTATAAACTTAACATTGTAGCTGAAAGCAACACAAATCAAAATAATGGCAATTTACACACTAAATTAGGCAAAGAAGAAAATAAACGAACAAAAACAAAACTAAAATATCAATGTCTTTATCATTCTGGCATGAAGATGGAAGGGGTCTGAGTCGGAATGAAGTTTTATTTTGCCTTGGGGAAAACTAAGGTCAGCACACCAATGCTCAGTTTCTAAACTTCATACTATATCTGTGGCAGAAAAAAATGGCACTTTATAACCACTATAACTAATTCTAGCTGCCAACATTTAAAAGCAATTGTGTTAATTAAGACTGTGCAAAATGTTAATTTCTTTTGGTATGTATGGCAATAAAACATATCTTTTCTAAATTGACATTGCTAATCTGCAATTTATCTCCTTTTTATAGCTCTTTCAGAGACTCCTGTTTTGATCATGAGAGATTTTTTTTTAAATGGCAGAAGTGCAGTGGGACTTTAGAGTTATATGACAAGGTTCATTAATGGTGCCATACAAATGTTTACATACTATTCATTGAAAAACGAAAAAGCTATCTGCATGCTGCAAGAAATTAAAGAAAACACAGTCTAACACAACTGCTAAAGACTGCCAGAGAACAAGCTTTCCAATTATCCCAACTATTTCTGAAGTATCAGACCTTATACAAGGTCAAAATGTTCAACTCATTTCACACTGACTTCAATGGTAGACATCTTTCCTCTTCCAAGAATTTTTTTTCAATATTTTCTCATAATAAGTAATAACTGTCTCTAAATCTGAAGTTAGAATGGAAATTGTATTTTAGAATAAGCCTGAGCAAACGAGTGAAGCCATCACACTCAGTTTTGACACACAGAGAATTTAGTCAGGAATTGTTCAAATCTTTATGGCCTATAATGTTAAATGGATATTTATTATGTCTTTAAATATCAGGAGTATTCAGTCTAGTCAGATGTTAATGTCTGAAGGTGCTATCAGATTTAAGAGTCTACAGAGAAAAACAAGCAAAAAATGTCAGCCTCAATTTCAGTTCTTTTTTAGATTTACCATGCTTCCAATTATTTTTTGCTCCCATAGATTTCATTTTGGGGAACAACAGGAAAAGAGATAATAATCAGATTCTAATAAAAATGCTGGGAGCACAAAGAGCAACAGTAACATAAAAGAACAAAAACTTTCCCTTATGAAACTTTCATATACTGTCAGAGGTGGTCTTCAAAGACTTCAAGACTGAATTCAAGAAAACAGATCTACTAAAGAGATCTACAAAGCTATTGTCATTTGGTTCTGAATGACTGAAATCACAAAGAACATTTCCTTTGGTCAGCTCAGAGGGAGAGAAAAAGGAAAGAAAACAAACACAATATTCATAGTAGGAACAGGGAAGAACAGCCATGCATGAACCTGTTGTGGATCCACCAGTGAAATAGTCCATACAGTTTTGAGCACACAGGGAGCTTAAGCTGGGACAGGAGAAGGGAGGCACTGCAGGCAACCTAATTTACAAGAGGTTTCATCTCTAGCTAGATGGATAGAACCTGCAGGTGAGATAATAATCCTTGCTGAGATTTTCTCTTTTCATTCAGAAACATGTACAGTATTGCAATACAAATATAAAAAGCTGACAGTTTGAAGTAGCAAATCCTTGGACAGATAATCTTTAAATAAGAAAACAATTTCTGCATGATACTTCTTATATCTAACTAAAATCTCACATATATAAATTCCTCTTCCATTATGGGGACTCAATTACACAGAAAACACGACTAGAATGAATGAATGAATACTGTTGCAGAACATTCTCTTCAACCCCTGTTTTGCTGTTGCACATCAAGATATTAAGAGTATTGAATAGAATGAAACCTTCAGATGACGGTAGACACTTGACCATTAAATGTGTTTTAAAGGCCCTGTCCAACATGTATATTAAGCAAAAAAAATACTATTGAGCAGCATAGCCTTTTCTTGAGATGATTTCACACAGGCCCTTAAAATGAATTAAAGTAAATTTATATATGGAATTAAAGAAAATTCACTTTACACATTAAAAAAAAAAAAAGTAAGTGAAAACATAAGCACTTTTGAAAGCATAAGAAACTTTTCTGTAACTTCCAGAGTTCAGGCCACAGTTGACCGTAGAGTTTTTAGAAATATAGAAGAACGACTTCTGAGCCATGAGCCAGGTTTACAGTGAAAAGGAAGGCAGAAATTTTGTTCTACAGTGCAATAAAATATTTTCTTACAAATTCCAAAGTGATGTCCTTTTATTGAGGGGAAAAGTCATATTCCAAAACATAGAAAATATGGACTCTTAAAAGTCAAAAACTGAAAATCAGCAGGATTAAGGAAACATTTCTTTATGTTGAAGGAAACAGCAACATGAATATCCAATAGATCATCAAACACTAAATTACATTTTTTATGGCACACAATACCATATATAGTAGAAGAGAATTATAGTGATTCACTTAAAAAATATTTTTAAATAGCTAATAAAACAGAAAAAGAGTCAAGACACTTCAACAGAAGTCATCTGCCGAGAACTTGATACCAAATAGAAAACCAATTGAAAAGATAAAATACAAATAATTCAAGTTTCAACATGTAAGACTAAGGGACACTTCAAGTATTTTCTAATCATAACAGGGAGCTAATGGCATGGTTGCTTTCCTTTTATAAATATTTCCACTTTCATCTATACTTTAGTTAGAATTCACTGTATTTTGCACAAATTTACGGGGGGTTACAACCTCAATGTTCCAGTGGTTCCTGAGGTCTATTGCTCTCCCATTTGCTGTCATTCCAGAAGTCTTCCTTTGCACAAAACAAGACTCTCAGACATGTTCCTCCCTTATCCACCAGTCTCTTTTTTTTTCAGAACATGTATATCCTCGCCAGATATTTATGTAGGTACATTCTTTAAGGCATGAAAGTCGTTATGGCTCACCTCTATTAGATTTAATAGCTGGAAAATCATGTACAAAATTAGTTGTGATTCCGTGTTCAAACATATCTGTATCTCTTAAGTTGGTTGCTCAGAAATTATCAGTTCTTCCTTCCCAATGACAAGTATGTTCAATCAGACAGGATTTGTGAAAAGAGATAAAGGGAATCAAGCAGAAAACCTCAAATATGGTTAGCTAATAGAATCATGCCCCAATAACCCTGACTTTCACTCTCCTGTTGTGCATGACTGGAGAAGTAGGCACAAAGGGCCCCTTCTCACTACCAAGTTCTTACTCACTTCAAAATTTATTGCCCATATTCTGACATCTCAGTTGCAGAGAACCTACTATAACTGGCTTTTCCTTGAAGGCTGTATAGTTTCAGGAATATTACTGTCATGCTGAAGGTCAAACAAAAGCTCTGTACAGGAACTTTTAACCCAGATGTCTATTAAGGGTGGATCACATATGCACAAGATTGTGTCATTCCTGATCTGCCTTTTATGATCTGCCATGTGTTATGATGACCTTTGTGTTGGCTACTCCTCTGCTTGTTTGTTGTGTCTCAGACAATATATAAGTTTAATTTTTGTTTCTTTTTCCCCTTCTAAACATAAAAAAGTCAGTGACATCTACTAACTCATGCTGCATCACTGGGATTTTTCTTTTGATCATATGTTGGTCACTTAATTTTGCTCACATCTTAATCCATTTTAAGAATCTAGAGTATTTTTATTTTATAGAAAGAATACACCCCAAACCCAACAGCAGAACCCAAAACCCTCCCCTGTAACACAAAACAAACAAAATCAAATAACTATATTAGAAATGGTTGGGGGTTTTGTACTGAGTTTCTTTCTTGTTAATTTGAGAGTTTTGGTCCCTGGAAGTTTTTTCTGTTTATTGAAGTCCATTTTTTTTCTAGAGATAGGAAACCTTTCCATATCTTTTCATTGAAGCATATTTTTTCTATTAAAAAATGAGAAAGCTTCTCTTTCTAAAAGTGGAAAATTTTTATTATACAAGGAATGACATGCATCCAGGCATTTGGCTTCCTCTGTTTTGGAACTATTTTCTCTCAGGGAGAATCTGGCGCACTATATCTATACAATAGAGGGGATTTGCAAAACATGTCCCTTCAAAATCTTGGGCAGCTCTGAGACTGCTATACAGGCAAACAAGTGTACCTTACCACATTTACCTACAGAGAACCACTGCATCAATAGGACTAATACATTCATCATTTATTTTCATTACTATCACATCTCTTTGGACAATACATTGAGAAGTTTAGTTTCTCAGAATCACAGCTCCCTCAGCAGCTCCTTTTAATTCATGATTTCTAGACCTTTCACCAGATTTGTTTCCCTTCTTTGGACTTGCTCCAGTACCTCAATGTTCTTTTTGAAGTGAGGGGTCCTGAATGTATCACAGTACTCGAAGTGCGAAGTCACCAGTGCACAGTCCAGGGGACAATCACCGCCCTGCTCCTGCTGGCCACACTCTCCCTGATCCAGGCCAGGATGCCATTGGCCTTCTTGGCCAGCCAGGCACACTGCTGGATCACGTTCAGTAGGCTGTCAGCCAACACCTTCAGGTCCCTTTCCACTGGGCAGTTTTCCAGCCATTCCTGCCCCAGCCTGTAGTGCTGCAGGGGGTGGTTGTGACCCAAGTTCAGGACAGAAACCTTCCCTTTATTGAACCTCATGCCCTTGTCCTCAGCCCATCAATCCAGTCTGTCAAGATCTCAAGTATAACTTCCTAAAGGCTCATATTTCATGCCCCCTCCTCCCCAAAAATGCTAGGTATATGAAAAAGACCAAAGAGATATGCTAGAACATCTGTTTTAAGTGGGGAATTACCATCATAATTATGAATTGTCGTATAGAAATTCAGGAACAAAGATTTAGTCAGCTATTTCTCTGTTCCTTTTTACTTTTTCCTCCCCCAAAAGCTAAGCTTTTCCCCACAAAGAAAAATAACAGAGAACAAAACTAAGAAAACAGAACTCACCCAGAAGCTACATCTATATTGCCCATTAATTTAATTCAAACTTCAAAATTTTTTAGCCTACAATAAAGTGGTACAGTTTAAACAAAATTAGATTGGTGTCTAAACACTGAATCATTTATGAGCACATTACATAAATATATTTACATTTTGTGCTACATTTTTTGCATTTGGCCTAAAATGCATCTCTGGAATTTGAAACTTTATATTATCTGTTTTTGAAACCAAGGCCTTTGGATAATTACAGTTATTTTTTATATAAAACAAAACCTACAATCTTTCTAACTTATTTCTCGATGAAATTGCAATTTTTGTGGTTGTATTTTATTGCTTTGCTTCAAAATAAATAGCAAAATAATTGGCAAAAATTACATTTAACCTTTAATCTTTATGCCTATTTTTTTAATGCAAACTTTTGATTAAATAACTTCAGATAGATTTAATTCTGTAAATTTAAATGAATATTTTTGTTTCATAATTACCAAAATACATGGAGAGGAGTAATAAGTATGATAGTCTCTATCCACTTGTCAGTTGTGGCTGAGCTCACATAGGTTCGGGTTCTTGGAAAATTATGCCTGGTTTGCACAATAAAATTACTGCAGATCTTCAAAGTTTACATTATTTATTTATTTATCTATTTATAAAGGAATATCTTAATCACAAGGCAGTAAATGTAGTTGTATACAGAACACTGTCTTCTTGGGTTTTCAGATGAGTCAACAGATAACTTGAACACTTAAATATGAATGCACCAGGAGCTTTTTGCAACTTGTCATAAATATTAATTAAGTTTCAAGTGATGCATTAGAAAAAAGCAGGTGAAAAATCTCACTCTAGTCCATGATATCAACTGGATATATGCTGACAAAGTAATTGACAGTTGATACACAACATCATAAGGAGGAATTTTATGGCCATTTTAATGAAAAGAAGGAAGTGCATATGAAAACTACATAGACAAAACACAGGCAAAGTTCAGATACACAGAGGGAAAGATCATAAACAGCAATTTTCCTAAGAGCCTGTGGTGGACTTCTGAGCTGGTGAGATCTCTCAGAAGTTCTTGTGTCCAGATCATCTTATATAGAGGGCTCCCTATAAGCAACAAGTTTCTAAGCACAGATTTATTAGACTGTAAAGCAAGATAGCAAATTTTAACAGAAAAAAAATCAAAGTGACTTGGCCAGTCACAATGTTGATAAAAGGGTTTATACCCAACTCACCCATTGCCTCATATGTCTTTGCAAGAATGTCTTGCTTCCAGGCTTGGTTTGAGTCACTCAATAACCTTCTGTGCTGCAGCAAACTCTGCATGGCTTAGAAAGTGACTTTTTAGAAGCTCTTCCTTCTTCGTCAAAATTGACATCTCCCTTCTCCTCTCAGCAGTCTAGCAATCATGCTGTTCAAACTGCCTTTCCTCTAGCTCTTCCCAACATTTCTTGCAGTTTCTTTTCTCTTCTGTATTTGACCAGGATCAGTAGTCACAGATGGCAAGGATCAATCTCACTTTCAAGTGGATCTGCCTGACACAGTATTTAAGGAATGAACATAATCTAAATATGTTTAAAGGGGAAAAAGACATTACCTCTCCTGATGGCTTACTAAGTTGTACTATTTATATTAAAATGGCATCAGAGATAGAAAGCAAAATAACAAATAATGATCAGATACTGCCATTCACCAATATCCATATTTTCCATAAACACCAAAGGAATTTCATTAACACTGGAGGATGGCATGTTTTTCCATGTGCAATCCCACCCACCACTGCTCTGACAATCTCTTGAAATCAGTCTGAACTCCTCCATACAACATTTTGAACAGTCTTGTCAGGTCAGAAGTCATGGGTGATGTGCTTAAAATCACTTTCCATCCCCCAAAAGATCTTCATGAACTCCTATATACCCCACTGACATCAAAGATAATTTTGGAATTTCCCTCAAGTCTCTCATGCGACCTCCTTGCCTCGAAGATAAGGCATTGTGTGATGTGAATGAACCTGCGCTCAGTGCCTCAGGAATGCCATGCAAAGCCAGACAAGCAATTTTCTGCCAAAATGTGTCTGATTCATTCTATAACATTCCTAGTAGCCTAGACAAATTTAAATCATACCAAAGACAACAAAGAACAGCTTAAAATTAATATTTTAATGTATAATAGAAACAGAATTAAACATATAAAAACAGTCACCATTTTAGTTGTAAAATGTGCATATTCTGAAATCCTGTACCTAGTGAATATGAAGGTTCAGGACAGTCAAGTGAGTCAGTGCTTTTGCAGATATTGTCTCCTATATCTTTCCTGATAACATTCCCAAACAGGTGAACTCCAGATCTGATAGGAGGAAATGAGGGGTGGGTCACATTACAAAGTTTGCCACACAACAACTGCAGTGAAAAAACGACTCCTTGACTTCCTCACTAATGGGCACTTACAACACTTTGGAAAGACATAAGAGTTAATGTTTCCCCACATAGAGGCAATTGCTTTCTAATGTATTTCCTCTGTCTGCTTGGTCAGCTCTGGGCAGAGGCAGCTGCATGGGAACACCCGACACCTTTTGTGGAGCTGGAGGCAGAGGGGAACGTGGCACAAACACATTAGTTATGGCAAGCACCTTCCAATCCTCATTTTGACCTAGATTCAGCAGAGGAGACTGTGCCTTAACTTAATCTAGTAAAATGTCATACCACATTTAAAATAGGAAAAATTTCTCAGTTAAAGTAGTGATATCTTAGATGGCTCACTGTAGTGGGCAACAGTGAACATCATTCTCTGCTGTGTTTTGGTTACTGTCAATGCTACTCACTAACAATCCCAGCAGCCAAGAATGACTTTTCCTACTTATCAGAGACACATTTGGTTTCCTGCAGCTCTTAACCTTTCTAAAACTAAATCACTAGACAATTAATTGATTTATCATTGTTGTCTAGGAAGAAACTAAACTGGTGGAAAGAGGAGAAGATGTCAATAAAATTATCTTGGGTCAGACAGTGGCTTGGCATGGGATGTGAGTGGGCACATAAATTAATTTATGTGCTTTCAGGTAAAACATTAAAGTATTTAATGGTGAAACTATAAAGATAACTAGTAAATTTCTGCAAGGATAGGATGCCACAGGACGTTGTGAAGTTTTAAAGAAGAGTTAAATTAATTTCTACTTGTTCTTGCTTTATCTTCCTCCTAAGATAATTCTGATATTTCTTTTGGGAAAAGAATCCTTCAGAGAAAATTAAATAAGAAGTTTATTTTTCATTATTCTGCCTATAAAGTGTTTTAATTTGTTGGCCAACCCTTTCTCCTTTACCAAACTCTTCCAGAGCTCTGGTTACAGCACAACTTGTCTGGACCCAAGTGCCCTGCTGTACAGCCTGCAGCTGCCTCTTTCAGCCATGAAACCTCAATCCCTTGGTTAACTCAATAGATGCCTCCTCCTTCTGTCTTTTTTCCATTTCTCCCTCCGTCTTGAATGCTGTAGTTTACCCCTAAGCCCTTGTAAAGGGTAGAGGTGCCCAGCCACGGGTCAGCTGGAGAAGGCTGCCAGGGGTGGGCCGCCCAGGAGGAACATAATCTGCTCTAACCCACCCACTTCCAGGACACAGCTGAACACCTCAGCCATGGGTGGGGTGCCTCTGAGAACGTGTGTTCAAGAAAGGGTAAATAATGCTGCAAGCAGTTGAGAGAGAGGAGCGAGAGAAATGTGTGAGAAACACTCCTGCAAATACCAAGGTGAGAGAAGAAGGAGGGAGAGAGGGTGCTCCAGGCACTGGAGCAGAGATTTCTCTGCAGCCCTCAGTGAGGACCATTATGAAGCAGATATTGTCACTGGGGAGGATACCACACTGGAGCGGATGTGCATGCCCTGAAGGAAGATGCAGCCTGTGGAAAGACCCCTATTGAAGCAAGGGAACAGCATGAGGAGGAAGGAGCAGAAGAGAGGAGCTATTATGGATTAGCTATTAACACCCATTTCCTATCACCCTGCACCACTGTGGGGGAGGAAGCTTGGAGTAAGGAGTGAAGTTGATGCTGACAGGGGGGAGAGATGGGAGGAGGGATGGGAGGAAGGTGTTTTAGTTTTTGTCTTCATTTCTCATTATCCTATTCTATTCTTAATTGGAAATAAATTAATCTTCCCCAAGGTGAGCCAGTTTTACCAGTGACATTAATCAATAAGCAGTTTACCTGTTATTTATATCAACCCATAAGCTTTCCCACCCTATTTTATACTTGTCTTGTTGAGTAGGTGGAGAGGGAGAGAGAAGCTAGGTGGGCATCTGGCAGCCAGCCTTGGTAAACCCACCATATCCTGTCCCCTCCTTCCCCCGAAAAAGGGGAAAAGAAACAAAATAGGACCACCACTCTGTTTTTCACTCTGCTCAAGTATTGCATATTCATTCAGCCCAGAGTAAGTCATGTGTAAACAAAACAAAGATCCAAATTGCTGGAATACAGACTGGTGTAATATTGTAGGAGTCTGATTTCTGGCACTTTAAAATGCCTATAATTCATAATTGTTCCTTCAATATGATTACACATAATCCTGTTTGACTTTCTCTCCATTTCTTACTAGTGGATTCCTCGGGGGCTCAGAGGAGCACTAAAGCTGTTTATTATGGGAGCTTTTGCAGAAGGGATAAAGATCTAACTAGCAGAGAGGAAAGGGTAGGGAAGATCCTTATCAAGTTCTTTGCTCTTTAACAAGGAGACCTCCTGTAACATCACACTCTTAAATTTCACCCATGCAGAGATCAGTGCATACAAAGACAACCAAATTTTCCACATATCACAGTTAAAATTTCACCCAGTGTGTTTGCTCCCTGCTCTGCAAGTAAATCTCTCCTAACACATCCTTGATTCCTCACACCTTGTTACTCACCTGTTTGCCTGCAGATTTCCTGGCTGTGGAGCAACATATGTTTTAAAATAGCTCTGTTAGGCAGTCATTCAAATCCTGCACCTTAGTTTGTCTCTGTAATTGCACCCAGAGGCATTTGCCACACTGCCCCTGATCATAGAGCTGCCTGCTGCATGCTTTGGCTCACGTGGATTTATGCCAATGACAGGGGTCACACGGAGGCCTTTGATGATCAGTAGAATGCCCAACACAACCTTCTGAACATCTCCACCCGGTAAATAATGTAGAATTTACCTGACAAATTTATTCCAGAGATTACCTGATGAGTTTATTTTCCTGCTTATGGAAGTAATTGGCACCCTCTTGTGGTGCATGGCTCCTACTGCTTGACAGCTCTCCCCCGATGCCATAAGCAGCATCAAAAGTATGGTGCTAATTTCTGCAATGATGACAAAATCACCTACAAGCCCTGGGAAAAAAAACCCACTGCTTAATTCTGAAAGCAAAATCAACTACATTCAGATGCTTAGATTTCAACCCACCATGTTGTACAAAGTGAGAAACAATTAAGAAGAAGCCATTCCTTTTTTCAGTCCCTACACATTTGAAAAACTAGACAACTCCAAACCAGCCTACACTTTTATATTTTCCTTGGTTTAAGGTGAAAGTTTACAAAAACAACATTGACAATTAAAATGGAGTCAAGCAGGAAGATACCAAGACTATGAAACTTGCGGTTTCTTTCTTAGATATGTGTCTCTTCCGACAGGAAATGTTATAGTAGAATAAAGATTTAACTTTTTGTTTAGTTTTGTTGTTTTTTGGTTTTTGTGCTTTTTTTGTGGTCATTAGTTTGGGTTTTTTTCACATTTTACAATAGCAAAGTATAATTTCACTGACAGAACTAATCTAAATCAAATTTCAGATTGGTTGGACTGACAGGTAGGGACAAGGAAGCTGCTTTACTGGTGCCTATCCGGTCATGCAGAAGATTATGTAAGCTCCCTCAAAGCACTTGTTCATAGAAAGGGCAACACACTGAACTGTATGCATCACGTGTCATGGTATGAAGGGCAATAAGGCAAATATTATCAGACCGGGGGCTGTGTGTGCCCTCATTCTTTTTCTTTTTGTCAATGGAGCGTTACTGCTGACAATACTGAGAATGTCATGGCCATTACTCTGACAGCATATGAACTAGTGGGGAAGAGATGACCGATTTTTCAAAATTATATCCTTTGAAGACAGATGTTCACATTTGTAAAGTAGAGGTTGGAGCTACACTTTATTCAATGCTGCCCCAACAACCATTTTGGCTGCTTCATTTTGGAAATTGAACATTTCCAATAATAATTGGAAATGTTCAATGGAAATAATTATCTTAATCATCTTTTCCTAATTAAAAAACACAGGTATTTTCCATAATCTCAACAGAGCCTTGTAACTGTTTTCATGGAAAAGCTTCAGATCATGCCTTTTCTCTTAAGAAAGGGAACATTGAAGAGATCCAGTGGCAGGAGGATCCACCATGTTTTGGACCCAGTTTGCTTATTTCAGAAGTAGGCTGGTAGAGAGGGGCAATACTCTTGAGTATTTCTATCATCATCCTTGATGATCACCATTATGAAGAGGAGATGATTGCCTCTCTCTACTTCATATATAGTGAAACTGAAATTAAGATCTGCGAGATAACTTGTTGTATTGGGTTTGCATGGCCAAACTTTGGTACGGGCAGGGTCACAGGGGTGGCTTCTGTGAGGAGCTGCTAGAAGCTTCCTTCATGTCCTGCAGAGACAATTCCTGGTCACTGCAAAGGTGGACCTGCTGCTGGTCAAGGCTGGGCCAGTTAGAAATCATGGTAGTGTCTCTGTTGCAAACATATTTAAGAAAGAAAATAAAGTTGTTGCACAGTTGAAATTGCAGCCAGAGAAGAGCATATTTTGACTCTCTCACTGTTTCTAGGACTTTTTGATTGTTTGTTTGTTTTACTATGTTTATGTTTTTTAAATATTCCTAGTAAAGAACTGTTATTCCTATTCCCAAATCTTTGCCTGAAGGCCCTTAATTGCAAAATTATAATTCAGAGGGAGGAGGTTTACATTCTTCATTCCAAGGGAAGCTCCAACTTTTCTTCCCTGACAGACACCTGTCTTTCCAAACCAAGACAAACTGTCTCTCATGGGAAGAACCTCCTGGTGAAGCAGGGGAATTACTCTTTTCTTTGAGCAGGAGGAGAAAAAATATATGATCGCTGACCATAAGCCCCATTCTCTTCTCTCTGCAGCACTGGGGGAGGAGGTAGAGCTTGGGAAGGAGGGAGGGATGGAGGCAAGGTGTTTTTAAAGTTTTTACTTTTCATTATCCTGTTCTGATTTTATTAGCAATAAATTCAGTTAATATCTTTAATTTAAGCCTGTTTTGCCCATGACAGTATCTAAAACTAAATCTAAAAAATTAATTGCTCTTCCTTTAAATATTTACAATATAATTTAATCTCTGGCAGCATTAAATACTATGCAATATTCATTTTGCATTTACATCAATATATATTATTCTGGGAAGTTTTCGTGTGTTCTGCACTGCAGCTTACCACAGCAGTGGTTTGAAATTGCCTCAGAACATGAATTTTAAAGTCTCTTTGTGCAGTATGTGGTCTTTAAAGTCAATTAAGTTGAGAGGGAGAGTTCTGGAACTGCCAGCTAAGACTTTCAAGGTTGACTTTCTTTGTTAATGTCTGTCAGCTGTCCTCAGGTCTTTCCTCCCTCATTCCCCCCCATGAATATACATGTCTATTTTGCTTCATCTGATAAGGAAAATTTAATGTCCTGTTTGTCATTTTTGATTTTACTTTCTATTTCACATTTTCTTCAGGGGTGGGTATACTATTTATACTGAATGCAGATCTCAGCTGTAGTTACAAAGGTCATTTAGAAATTACTCTTTTTTGTCGTGTCAGCAATTATCTACTGAATTTAATTTTGAGTATAGAGAAGATGAGGATCAAAAATGTAACAATCCACACATACAAAAGAAAATATGAAATATTTTTTAGATGAAACCTGTAATACTTTTTTGCACACCTGTGAATAAAGTAACGTTTCATCCAGCTGACAGATCTAGAACAAAATAAAGTTAATGTAAATATTTGAACATAAGGCATTGTATTCCATGCATGACACTTGCTCTCTCCCCTCTGGGTCTTTGGACACAGGAATTCTTTGTTGTGCTTAAGTTCTTGTAGGCATGTGTTTCTAAGGAATAGAGGTGCAAAAGTGATTTTCTGGAAGATCCACCAAGTCAATCCAACTATTTTGCCTTCCCCTCAAAACCTATCAAACCTCTTGTTAAGTTTCATGGCAAGATACAATAAGCCCAGCTTAGTTCAGTCTCTTTCCACCATATGTTATATATGAGAAAGAAGATTTGTTTTTTTGATCTCTTTATTCCAGACATCTGATAATTTATAGCTACAACATTTTGTAGGATGGGCACTAGAAAGTATTTAAGGCAAGAATCTGCAGGGACAGCCAGCTTTGTGTTGGTCTGGCAGGGGCTGCATGTCTGTGATTAAAGTTAGGGATGAGGTTAGGATTGAGTCAATAGACACCTCTGGTTTGAGGTGTGTTTATTTCATTCAGGTTACTGTGTCTGAAACCAAACAGGTTTTAGGACCTGTCCATGCAAGGCTCCCTGTTCAAATATTTATTTGAAGCACTGATTGTCTCTTGACTCAAATGTTTCCATGTGATAAACATCATAGGACTTGATGCCTGTCTTGGGTTGCAATGCAAGATGTATTCTATTTCCATCTGTTGAAATCGGTTGAAGACGTGTTTTTCTTTATCACATAACTCTGTGGGAGAGGATGTAGGTGTCTTTCTGTTAATGGGCCAGCTGTTAAAACCAGGTGGGGCAGTGTTTCTTAATTTCTTCCACAACCCATACTCCCTCCAGAGGGATATCTGCTGTTCATGGGCAATTAAGTCTCACTGCATGACTGATAATATCACATTAACCCATTGTGAGATGCTCTACCCAGTGGGAGGAGCCAAGCATTCCTACCTGGATAAAAGATGAGATTCAGAACAGCAGGATAGGCTGTTTTCCCCTGGATTCTTGGAAGACTGGACCCCTCTTGCCACCACTGGGCCCTTTTACAGGATCATCTCTACTCTGATAGAACCATGTCTGCCACTCCAGGAGGACTTAAATTGGACTACTACCATTTCAACACCCTGACCAACAGGGTGTTAGGTCATGGTCTGACTCTGTCAGTGTTTTTCTTTTTTTTGTTAGTTTGTTTTTGTTTTTTTTTTACTACTACATGTTTAATATTTCTAGTAAAGAACTGTTAATCATATTCCCTTATCTTTGCTTGAAAGCCCCTTAATTTCAAAATTACAAATAAGAGGGGGAGGGGGTTTGCATTCTTCATTCCAAGGGAGGCTCCAGCTTTTCTCTGGCAGACACCTGTCTTTCCAAATTAAGACAATGCAATTGTATAAATTGGATAGAAAATTTATCTTGGCAAACTGGAGACTTGAAGTTCATTGTAAGGAGGAGGCATTGTAAGGCTGCTGAGGAAGCAGCAGCAGCTAACGATGTGTTTTTTCTTCTCTTGTGCAAACCAATAACTTAAACTCATTGGACACTGCCCATGTGGTTCTTTCTTTTGTAATGCAAAAGTCCAGCCTGTTTTATGCAAGTCTATAACTCCATGGGATTTTTATAAAGATTGCAGACTGTTAGTCTTTGCCTATTTTCATTCTCTTTATTGTACCCAGAAATCACATATTTTCAACATTTCACCTCAATTGTATCACTGTGATTTTGGTGTGCTTGATGCCAGCCAAGTAACATTTCCTTAGCAAGGCAGGTATTCCAGCTGTGTCCTGTTTCAGGTACTGTCTATATCTGCTTTATGTGTGACCCTGTAATGCTTGTTTGAATTTGATCTTTGTCTCCTAATGGACATGAGAAGCCTGATTTTCAGTTGTCAATTGATTTACATTTGCATAACAGTTTTACAAAAGAGACTGAGGAAATGGGTGGTTCCCTTTCAACCTTTTACTTTTCTTCTTAAGAAAACTGTCAGAACATGCTCCTTCACGTCTCTTGAGTGTCTTGGCATGTATCAAACCTGTTCAATGAAGCTGAAGTTCTTATAAAGCATTATATTTTGATTGTTTTGTCTTTTTAAATAAATAAAAAATATATTTCTCTCACAACAAACCATTAGTGCAGTGGTATTTGTACAGAAGACAAGAAAAGGATTTTAAAATTAGAATTGATTGCTTGGAGGTGAGAACTTTAAATGAAATGAACAATCAGGGAACAGCTATCACCAGCGATTTTCCAGTGCATAAATTCCTGTTCTTTCTGCATTCATCTATATTACATCCAGACTATCAAAAGGAAAAATTGGTTGGGATATAACTCACATAACCTCGAATTTCTCTGAAAGGAGTGTTTTATCCATGATTGTGTTTAATAAGTTCCTTCTCTTTGCCAATAGGTGTCTCTGTTATCCTTTGTAAAACACCAAATACCACAGGACTTTTTCAGTGTTTCCTGACTTTAAGTACAAGTCAGGATTCTTTTTAACCCTCTCTCTTATGCTTTTGTTTGGGATCTTTAAAGAAAACAACTAACAAGGAAAAATTCTGCAGTGTTGCATCCCAACACAGAGAAGTAAGAAATTTCTTAATGCTGCTTTGTCAGAATTCAAATAAAATTAAAAGCATCAATAGCATGTCTTCCCTCAGGTATACCTCTTGCTCAAGTCGAGGCAAACTGAGAGATAATGTCTTACAAACATAAGGTATCCACAGTCTATTGAATATCTATGTCTTCAGAATCTCTATACCATAATGTAATTATTGACTGATTTTCTAATAAAAATATACCAAATATTATTTTATCCATGTTACAACTATCCGTAATTTTAATGTTTTTCTAGAATGTAAACCATTCATCTAAGTTTATGCAAGATGCATCTGTATCACCATGTTATTCAAGAAAAGGAGTTAGGAAAACAGAAAGAGCTGTAAGCTCTCAGCAACTCCTGTTACTTCACAATAAGAGATTAATCAAAGCTGCCTAATCAAAATAAAAATCTTAGAAAATAATCCTGACATATGTAGCAATGAGAAACAAGAGTTTTTTGTAATAATCTGTATTATCTTGACAGAAGGAAACCACATCTGCCTGACTGGACAAAGACAGATGATCTGCTTACGTATTAGATATTTCCAGAGCAAACACCAGCAGCCCACAGAACTTTCTGAGGAGTGATAGACAGTGTGACAGCAATTCCAGATGTGGGCTGGTGTAGACCTGATTAAGCTGTCAAAAATAGTTCTAGAGTTTAGGTGGCTGGTCTAAGAGGAAATCTAGTCATATTCTGGTTTGCATATATTTATTTTGGTGTGTCTTTTTTTGGTAAAGCTAATATAGGTCTGGGGACTGAGCTGGAATCTGTGCCTGACTCTATAATACGAACAAAATTGGTACATACATCCTCATTGCAAATCCTTTTTTGCTTTAAGGGTTTTGGTACCAATAAAACCAAGTTTATTCTTACAAGACATCAAAACTTGCAAGCAGTTGCAAAATCCAACATGTAAATTATAAAAAAGAGTTTATTTCATCCAAGACTCATCAAGAAGTGATAAATGCAAATTCCAAACGTGTGTTTTATGAAAGCCACTTTTCAGAGCAGAAACACATTTTAATATCAACTGAGTAGATGCTTTATGTTGCAGAAAAAACAGTTTAGTGTACCATCTGTTACTCTTAATACCAAATGAACAACATGAATTGTAGTTAATACTGTTGATGTAAAATACAAGAGGGATGTTATCAAAACTGCTCACTGACAGATATAAACACGTTTTGAAATATGAATGAGCTCAATAAATTCAATATGCAACTTTTACCAGCCAGCTGTTCTCAAAAGATAAGGCAGTAAAAGATTTTTAATGAACCCCATGCCAGGTAAATGCAAGCTTGTTTCTCTGGCCCACATGATGGTGGGAGAAACATTTCCTATCTAAAGCACACACAGAGTGACAGTTTCATTTAACCCCTTTCATCTTGGGGAAAATAATTATATCTTGTACAGAGCAATGAGAGAAGTGGTATGAAAATATCATGCATATGTGTATTTATCTCTATCTATATATTATCTATGTATCTATGTATCTATGTATCTATCTATCTATCTATCTATCTATCTATCTATCTAATCTATCTATCTATCATTTCTATGTCTGTATCTATCTCCTTAGAAGAGATTCTGTGACAAAGATTTTTTTACAAAGGTGTCCAGAAAAATCTAAATAGAACTTCTTCATTTTTTGCTCTCCATATGATGCTACAATGAGGTGAGTTATAACACAGGTCTTGGCTCTATATATGTTTATGTACTGGTATATGGCACATGAATAACAGCCCAGTCAATTAAAATAACAGCTGCCTTTGACAACCTCGATATCGAATCATAAAGGAGTGAATCCTCATTACAGTTCCCTCATTCAAAACTGAACATTATATACCCTCTATACAATATGAATTTTCAGCTCTTTCGATGATCGAGATTATTATTTAAGAATTTTATTTATACAATTATCATTAAGAATAGTCATGTTTCCCTTCTGCTAGATGATATCTCATTGCTTTTAATATCTGCAAAATACTCTTTCTCATACTGAATGGCTCAAGAAAAAAGACAAAATGTTTCTTGATCGAGAACAAGCCTCTGAAATCCTTTAAACATTTTCTATTAGTTTTGGCCTTTTGGTGAGGAACTTTTGCTAGTTTTGTTGATCCATCTAGAACACCAACTAGATTCCTCACTATTCTGAAATAATAGAACATAAAAAAGAGCACTTAATTAATGCAATTTATTTAAAAAGAGTTTTCAGATTTCACCGAAAACATACACTTTATAAATCATCATAGGTTTTAATTCAGTGTCCCTATGTATTACTCATGCATGATGAATTACATTCTAGTTAAATAGAGCTATACTGACTTCTTACCCAATTACTTCTCTGCACCTATGCTGAACATTGGTCAATAATAGGTGTAAGCTATCTGCATTAATATAACACAAAATTACTATCAAATTTGTCAGAAACAAGTGGCAAGGTCATCTCACGGAACCCAGAAACTGTGTAGTCTGATCTGGTTCCTTTGATTCCCTTTATAATATTTTCTTTTGTTGCTTATTTAAACTTGTTTGAAAGTATGGGTGTAAATTGATAAAATAAGAAAATGATGGTAGTAGTAGACTGACATGTGGCCTTTGAATTTACTCTTCTGGAGTAGGGTGTTAGGAGGTTTGTGAAAGTCTAGTGCATACAAATTTATCTGATTTCATCTAACTTACACATACCTTGCATTTTCACTGCTGAAATTAAACTGTAATTTCTCACATATGAAGATGTTTATCTCAAGAGAACTGTTCCTGAAACTTCAGTTTTTTTCTTTACATGTGGCAATTGTGCTTTGTCCTACTTTGCCTTATTTTTACAGAGCTTTCAACTTCCACAGTATTGATCAAATTAACATTTCTTTGACAGAACTCCAGGGAGCCCTGTAATGTTCTTGGCAGTTCCACCACTAATAAAATTGTTGATTTTCAGATGGCAAGGACTAACTTTATGTCCTCAGTAGGAGGCATAACGAGACAAGTAATAAAATGGTTTTCAACAATGTAGCTCAGTATTGCATGTTATCGTTCCATATCCATGGATAGGTCGTCACAGAGACAATAGCTTTAAATAATTAACAACAGGGAGACATATTGATGCTCAAATGTCCCATCTTGAATCCTGTAATCAGTAATGACAGTGACCATACTATTTTAGCTCTTTTCAGAATTTTTTTACCGTAGATGATCACACTGTATCAAAAAGGAAAATGGATAACTAACTTTAAAGGAAACCAATCTTCTCAGAATTCTGTTAACATTACTCCAATTTTGTGTTTAAATTCAGGTATGTGGATTCCTCCCAGGAACAGTTGCTTTATATGACAAAAGTTCTGCTCATAGTTTTTCAGATCTAAACCCATTTCTTTACCTGATAACTGTGGACAATTTAAAATTTCATTATTACACAGGTGCAATTTACTGAGTGCAAGTGAATGTTCATTTGTTCAATAAGCTTTTAAAAATCATACTGAGAACTTCCCATAAATTCCCAGTTATCAGATATGGACCAGGTTTTTTTTGTCTTCTCTCCTGGCCGCAGTGCTGTACCCAAACGTGTATCTCACTAAAGCATTAGTTACAACAGAGGCAACAGAGAAATTCTGTAACAAGCTAGCTTGAATATGTATGCACACATATAGATAATAAATTCTGCTGCAAAGTGATTCCTTAAAGCAAATGAAATCATCCTTCAGCTTTGAAAGAGGTTTTGGATTTACTGAACAATTCTATGAAGCAAAAGGATTTATTATTTTAATTATATAAGAGAGTAGCAATTATTTCTGATTCAAAAGAAGTCCAGAAGTCAATGGTACTTGAATGAATAAATGGATTAGACTGTGGTTTGCTTATTGGTCAATTTACACACCAGTCATACCCTTTTATCCTTCATATAGAGACATAGTTCTTTCTTCATTATAGAAAAAACATGATATTGCTCCACTGGTTAAATTACCCAGATTTATAAAGAATTGACTAATAGGTTAAAAAAAAAAAAATAAAAGATAATGACAAAACCAAGTTCAAGTAGGCTGAGATAATAAAATTTAAATTAATAGATTCCAATGATTATACTGCTTAATTTGATTTAAAATAACAATTACTGCTTGTAGCTATTTTGCACACAGTGATTTTGACAATGCTCCCATACTCATATTCAGGAATATTGAGCATACTGCATTTCTTTGATTTAATTTCAACTCCAAGTAGTGCCAAGGATTGCCTTTTTACTGTTTTTAAGCTTCAAGTCAAATAGCTCTCTATTGAGTTAATTTTTCAGGATTTGCAGATCTTTATATATTCTGCTGTGGATCAGAGGCAAAAAATTACCACAAACTACCTTAGGGATCCATAAATCTGTGCAGCCAGAGTCATGTTATTTCAAAAACATATGACACCTCAAAAACATTGGACATGTATTGGTCCATTTCATAAAAATCTAGAAATATATTCTGTAATATTTTTTGTGCTTGAGAAAAAAATATATAAAAGTATCAAAACCAGATGTTTGTGCTTAAAGGTTGTGCTTAAAGCTGAGATAACAACCATTCTCTTCCATTATGTTTTATTTCTTTAGAGTTTTAAATGCAAATTATTTTTTTATTATTATTTCTAGGATTAATTTAATTATTATTAGGCTAAAACCACTGTGTTAGCATTCAGTGTGTCTCTGTTCTGGATCAGTTAAATGTTGAAACTCTGAAATTTTATGAACTAATGTCTCAGAGAGTGCGGAATGGACCAGTCATCTGGGAAAGTAAACAAATCAAACAAGCAGGAAACAACAAAAATAACAGCTAAACAGCCAAACTTCTCCAAAATGGGAAATTTCTCTTTTTGTCTGTGCAACTCAGAATTAAGTCATCCAAGACTTAGTTTTCTAAAGACTTTTCATGTTTGAGGGTTTTTTCTCAGATATGCTTTACAGTTCTCAAAATTGGAAACATTCATGCCTAACTGGCATGTTGTCTTATGATTGAGGAATTCATGTAACTTCTAATGGAATTGGTCTAATATGACCAGTAGTAATAGTCTAGACGAAACAGATTTTATATGGTTAATAATTACAGAGGCAAATGCCCCTTTAAAGATTTATAGAACATGCCATTTAGAAGACTTATTAGAGATCTAATTATTGGACTTGTCTATATTAGTTATGTTTTTCATCCCTCTCCACATGAATGGAAGGAAATAGTTAAGGTGCATCACCTTCCACACACTTCTTCACTTGATCTTGGACAGAATGAAAAATGAAAATGCCCCTCAGCAGGACACAAGCCTAATGTGTGGAAAGGATTGTTTAATTTTGGTTTTCTTTCAGCAGAACAACCCCAGTGAATGCTCTTCTTTGCTGTGAGTTCCAAGGAGAAAAGCTGCTCCGCTCATCTGAATGCCTCCGAGCTCTGCACCAAGCCCTGCCAAGGCTGCCTGCAGACGAAAGGTCCATGTTGAATTTAAATTGCTGGATAGAGATATTTTCCTGATGCAGGACCTGGATCTGGTGTCTACAGTAGCTTTTCTTTTCTCTATTTACTCATCATGATTTACTTACCTATGTGAATGTTGTCTCCTTTCCTGGGGCAGGGTCTTTGCAAAAGCACTGGAAACTAGGTGTATCATTTAGTCAGGATCAATTACAAATATTTTCCAGTACAGTATGGCTATAGAAGTGTAAGTCCCTAAAGGCAACCAACACAGTACTGACAACATTTTTTTTTTTGTTAGAACCAAGCAAGTCACACTGACACATTAAGTAAACCATGATTTTATGTATCTTCTGAGCCTGTTGGCTCCACAAACAGCAGGAGGGATAATGTTTGCATTTATATCCCCCCAGCATTATAAAGCATATGCCTGCCCAGCTTGCCTGGTAGACACCAGTGGAGTTTTGCCCTTGACAGTTCCTGTTTATACAGATGGTTTTAAAAATGTTACTGGAAGAGAAAACAGCCTGCACTGTAGGAAGCACCTTACATAGGAGCCAAGACTTAACAAGGAAAATTATTTTCATCATTCTCTCCTGTTCATCTGGAAAATTTGAGGAAAATTTGAAGATTGACCTTAAAACTAAAATTAAGCTTATTTTTGTCTGTTATATTTAGATGTGTCAAGTTTTTTAACATGATATTTCAAAGATCCTGTTTAAGCGATTTATTAGAGATCTGGTTATTTGACTTGTCTATATTAGTCAAGTTTGTCATTCTTCTCCAAGTGGATGGAAGGAAATAGTTTGGGTGAATCATGCTCCACATCTTTACCCTTGCCTTTGGATGGAATGAATCACTCTCTAGAGAAGCCTATACCTTCCTGTAGGCTGCAAGGGGAACTGAGGAAAACCAGATACAGATAAACTGTACGTAGGACCAATATTTCATTCCAAAATCACACTGAAGTTAGAGAAAAAATTCTCCTCACTGTCAGCTGTTATCGGTCCTCCATCCTTTGTCATGTGAAGTGACAGCTGTAGGACTACTGTCACCAGTACAACAATATGCCTCTGCAAAGCACGCATTTCTTTTAAAGGTGCGGGTGGTAGAAATTCTGGTAGCTGGTTTTCCTGTTCCAAAATATGATTCATTCTCATACAGTCATAAAAACAGTCACCTCAGCTGTCTACATTCATATTTGGCTAATTCCAACCCCCTACCCTCAAAACAAGGAGAGCAATATAGAAGAGCTGTCACTACCTTTCCATCTGGAGTGAATGAAGGTACCTGGGATGAAATCTGAGCTTTCTGAGGCTTTTAACATTAACTGCAGCAAGACTGAGAGCATCCCAGAAAAGCTCCCCATTCTGTGGGCTAAAAGCCTGAACTAAAAACTAAGTATATAATATAACACTATGTGCAAATAATTAATCACCCATCTTACAATTCCTTTGACATCAGAACATGCTCATCTCCTCCGCAGTTCATGAAAACTGTTCATAGCACATTTGCCATTGCATTTGAGGTGATGATAATATGGCACTGCTGTTTGCTGACAATAGTTATTCAACAGCAACAATATGTAAGCCAACTATAACAAGATAGACAGTTACGCGGCCAGTGACTGAAACGGAAATTAAAAGAAAAAGCATTCAGAAATTGATAGGACATGCCATTATCTGGGATAGTGGAACTAAAAAGACTTAATATTTTTCTCATCTTTATGAATTCTAATTATAAAATTAAATACTTAAAAAACTCTTGCAGTAAATTTGTAAACAAATGAGACTGCTATATTTGGAAAAGTCTTAAGGATTGTTTTCTGTATGAATATGATAAAGTCACCTAAGCACACTATCACGTTCATTAAATCATAGAAATCAGAAAAAAAAAAGTCTAACCTTTGAATAGTCAAATTCAGACCATAAACCTTCAAACAATATTCAAATAAAGTTTTCCATATGTCAGTGATCAGCAGCGTACAAGTTTGAGGAGAACTCAGTCGTTATCTAATGGTTAATGTATCTTTTTCTTCTACATTACATATATCCTCCAAACAAATTTTTGCCTGCACAGGTTTCACAGCAACACAGCACAGCAACATGAACACCTTTAAAATAACGATTGCAGTTTTGGGCAATCTATTCTGTGAAGTCGGTCTGCACTAAATAAAATTTATTTTTTAACCATAGTTCAGTCAGCTTCAGATGAAGTGTAATAATGACTCTGCTTTGGCAGTACTATGATGAAAGCTTTACCAAAACAAATGGATTTTTTTTCTTTGTAATAAGTAGATTTTTAGGCAGAGCACCCGCAGTAACTATATGGGAAAATTATAATGAAATAGACTTAAAAGGTTGTCATGTTAAAGATAGAGGTTTGTTTATCAGGGTAGGAGGCAAAGCCCTGTTCTGATGAAAGAAGTCAAAGGTAACCAGACATCACTAGAGCCACAGTGCATTCAATTTATGCACAGACATCTGGTCAGTAGCTGCTTTGGTGAAGATACTGTATAGGATTGGAGTTTGTATCCCTGCTGACAGTGTGTTGAGAAGGTATTGGGTACATCTGAGAGCCATTTAAATGCAAATATAATGTGAGATTGAGAGTGACTAAAAACAATCTTCCAGGCAATGGCATTAGTAATTAGAAACCATCTGGTACCTTGAAAGCTTACTATACTTTCAGTATTTCCACAGGCCAAAAGGATGCAATTTATCTCCTACAAAAACAGAAACACCTATGCTATATGTTAGTGCTCTGACAATTAATATCCGAAATCAGATCCATCTTAATGTTTTTCCTCTGGGCAAATCCTGGAAAATAAATACATAGGAAGTCTAGAAGAGAGAGTGAGAGAGTGCCATAAACTTCACAAAGGAAATTTAAAGAGAACACACAGACAGAGATGAGTACCTGAAAAGATGAATGAGTTGTGTTGAAAACCTTGCCTCCTTTTTACCTGATAAGACTATGAAGGACATAAAGCAAAAAATTGATAACTCACCTGTCAGATCTCCTTAAAACATTATATTCTGTATTTTCAGTGTGTGGTATGTACAAGTGGATTAAAAATAAATTAATTAATGTAAACCCTTTCTCTTTTCTGGCCCTTAGAAGTTTGGGGGTTAGAAATTTCATGCTGTGGAGACCAAAATGAAAATGTTCTAGTCTGTCCATCAAAACCTAAACTGCCCTTCACCACCTTTGTTTTCAAGCTAATATACCCTAAAGAATGTATGGGCAGGTTATTCTCCATTAAAAATAAATCACTCCTTCAGTCTTCATCTGAGAGATTAAGTAAATACTGAAAAAAGATAATTTTAGATGGTAATTGTAGTAATTGTCTTCTTCAACACCATATTTGCATGACATTCACAACTGTCAGCTTCACTTTTGTAGCTTGCATGAGTTGAGAACAATACAGAAATTCAGCTTCAAAGTTTATTAGTGATAACCAGTTATTAAGGAAATGGAAGAAAGCAAAAATTAAGATATTTCATTTTGAGAATTTCAATAGCTAGAGAAAAAATAGGAGAGGCCCACTGAAAGCACAAAAAATTGCAGTTTTTATACACAATGAAACAGTTGAAACATCCCAGTGTGTGGCTATCAAAATATAGGGGCTGGTTGATCCACTGTAGTTCTGATCTGAATAATGCAGAACAATCAACATCTGCAGACCATCTCAGAGCCTGTGCTTCTCAGCTACCGCTGAGCCTCTCAAACTATAGTCTATAGAAACTGAAGCTATTCCTAAACCCTATTCTTACATGTGGCAAAGTCATATGTCTATTTGCTGTTCTTATAATTCATGGAATATTTTCTTTCAAAAACTTCTCTCAGAAATAAGGTATGCCAGAAAGACTGAAACTGAGCCATCCAAACAGTGAATAGCAAAGGTTGTGTGTGAGGAGGGTGTTTGAGTGACTGTGTGTCTGTGTCTGTGTGTAGCACATTTCCACATTTCAGTTCAGGGGCAGTATTTTTCCCTGGTGTAGGTGAATACATCAATTGAGACCTTCTTTCAAGTTCTCAAGACATAGGATTTCCAACATACTACTTGTACTTTGAAATATATCAGCTGTGAGCAATAAAACTGATTTCTAAGGACAAATCAATTTGAGACTCTCAACAGTGAATCAAAATAATTTTTCTGTTTCTGGGTATAAATTGTCAGGTTAAGAGGTCTTAAAAAGTTTTTCTTTTAACATGTACTGCTTCTATACAAAATCAAAATTATCTTTGTCTGATATTTATAAAACATATCATACTTTTTTATTGTCTTATACCCTTACTTCAACCATTACACTATGTATAAAAAACTTCAAAACCATTTGCCAACAACAATGCTTCGTTCAATATCCCTGTGTGTAATAGCTACTTAAGTCACTAATTTTCATATCAGAATCCATTGTTCTCTTTTTGTACATGAGAGGAATTATTTTTCCTATGTACTTTTGGCTTTCTGTAGTAAATAAACCTTATCAATAAGACAAACCTATATAAATATTTAGTTCCCTATAATTTTCAGTTTATTTTCTATGCCATCTTGTGGTTTTCTAATGGTTTTCTAATGTTCAACCATTTCACCTCTATTCTCATTTTGAGATGGGAAAATAGCAATAAGGTATTCCAGATATATTTGAAACAGTGATAATTTAATAGATAACTACAGAGCTAACACAATTTCAAAGACTCCTAAAAGTTAGAGTGCATCTCTTGGTCTGCAGATAATACAAGGTCCTAGAGATAACACATATGTTTTCTGCAGAACACTGTCTGAACCAGGACAATATGCAATTTGTCATACCACAGCGACATACGTGAATGAATTTTGCATTTCATGTTTCTGTATTCTTTAAAAAAACTAAAAACCAAACCAGAAGTAAAGGAAAAAAGGGGATTTGTATTAGGTAGACAGCTGAAAGGGAAGTTTACTGACAGCTCTGTAATTTGATCTCTTTGAATTAACACACTGTAAAACAAAAGCAGATTCTTTTTCAAGCTGAAGATGTAACTCATCATCCATAAAGTCCTTATTTTATAATATCACTCACTCACAGAACAGATTCTCCAAATCCCCATTCATACTTTTCTCACTACTTTTCTTGCCAAAGCTGTTGAGAGGTTTATAGTTTGTGCCCTTCACAGTTTGTTAGCTTATTTTTACTGAATTAAACTGCATTAACATAAATGACAAAAATAATTTACAGAGCTTAAAGGAAAACAACCGCAAAATATTTTGGCAGTGTTATCATAGAATTTTTCAAGAATATAAAGAGGCATATTATAAACATTCTCTTGCAAGTTAGGAAACCATTAATTACAGAGGATAATTTATTAACAGTTTTAATCAGTGTTATTGCTGAAGTCTAAGGACTAGCAATAAGAAAATAATAAAATAAAGAGCCTATAAAAAAGATCAAGTTTAACATTTATTAAGAAATAATGCAAGAGCAAATTTCAAAAACCAGTATCCCAAAGTCAACCACAAGATTGTATCTACAATTTACATTTAGAGATTTACAGTTTAATTGCATTATAATCTACAGTCATATCATTCTGACTTATAGAATATAACTATGGAAAATGTAATGGTGAACTTTTACAGTGTTCAAATAGATTTTTTTTTTACCTATACAGAATTTTAAACTGCAAAAATGGGGTCAAATAGGATCACATCAATCAAGGGAGATATGAACCATGAGAAGAGTCACCTAGTAAGATGCTGAACTTTTTATAAGAAAACAAATTTTATGATTAAATAATGATCAATTACAATACATGCTTTGATCATAAAGTTTCCCCAAAATTTTTGTAAATCAACAAGATTAATGCATTTAATTTCTAATGGGAAAATGAATTTGGATTAGATATAAAAGCAAGAATTCTTGAGGAGTTTCACTTATCATTATATCTCCCAAGCAGATTTTTCAAGCAGATCCATTTCCATTTAAGTTCTCTTTCAGTTTACCAGGAAACTCTGCCTTTATGGAATTACTGTAAAAGATGTAATTACCTCAGAAGCACTAACAATCTCTTCCATACTATTTATTTATTAGTTCTGACAAAATAAAATCTTAAGTAAACATTACAAACAACTTTTTCAAAGGTACCACATAAAATCTTTCTTTCTTACTTTGCATCTCGCTATGCCAAGGAAACGAGGAACAAAATACTCTGTCAAAAATGTCAATTTTGGACAGAATTTTCTACAAGTACAAGGCAGCAATCACTTCAGGCACTTGTCAAGAAATGGAAAATATTAGCACCTTCACATAGGAGGAAAATGAGAAGAATATATCAAGGATTTCTGAATTTAAGATGTCCCTGAACATCTGGCAAAGATCTTTCAAACTCTTCCTTCTTCCCTTTGCAAATCACCTGCTTCAAAGTCGTGAAAATTACAATTGGCAGTGTCTAAGTCCTCTCTGCTGCTACAATAAGGATTTCTGGAAGTCCAAAGGCTGTATCAACCACTTCACCTTTGAACTTCCATGTTTTGGTCGGTCATGGTCACAATGTTTTAAGTATCTCAGTTTTTTTAAGGATCCTTTTTTAGTGTCCTGAGGATGGAGGAGAAAGCAAATTATGTGCTCAGATATATACATGTATTTTTTAGTTGTCATATCTGTTTCTTTCATAATGATTATAGAGATAGAGGTAATTTTGGGACATAATTAATCAGATCAATATTGAACAACTGCAGTAGCATGACAGGATTTCTGCTACAAAAGTGTAATCTTTAAAGCAAATTTTGAAAATCTCAGACATAGAGACAGTCCTGCAGATGTCCAAGTCAGATATCATGTAACCAATCAAGACTATGAAGCCAAAAGCCCTGAAGCCATTGCTTTGCCTGTATTGTCAGGAACTCAGGATTTCAGACATTTACATGACTTGATTAGAACTCTTTATTTAGAAAGCACGCAGGTTCAAGAGTTAGGGGAGATTTAAATTTTTTTTCTAAAAACCCACAGCAACAACTACTAAACAGAAACTTTGTAAATCCCTTGTATTTTTTATTTTTAAATAAATCCTTTAGTTGCTTTCAATTTTGTACCATATTGACATCTCTTTATAAACATTTGAAAATCATCATTCTTCATAGACAAATTGATGATTTTATGTTAGTAATATTGTTACAGTGTCTGTGACAAAAGTCTCTGTTGACACCATTGCTTTTTACTTCTGAACATCAAGAATTCACATACTAGAGTTCAGTGAGTTTTAAACTTAAACAATCCCCTTTCCCTTGGAAACTAAGAAATATTCAGAAATATATCAGCTTTATTTCTCATAATTTAACAATTTATTTTATGAACATAAATCCCTACTTTCTAGACCAAATATTCTGAATGTGACCAGCAATGCTTAGACTTTTAAAGGTTTTATTTGGTTTTAAGATACACTGGATGCTCCCCATGAGCAGTGAGCCACATACACAGCCATACTCATGGGTGAAGTATGTGTATTATTGTCTCCAGTATCTTCTAAGATCCCAGGAAAGGATTTCACTTTCTTACAGAAGATTTTGCTGGGAGTTTATTCATTTTAGATAGTAAAGGCCTGATCCAAACCCCGATGAAGTCAATGGAAAAAGTCTCCCATTGACTACAATGGGCTCTGGATCATGCCCTAAGTCCATTGTCTTCATTAATCCAGGGTTATAATAAGATGTGTTTCCAGTAGCCTGTAGTACCTAAGATCCCGGCAATTTCAGCTGAGCAAGTTCACTTTAGATCATCATTCCATTTGGAATATGAAGTCAAAGTCTTTTTCAGTGACAATAAAACTTTAAATGGGGCCATTTTCAGTTCGTGGTTACAGTCAACCCCAGCAGCTCAGTGAAAATCCTTGGGCATCTTAATGAGGAAACAGCAAGAGCAAAGGAGCCAAAGAAATTCATGTTGATCAGGGCACACTTCAGAAATACAGGGTAGACTCTGATTTGACCAATGAATAGATGCATGTTGATGCTTTTGGAGAGATCAGTGTAGAGCCTGACTACAAAGGACAAATTAAAAGATTATAGTACACTTAAATATATAAGGTTTTGCTGTACTTCTTTTTAAATTAATAGTTAAGGAGAGAGATGGAATTTTTCAAAGCTTTTTCTCAGTTTGCACATCAAAGCAAACCATCAGTTCACAAATAATGAAAAGTGACAGAAAGACACTACAAATAGCAATAATACCATTAAGTTCTCTGAACTTGCAGATGTGAATTGTGAATGTTATATTGGTACAAACTTTGGCAGAGAGTAAGTGGATAAACAATAATACTGTTATTAAATCAGATATAAAATATATCTGTATTAGGATCAGTTTTATATAAAATAAAAATCTGAAACAAACACAGTTTATTATATTGCTGTTTAAAATTTTCATTTCTGATAAAGTAATATAAAGATCAGTCATTCCAAAAGATCTCTAGTGCTATTCACTACACATATTTCGTTACCTTGCCATTAGGATTATTTATTATTTTACCTTGATTATTCATATTGACCGGAATGGCTCAAAAGTTGAAACATGTTTTTAACCCAATTACTAATTTTTCTACTAAAAAAAATCCTCCAAGTAGCCATATACCTTATGATAAGGATATTTCTAAAGTGATATTGTTGGACTTAAAAAAATCAATGGAAATTTGCCATAATTTCAATAGTACTTGCTATTAAAATATCAGGACATTCACTGATCTATAAAGGCTTGCAAACATGCCACCATCCTCCCACTAAGCCAGTGAAACACATAGCAGTTTTGTGCTTTCAGTTTTACTTTTTTTCAGAGAAAGTTCTGCAATACTGTTTGACCACTCACATTTAGTTTAAGCAATTAAGAAGCCTACTGACAACTCTTATACTCATTAATTTTAGAAATAAAGGAAGGAGATCTTAAATCTTTACATCAAAATACAGCAGATTTCCAGAAGAATAGGATTATTTTACATATATATAAATAGAACTTGCTCATCCAAGGGCTCTCCCAAAATACAGAAAAACCTCATGTTTGAATCCATGGTATGCATCATCATGGACTCATAAATTTCTCTCCAAAGTATCTGAATATTATAATAAAATGGTGCAATTTGTATCTCTTTCTTTGCCTTGATGAATTAAAAAAATATCACCTGAAAGCTGTAAAGTAAAGATGTAATTTTTCAAATCTTGACAGTTTCTGTCAAAGGAAGATTTGCTTGCAATACAAGATAACTTTAATGACATCTGAAGCCCATATAGTCATGACCAACAACAAGGAACACCTGATTTGAGTCTGACGAATCCCTTTTTGTCTTCTATCTGAAAATTCTGGCCAGATACACTAGCTTAGAATAAAGTATTTAGTAGCACAAAAAATTACCCCAACTGCAACTCTATTGAACAAATCCAAGGACTGTTTTCAGTTTAATTCAGTAGCTTTTTTCCATCCCTTCATTCTTGTTGAAATTAATTTTATTCAATATTGCCTCATTCAAGCCATGATCTGAAAGACAATATGAAAGCATCCTACCACCTGGATCAGGTAAAAAAAGGAGAAAATTAATGCAGTTTAAATGTTGTTGTCTGGAGCTAATATAGAAAAAATAGTTTCCCATCTATTTGTTTAAATAAAAGGTATTAATTTCCTTTCATGTGGTTTTCAATTTATCTATTTATCACTTTCAGATGAAAGGTATGGCTACAATCAGCAAGATCAATAAACATCAAACTCTTTAAGCAAGGTTTAGCAACAGCTTCCCTGACACATACATAGCTTGACTACTAAAATTAGCCTGTTCCATTGGATTATTAATAATATCTTGATCTGTGGTTCCCATCTGATTTAACTAAACAAATATTACGTTCCTGCCACAGGAGTCCTACAGTGACATTGGCAAGATTTCAAACTCTGGAAGCTGTCCAGGATGTACAGTGCATAGAAAAGACTGTAGATTGATTTTCAGACAGAAGAAAAAATATTAAAGGTGAAATGCTTTACTGAAGAGGTCTTCACAGCAAAAGGCTGAATTGATAAAAATTCTTTCTTGCCCTTACTACATTTAGAGGAAGGAACTTAAAATATGCAGTAAAACACTCAAGAACCCTCATCAGAAGGCAAAGTTAATGACATGACACCATCTAGTATATTATATAAGCTAGTGTTAAAGTCAACAATTAGGCAAAGTTATTCAGACATCAAATAGGTTTTTTTCAGCAGTTTTAAGTCTTTCAATATACATGCGGCAGACATTTCAGATCAGTCTATAACATTCCTTAGAGACCTAGATAAATCAATAAACAAGGCCATAATGAATTTGCAAGACAGTTTTGTCATTAGAAAACCTTGTAAGTAGCCAATAGTTTAATTCTTACAAGGAGTGGGAGCTGCTCTCTGGCATCTAACACCCTACACTCTGTAATTTAGGTTTTAAAATAAAAAAGTAGACTTAATTAAACAATTAGAAATAATGTTTTACCGACAATAGATTGAGCGGGATTTTACTTTCTGCCCTTCCATCCCCCTGCTGTTACTAAATTTCAGATGCTCTTGAAAGGCCTTCAATTATCACCTTACATACACCAATATGCTGTGTGTACTTGTACAGAAAAGCAGTCACCAGAATATTTTTGGCCTTCAACATAAGGCCCAAATCAATAACTGTAGTGCAAAACCTTTGCTTAGACCAAAGTTACAAATTTCAAGTATTTGTCTGAATGGATGGTAATATACCTTTGTCCAAGAATTAGCCAGGCAGTGCTACTGGTACATACACTGCCACTCAACAAGTACAGGGTCAACAGAACAGATCTGAAGGAAAATCAAGCCAGAGACACACAGAATCATAAATATCATAAATATCATAAGAGACTTTCAAATCATCTAGTCCAGCCATCAGCCTCACAGCACCATAATCACCCCATACTATATTCTCGAGTGACAAACCTGGACTCCTCTTGAACACTGACAGAAAGGGTGACTCCACAACCCCTCTGAGCAATTATTTCAACAATCAACCATCATTCTCAGTGATAAACATTTTTCTAACATCTAATTCTCACCTTCCCTGGTACAACTTAAGGTCATTTCTTCACATTCTTTTAACTAAAATATGAGAGAAGTGACTGACTCCCCCCTCACAACAACCTCCTTTCAGGTAGTTTTAGAGAGCAGTGAGGTCCCCCATCCTCCTCCTCATTCCCTTTCTCTTTCCCTTCTTCTCTCCACCACTGAAATAGCTTCCTTCTTTGTATAAGAACATACCAACATTCAAAAATGTTTTAAGGTGTTGCTTTGCCCACATCTCCTGCTTCAAGCTCTTATCTGAATCTTTTGTCCCTGATACCACATTCCTTTTACCTGTATTGTCAGGCACAGCAACCAATGACACAAATTGGATCAAAAGGCCTTATTTTCAGTTGTGCCTGATGTAAGCACTGAACAGATTTAAAAAGAATGAATGGATATAAATGTAATGAGGTTTCAGAAATTAATCCAACTATCAGTAATAATAATCTTGTTTTCACAATGGATACTTTGTTAAATATGAAGGAGGTTTATTTTTTCTGGAGAGTCTGATGAACTAGGATTCTTAATAATGAAATACATTATTTTCCTTTTTACTTTTTTAAATTAAAAGATGAGAGAAAGAGTGTATGCTTACTCTCATACCCCTTATTCATCATCTCATTTCCCAATTCATCCTCAAGCAAGCACATTTGGTAGATTAGGCTTCCACTAGAAAAAAATAAAGTTCCTGTTTTTTCTCTCTTTAGAAGCCATCAAAACTAAAGCATATCCTGGAAAGTTTTAAAATAAAACAGCCTCCGTTAACCTAGACACAAAGGAACTCTTAATTAAAACTTATGGACGGACAGAAGAAAAAGCAATAACGCAATATCAAAGAACATGTGGACGAGAAGGAAGCATTCACCCTGAGATATGTAATATTTTAATTGCTTATCTGGAAGAAATAAGAAACTGCATGTTATGAGTCTGATTCTAACCTTATTAAAGTCAGTGGCAAAAAGCCCAGTGAGATCAATGGGGCCAAGATGAAGCTCTAATTGAATTAGAAACTGACTTCAGATAAAATATGTTACCTTCTTCCCCTCATCTTCCCATTTTAGCAAAAAGAAATAAGAAAGATTTATTGAAATTCGTCACAGAGCCAGTCAATTGAGTTTGTTTTGACCTGGATCAAAAGAAATAAGTATTCGTGAAGAGAGTAGTTTTGACTATGAATTAATTTAAATAACAATACTGGACACTGAGCTTTCCACTAGAAACTGACTGCTCTACTGAAGCATTTAAAGCCTGTCCTGCACTAAAACCTGAGGTGTATAAACACCTTGGAGACAAGGTTGCTCTATTTAAACACAAAAAATGCTGAACTTTTCCCTAAAAATAAGTGAAAATGAAAAATTAGTTCACAGGAACAGACCCTTGCCTTTATAATCCCCTCTGCCAGTCAGCATTTGCTGTAAACTCAGATAAGGTATAAATTCCATAAGGAGGGGCTGACAAATGAAAACTTGTCTCCCTTTTACTGTTTGCAAGATGAATTGCAAGTTGTTACTGGTAAAAACAGCAGCAATAATTAGGAATTAGGGAAAAGGACATTAGGAAAATACCTTAATTCCCTTTTCCAACACCCTCTCAGGGTCTTTTTTCTCCAGCTGCTCCTGGTTACTGCCACCCCCATTGACCTTGGTCATCTGTGACTGTGACTGCGCTGAGAGGAAAGGACGCTGCTGTGTAAGGCATACGTTGTGAAGCATTTTTTCTTCTGTAGGGATTTTCTTCCAGCCCTCAGAAGTAGGAGTTTCCAGATTCTACTGGAATGGAATTGAAACCTGGAAAGACAGAAGCAATAACAGGGACTGCCTTCAACTGGAAGGTTTCAGATACTGTTACATGAAGCTGTGAATTCGGCTTAATGGAAACAATTCTAAAACTAATTGCCTGCAAGTGCAATGTTCTAGTTGTTGCTCTGTTAAACTACTCAGGTGAGAATTAGTCCTTCTCTTTTCAAAGGCAAACATTCATTAGATTAATAGGGAAAGTGAAAGAAGAAGAGTTAGAGTCGTCCCATTCCTTGACCCACTGATTAGAGGCCATTTTCTTTCACGTGGCAAGCCAAGCTTGAAACCTCCCAATCAGTTTCAGAGTTTCATGAGAACTAATACAGAAGAGCAATCACCTACTAATAAATTTAAAAAAAATGTCAGACAGCCTTAACCTGCCTCTCATGGGGTTTTTTGATGACAGCAAAAGAAGCACTTTTACAGAAGCAGGAGTTTATTTACAGTACTTTGGTTTCCGACGGGTTAAGGAGTCTAAAAAAGCAACTTTTGAAGTTTTTCAGATGAGGCTGTTTCTTTCCTGACTCTCCCTGCAGTGGCACAGGCTTGGGGAAATGCCAAGTACCCATCTTCCCTTCGGATTCTGTTGTGCTTAAGCCAGAAAACGTTCAACCATCCAAGATTTCAACCAAAATTCAGCTTTGACACATTTCATACCTTTGACTAACAGCTTTTAACATTCATGAAGGGGCATTTAAAGACACAGAAACCACTAATAAAATACAAATAAAGTTAGGATGGAGTTTCCTTAGTCATGAGCTGGTTGAACAGATATTTCCTAAGCATTGTGACATTTTAGCACTATCTTTTTTCCCCCAGAATAGAACACTACCAGCATCTTCAGAAAGTGAACTGATAAATCTTTTCAATATATGTTCATCACCATATAAACTGAAATACTTTTTGTAATGCCAAGCATAAAATATTCTGGAAACAGATGAAAGCCTTCTTTTGTATTTCTCTGTTCAACTTCTTTGTGTAATATCAGTCCAAATACTTGCAGCAATAGCTTGGACACATTTGTAGTTTTCAACAAGCTGATGACTGCTTCTTACTGTCTGGGGACATACAAGCTCCTTTGTTCATAATAAAGTATCCATGTACCTGGGAGATATGCATTCTAAGTGATGGAAAGCATGCCACATTAGAAAATTGATGCATATGTCAGCACATGCACCACATACAGAACACATAGTCTGTATTAAACTTCACAATATGCATGTTTTGGAGTGGGGAGAGATTCATGACTTCTTTCAAATGAGCTTTCTGCGGATTTTTTAATCAAGAATGCATTTCCTGCTAAAACCATCAAAGGCAAAATGCTGTAATATTCTCACTTCATGTTTATTGGATTTATGAATTTTATGAAACTTCAATAACAGTGTTGGGGAAGGCTTGCATACGCATCATCCTTACATGTTATGATTGAAAGCCTGTATCAGCACAGAATTCTCCTGAAATAATACATTACCCAAGCAGTAGATGTAGAGATAAGCATTACTATTACCATGAAAGAAAAAAATCTGGTTTATGCTTTTGTTCTCCCTTTCTCCTTCACAATGTTTGCTATTATTATTGAAATCAGCATATGAAAAAAGACAAAGGAAAGCTCCTTAGAGGTGACTCTGCTGCTTTTTTTTAAAGGTCCTTTTCTAGGGTTCTGTGGATCGTGTCCTTGAATGTGACATCATAATACATCATTGTATTTTGCCCCATTATTCAAAAAATGCTCTATGATTACAATACTGACTAGATGCCATAGCTATGCAATGTTCTGCTAGTCTCAACAGGAGTTCCATTTTGTAGCTATTATACGTAGTTTCTACATGATCTATATATGATCTGTATATGATCTATAAAATAAGTAAAGTAGTGGAAATTGTTGGAACTCTCTTTCTAACACCTTTAAAAAGCATTTAGGAATACAGAGAGTCCATAAATCTTAGAAGTAGATGAAGAAAACTTAACTAGAGTGTTAGCAGACAATGCTTGATACAGGTCTAAAAATAATCTCCATAAAATCATTAGAAGTTTAGCAAATTATCCAAAGGGAACAGAAATGGCTCCACCCCATATTATGCTATACATTAATTTTAGGAACAAGTGTACAATTATTTATTTACTTACCATTGTTGGTGTTTTGCATTATTTCCTTATCATCCTCCTTTGATTTCCACTTTCTCTTGAATATGTTTTGAAATTGAAGACAAGGACTTTTTTCACACAGCAGAAATACAACCTGGCGAATTGAAATATTAGGGGTTTTTTTCCACTTAGCAGTAGAAGGCACCACGTGGCTCTAGTACTCAGATTGTTCTTCTCATTGAGAAAATGCAGTAGCAATCTTCAGATGAAAAGTTTTTCTTCTTTCTTCTGATACAGCTGATATTCAGCACTGACAAAAGTCAGCTTCTAACTGGATAGAAGATCCTGAGAGGCTGGAGAGCTTTCAAATGTTAATAAATGTCAAGGGGTGAGGTAAGATAACAAAATTTAAATCTTCAGAACTTCATGCTCAAGTTAACATCACTTGAGCCATGGCATAAAATAAGAAACATTTGATAGGTGTTTATCAGCGAACAGGTTTTGCGAATGCTAAAGAAAACCCAGACAGAGTAATGGAATGTATTTTAAATTAAATTAGCTAATCTCTAATTTCTACTTTGATTGGTAAAATTTAAAGAAAAATAAAAGCAATACAGATATATAGTTAAGGGTTAACTGAACCAAATTTTTCATCACCCACTAACTTCTGTTATTACCATCATAGCTGGAGGTGGGTTTTGCAGTCCTAACAAAAATGACAAGATGTCTGTCACAAAGAGCCTTCTGAATTATCAGCTCATTTAGTGTCACCAGCAACAGAGGGTGTTGAGCCTTAGAGGGTGGATGACAAGATTCTGATTCAGGAACACTTAGAGATAAACTTCCAATTTACTTAATTGGCTATTATGCCTTTGGTATACCACAGCTTTAAATCACATGCCTTACAGTAAGGAAACCAAAGGGACTAAAATTTTGCAGTATTTCAAGGTGTATTTACCAGGTTCAGAATCACACACCATACTTCTAAACACTTTCACTGCCATGATCTACTTCTGTTCCTTCTGCATTTTATACTTCCCATTTAAATGGATTGTTCAACACTGTGCACAGATTCTATAGAAAAGAGCCTGTGAAAAATCTGTTTGATTAATTCTGAGAAAGAAGAAGCACTCATTTTCTCAAAGCATTAAAAAAGTTTCTAAATGTTTCCTTTTCTTTTCTCCATATATTCCAAACAGATGTGTGCTTAAAACTTCCTGTTATATAAAGTTTATGTTCCTGTTAAGATTTCCATAAAAGCTTGTGCCTGTTGAGAATTCTCTTTTGATCAAATCCAGCTGAATAATAAAATCTTAGAGAACTAAAATCATGCAGAACTTCTAGAGCAATTTCCTATTTTTATTTGTATACATCTCTAATTTAATAATTTTATAGCAGCACATTGTGATCCACCTAAACTCTAATGATATTTGATAGACTTTTTATAAAGCTGTATACCATATGCCAGCACAAGAAATAAATTTTTCTTTTTGAGTCCCCATAAGCTACTGAATTGCAAAAGAGATGCTAATCTGATAGACATATAAATACTACAAAGTTTACATCACAAAAGGGAGGAGTAAAATTAAGAATTCTAGCTGAATTAAAAGAAAAAATATCGCACATATGAACACTGTAGCATATTTAATAAAAATGTCACATAACCTTTGTTGCCTTCTGCTATGAACTCTAAGTTTTCCATGTTAACATCACACTCTTTTTCAATCATCAAAGAAATGGCAACATTAACAAATGGCAATGCCATATTGACATTTTAAAAATGTAAGATTTAAATTATTTTAGTTACATAATATTTGCCTAGATTGGTGTAGACTTTCTACCAAGACACAAAAAGCTAACAAGATACTTTATGTCACTAAAGTTATTCTCAAATGACAGCACAAGTCTCTGGGCCTGGATCTTGGCCACGCAACTTAGATAACAGTTGAAGAAATTCTTCCTGCAGGCAGAGCTGTAATGTACTGTTTCATTACTAAAGAGGTGCCAGATATGCTCAGAAGATCAAACAAAATCACCCCATGGGTGTTTTCTGCACCAAAACTAGTCAGTAGAATGTGGGAGTGAAAATGTTGGAAAGGAATTAAAAATGTCTTCCATTTGGCAAGGAAAACTCAAAATGCAGGGATTTGTCTCCGATAAAAAAGACAGTAATTCTTTCTGACCAGAAAAATCAGTTGGGCTTAAAATAAAGGATATCAACACTTTACAGATTTTAAAATGTTAAATTTTTAATTTTAAATTGATATACAAATATAAAATCACTCATATTCCTCAACTGAATTTTATCTTATGATAATATGAAATTTAATTTAAAAAAATGAAGGCTAGGATTGTATAGTAACCAAGGGTTCAACTGTAACTTCTGAAAATATTTTTTGTTGCTTGGATCATTGGGAAAATATGGTTACTTTAGATTTCTGGTGTTTTCTTTCATTGTTTTACTTCTTTTTTCAAACTTACAAGGATCACCTAAGCATAAAGCATTAATTTTGATTTAAACCACTGATTTTTTAAAAAAGCAAAAGAGTAGATGACTTGTGTTGAAAACTCCTCTAGCACTAAGAAATGAAAATGAAGCTCTTATTCCCCAGTATAAATCATATTTTTGGCTTCACTAAGGATTGCAAAAGTCATTCACTTTCAACACACTGATTTTTCTTAACTAAAACTTTCACTGAACCCAGAAAAAAGCAGGAGCTAGAAGGAGGATGTGACTAAAGCATGAATCAGGCACTGCAGTTTCACAAGTAAAATCTCAGATGAAAGGTGTTTTCATTTAGTGATGCGGTTGATCCAGCTGAATGGTTCATTTAACCAGATACATTAATCTAGCATCTGGGCAAAAAAAAGCACCTATATTTTCACAATAGCTGCAGCAAGCACTACAGGTATTTTTGCATTCAACTAAATGAAATACCAAGGAATTGCTTTCCTGTAAAGCCACCATTTTTTTTAAAGTAGCTGAATGTGTTTATTATGTACCTTTCTGGAGCTCAGGAGGACTGGCTAAAGAATGGAAAACTGAAAATATATAAGTAACTATATGTTGCAGATGCTGCATGTCACAGCACAAGGCTACCCTCATAGGCCTAGTAAGTCCTTGTCTGCCTACATTTTTGCAAGAAATTTTTAAGTCCTTCCAGAGGTCTGAATAGAATTGGTACTCACAGTTACAGCATCCTTCTCCTTGGGATAAAGAAGGCTTGAACTGCAGTTTTCCTTTATCTGAGAATGAAGAGATGAAATGGTGCTGCACACTGTTGCACACTGTTGGTCAGGCCTGTTACTTTGGTAAAGAAATCTAAGCAGTCTTGTTCTTTCCATTTTTCATCATGGGCTTCTTAATTTGTCTCTCTTTTCCCAGTTAGGATTCATTGCTTGAAGGGGTTAGTGGCTACCTCTTTTTCCCATAGTGACCTTGTTTGGAGATTTTGGATCAGCAAAATTCCTTTTCCTGGGAAAGAAAATGGATGGAAGCAGCAACTCCTGCTTCTTCTGGTAGCTGATGTTCTTACCTTGCTGATGATAGCCCTGCCACACCATTGGCAGGTGTTTGCCAGGCTGTGCACTGTTTTAATGGCTACATGAAGGAGGCTAGGACAAGGATTTATGTTGTGTGGAGATACACACTAATATAAATACAGCACAGAATAAAACTTAGGAGTGCTGGAAATGTTTTGACAATGGTGTAATGGAAGAAGAAAAAAGGTGGATGAACACTGAGGTATGGCTATCACAGGAGCAGTCATGCCAACACATGGAGGTAGACAGCCCAGACAACACTGATGCACAGTCATTAAAATCCAGACTCAGTATCCCTAATGAGCCCATCCCCCTGTCCATTCCAGTGCACCTTCACAGCTTTTGTTGTGCTACATAAATTGAGGGTGATTAGGATATACTGAGATCTCAAGTTTTCATTTTGCTGTTTATAGGCAAGGTATGATAAAGATGGCTCTAAAACGACAGATGGGAAAGAGCTTGGGGGATTCAAGGGTAACACAAAGGCAGGGAGCTGGCAGGATTTCAGCATTCTCAGTAAATTTTGAGGTGAGACGAGAACAGAACTAAACTCCAGCTAAACTCACTGTGGACAGAAATGAAAGGCAGCAAGTGATAAAGATGTAAAGTGATCATCAAAGAGTAAAGAGAGAGGATCCTAAGGTAATGATGAAGAGCACTGGAGGCATGAGTGTAAGACTTCACATCAAGTGCTGAGTCACAAGTGAGGAGATATTTTCAGATCAGATATAGACTTCCATGCTTAAAAGAGTTTTGAATGGTGCAGCTTTTGCCCTTTGTGTGTGCCTTAGTACTTCAGCTGTGCTCCCTCAGCTGAAATATCTTTGTGGCATCAGGGAGATTTACACATAAAATAGAAGACACACGAAAAAATTCCCATTTTTTGTTTGTAGGACCATGTTCTGCGAAGTATTACTTCTGTCTTTCAGAGCTGGACATGAACAGAATGTGGTTTTTTGATGGGTAAATAATTTATCTGTCCTAAACATGTTTGCAAATTTGGGAATAGGTATGAGCAAAAGTCCTTTATATTCCTCTTCTAAGTATGATATCTTTCTGTGTTTCTTTTCTTTGTCTGATTTTTTGGGGGCCATGGGAGAATGTGGGAGCTAAGAATTTCTCTTTAACAAGAAACCTTCCTACTTTCTCTTATTCCCTCACACTGGTTACATTGTTGATAGGTTCAAGAGAATATCTCCAGCATAAAAATTGAGAAATATTGAAGGATAAGGTGCTAATATTTATCAGGGCCTTCTTTTTTACAAGCTGTTTATAGAATTGTGAAGAGAGAAAAGTTTAGATGAGGATAATTTACAATATGAAGTTCCTGAGATTTCTAAATGATGTTGCAGCAAGTCCTTGACAAATTTCAAAGGCTGTATTTCCTGGAGCAGAAAAAAAAGGTTGGATGTGGCTGTTCAACTATCATGCAAAAAGAAAAGTATATACATAGCACTGCACCCATGGAGGGGAAAAAAACCAAACCACAAAACTATAAACAATATTTCAATGCACTGTGATAACAAAACCTCATTTTTAAAAAGTATGTAAGAAATAAGCATACTGTCAACACGGCTATAGATCACACTCATTGCACCAGTCAAACCAAAATTATCTACTAAATATCATTCTTAGTTTTAGTTTAAGGGAAACATGAGGTAAAATGCATGAAGCTAGGATTAGTAACTCAGCTAATCCACAGTAATTTACTGTGTTATGCAATATTAACACATACAGCTGTGCTAATTTAATCCAAAATTCCTTTCCATAAAATTGAAAGCTTATTTGAACCTCCTGCTTTTAAAAAAGTGTATTCATAATAATGAAAAATCCTGATAGGAAACAAACCTGTTTACTCCCAGCAACAACCCCTTTTATGTTAATATTTTGAGTTTCATAGATCACATTAAGATATCCTACTATTGTGTGACATGAAACAAGTATTATCTTTACTGTTTGTGATATAGTGGATTAGGCTATTATTCACACTGACTATACAGAGAATTCAATTACTTGAAATTAAATATTTTAATAATAGTATTTTATCTGTGTTTGAATTAATTTTTGTTTATATTTTAATAGCTACAATTTGAGCCTGTTACCCCAGTATGCACGTATTTTGTACTTAAAATGTTTTTTGTTTAAGGGCGTACCTACCTATTAGGCAATATGTTTCTAATGGAAGTTCCAGGATCAAGCATTATCATTCTCACTTTCCTTAACTTGTTCTGTTTACACAGCATTTTATGTTTCTCCCTCCTTTTTCTGTGGCACAATTAGATATGTTCAAAAGAAAGCAAGGATGAGCATGAAATGTAATTATTAATATCCATGTCTTCTCCAGTTCAGTTCTTTCAGTTAACAATCACTGGAAAAATCTTTAAATTAATTTTATTGTGTATTTGTCTAAGAGAGAGTAGACAAACTCTGTGTTACAGTGGGATTTAGGCACTTAAATATAAATATACAGGAACTTTAAAAAAATGTTCAGCATTTTTCTGTGAGGACAATATAATTAATTCAAAGCTAAATTAATATTTAGAGTTCTCCTTATATATTTATTTATACACTATCTCCAATAGTAAATATTTATATATATACATACAAGTGTCTGCATGTATATGAATTTCTTTTAGCAAGTCTTTAATTCTTCCTTTATTTTATAATGGATGCGTGGGTGCATCCATTTTAAGCATGGATGTGGCAAATATTTTAACATAATATACTTTAAAAAAGATTGATGAGCTAGGACTTGGAAAGGTTAAGGGAAAAAAACAGTGATAAATCATATGAACATGTGAAGAGATACTGATCTGGAAATGAACTATTAGTGCATGCTGCAAACCCATGTAACTAAGGGATGACTCAATACTTTCGATGACTACAGAGGACAAAGAACAATTTTTGCAGCTAATATGTGAAAACAAACAAATTATTCAAGCTAAAAAATAGTTGTAAAATACATTATAATATAAAAGTAGTCAAATATCTGAAGCCTTTCTTCTCATGTCACTATTAAGTCAGAGTAGAAATCAGATTTTCTGTATTTTTAATTATGCAAATTATATATTATATATTTAAGTAGCTCATATAGTTCACCTTCTTTCTTATGTCAGTCTTTTCAGTTTTCTTTTTTCCTGTGTATTTATAGTTTAGGAAGAGAGATGGAATTCTTTACACTTCTTCCAATAACTCTAGTAACATTTTTATGCGGAAGAACCTAACAACCATGAATGATGCAAAACATTTCAGAAGGAGATGAGATCTGTTTTGGAAGAGAATTTGGAAGATACACTTTAAATAGATAATGAAACTATGATTTTATGAATGGTTATCGAGTTCTTAGATGAGGGGGCTTTCTACTTTACATAATAGTGGCTCTTGAACCTATAATAATTACTTAACAACATAACCTCTCAAACTTGATTTTGGTGTTAGTTACTAATACTTACAGCTTGAATTAGAAATATAGGTTTATTTTGCTTAAGGAAAGAGTTCTTATCTGTATTTCTAAAGTTGGAACCCAACCACAAGATTTGTGTAACATAAAAATCTGCTACTCTACTGTACTGAAGCAAACTTCCTAATAATTGCCATGGAAATAAATTAGTTCAGAGTACAGAACGGACTACATGGATTATCACAAACCTTTTAACTGAAATTAGGTGATCAACCTATTAAGAATTCATTTAAATCTTAAAAAATTAATGTATTCTGTTTGGTAATTGAGGGATGAAAGACAGTTGATTGTCTGCTATATCAAGTGTTTCAACTTCCTAGAAACTACATTTTGAGCTTAATCTCGTGAATTACACAGGATTAGTAAATTAGGTAAAAGAAAACATTGCATTAAACTCAAGGTACGAAATTATTATACATTGTTTTATGTATTTTTATATAAAAGTTACAAGTAGCAAGCATATGACACAGAAATGGAACAGTAACAGCAATAACTGTGAATGCATGCTTTTTACAATGTATCTAATAAAGGGATCTTTGCCAACTCAAATATTCAGTAACATACATGCAGATTAATTTCTCAATGTCAAATTCAGTCATATTGCTAGATGCTTATCCAACAAACGTTTCTATTGAAGTGATTATGAATGGCTAAATACCTGATTTCAATAAATTGTTCCTGAAACTGGGAATTTTACTTGCAACAAAAAGAAGAGAGAAAAAGAAAAAGAGAAATGACTGATAAGCGTAATAACCAAAGTCTTATTGCCTTCTAGTAATTTCACTCAACACTGCTGATTTTTTTCATGATAAGAGAATAGCTGGTCAGAGTCCATAAAACCTCTAGCTGGTGTTTCCAAGGACGAAAGTCTCACATTTCATTGTAGCATGTTCAAAATCACCCAGGATCGCACTATTCTCAAGCAGTCTATATAATGAAAACAACGTACATGTAACAAAAGTTCAATGTAAATCTTCTTCCACATATCACACAACATACAAGTAAATAACAGACATAAAACAGATCAACTTAAAGAAAACTATGGCTTAAAAAAAAAATAAAAGGATAGTCTCAGGAATTAATTTCTTCCTCAAGTTTTCAGCAAATCTGCAAATATATTTAATAACTAAGGAGCACTTTGTGGCCAGAAACCAAATTACAAAAGAAATATATTTTTGTGCAAAGGGAGTGTTTTGCTAAGGAGGTAAGATAATGTCTATACTTCTTAGGTTTGCATAAAGGCAATTAAATTAAATTGGAAAATTGTCCACTCTGTCTTTCAAAGAACTGAGATAGTTCATTATAGATTTTTCCATTCAGAGCTTGCATGACTGCATGAATAGTTGTTTGAAACCAAAATTAAGTTAAAATATGGTCTCTCTGAGGAAAGAAAAAAAACCAGAAAAATATTTACTTAAACTATCTACAATGGCAATAAAACCATTAATGGATTATTTAACTGTAAAGTTGCTTTATACATATATACACATAAAAATGTATATACACATATCTATGTTTATATATACACATATATAAACTGACAGACTAGCGGCTATCTATAACTCCATTATAAACATCTGTGATTATGTTTATTAAGTGTTGATAAAGATTATGCAAAATGAAAAGTCATGGAAAATACTCCAAAAAGTAAGTTTAATTTGAAAACATTAACCTTAGTGCTAGAGAATCTCTAAATTTATCCATACTAACACACACTCTTCCCCCAACACTTCACAAGATTGGATGATAAAAATGAACTGAAAACACGTACTTACTGACTTAAATTAAATTTCCAAGTTTTACATTCTATTTCACATGCTGGGCCTCTAACTTTTATTTCCATAAATAAAAATCAATCAATAAATAAATGAAATGCAAGAGCCATGCAAAGCACATGACTTTATAATGCAGTTGGAATGAAGATTGTTTTTGCTAGAGGCTGACTGTAATTCTGTCTAGAATAAGGAACTAAAAGATTTTGCTTGGTTTGCAGTGCAAAAGTGGTCATCTGGCTTTCAGATTTTTTACCGTTTAAACCTGACTCCATACAAGATGACATAAAATTTGAGACCTAATATGCATTTTAACAATATAACAAATAAAATGGAAAGCAACAGATGGTTCAATTGCTGTATAGGTATGTTTACTTACCTCAGGTTTTTCTCTTAGACCCTAGTTGTGTTGTACTCAGATTCATGTTTGCTTAGAGACCCAATGAGGCAGAACCTGGAATGTTATGGCTATTTCATTCAAAATAATAGTGTTTGCATAAAAAAAAAAAAGTAATATTTGCATATAGATACTTAATAAACAGTACACTTTGATAATCTGATCAATATTCATGAAGTAATTTACACAGACATGCAATTGAATTAAAATAAACAAATAACTTTTTTTTAAGGGAAAGAAATGCCTTAATGTGCAAAGTAAATATGGAAGGTGTGTAAACAGTAACAAGAAATGCATAAATAATGCATGCAAGAGAAAACACACATATGTTAAAAAAGAGTTATGTGTTCCTTTTCAAATAAATTGTTCATAAATTTTTTGGTTTTTCTTTTCCTTGTAAACTTCTAATCATTCATATTTACAGGGATTCAAAGTAAATATACAGAAGAAATAGCTCTTTTATTAAAATTATTATGCTTTATTTTGCTTTTTTATTGATCAGAAAGATTCTCTTTAACTTCCTTCTTATATGTAAATTTATGAACTCACTATGTTGTCTCATATTCTAATCTATCTATGTTTATTTGATAAACAAAAATACTGTGATCAATAATGGAACAGATACAGTGAAGTTTCTGAAATATTATAATTCATTATAAAAAAGGTAATGTTCTATGAGGAAAGCGGGTTTCCTTGCCCCAGGAAACCTCATTTCCTTCCTCATTCTTGTGTTCTGCATCAAAATGGATACATGTATCTTTTATTTATTGATGAATTTATTTAGACATGGTTAGACCAACAGTGGATGACATTCAAGGCCACCTCAATTATAAGGAAACCACATGTATGTGGCTGTTCCAAAGACTAAATTCACACAATCTTCTTTGGTTTTTAAAATTTTTGTCTGTTCTGTGTTGATCCGTGTGTGTATGCATGTGGGTATACAAAACAGTAAAAGAAAAACAAAGGAAGAAAATAGAAAGGTAAAACAGAGATAAAGGATCCTTCAGGAAAGAGGAAGAGAGATGAGAAAAGAGCAACAGAAAGAGAGATAATACAATGGCATGTGTATCAGGAAACAGAAATTTAAACAATAAAGAAAAAAGGAAAATATGTCTTTACTGAACAAAGAGTGAATATGTTTGGGCAATCAAGTCCTTACACAATAGTCTTCATCAAAAATCTATTGATACTGACCGCTGAACAGCTTTATCATGTCTGGACAGCCTGTGACTCGTGGTTGGCACCTCTTCAATCTCGTCTATCTCGCACGCATCTGCAGCATCTTGTGAGTAGCTATGCTTCATGACAAGGATATTTCTCCTGTTCATGGGCTGAACAAGTGGTTTTACAGGCTGGGGTTGTATTTCTGTCAAGACAGAAGCATCTCTTGTGCTGAGGTTACTACGGCTGCCCTTAATACTAGACACTTGTGATCCACAGTGATGGTCATGAATGCATTTTGAAGAGGATCTCCGCAGTTTATGATAATTTTCAAAGTCATCTGCAACGTCAGCAAGGTCAGCTGTAGTCCCTGTCCCTCTAAGGGTGCATAACTCATAATGAGGAGGCTCAAACACCTCCTGGAATACTGTTTGATCAAAGTCTGCTTTCCTTTGGACAAATTTTTTACGAGGCTGCTTGATCTGTACTATAATAGAGACAACAATGAGGATGATCACAATGCAAGAAGTCACCCCAATTATAGTCCCACTGGTATTGGTAAGTTGGTCCAATAGGTTTGCTTTTCTTTTTTCTGTGTGACAAGGAAAAAAAAAAAAAAGCACAGAATTAATTGCAGTTCAAGAATAAAAACATAAAAACAACTATGATGAGTTCACAGATTACTGCAAGGCTGACCCTAGTCTATGTATGAGTTCACTTAATCAATCTCACCAACAAAAAAAAAAAAGAGGAAGAAATCAGATATTTGTGAAAGTGAAATAAGCAACACACAAATCCTTTGTGTGCCTATTCACTTGGAATCTTTTTTATTCAGGGTATATTACAAGCTTAATTAAATGAAAGAATTATTTAATTTTTACAAAAAGCAACCACCAAAGCAAGCAGATGGCTTCAGTGTCACCTCTGAACTCCATTTGGCTGCTAAAGCCCCCAAGAAGTTTACAGATGTTCTCTTCATTATTTTCTCTCTCTTCTAGTAAATATATCCAGCTAGGACATTAGGTCCTATGAAAGAACAAGAATTTACAGGATTTAAGGTCAAATATTTGTGAGCTGAATGAGAATTTTGACAGCGTTCAATGAAAATGCTAAATCAGGAGAAAACAGAAAAGTTATTCAAATTTAGATTTCAGAAAGGGAAAAAGCCACAAATTTGTGCAAAATTATTTCCGTTCTTCTTTTTTTCCTATTAATTACCAAAACTTTTCTAAACAGCCATAAAAATCCAAAAGCTGATCATACCTACTACCCTTTACTCAGGACCCTCTAATAAGTCAGTCAGAAAATTTTGCATTGTGAATAAAGCAGAAAAATGCAGCAAAATAATGAAATAAAACCAGTCTTTGTGGTTTGCTTTCATAAAAGGCTGCAAACTGAGCCTTGTAGAAATTCAAGTTGAAAATGTTTGCATCAGTCTCTCAGGCACAGCAAGACACCTGTGGTTAAAATCCAAAACCCAGTTTAGTGCAATTTTTCCTGGCAACCTAAAACATATAAAAAGAATTAACAAAAAGCCTTTGAAATGAAAGTTACTGGCACCAAAACAGGAACATTCATCTCTTCATAATCTCCTAGATACCAAAACTTTACTCTTCAGTAGTTCATTGTCTGAGCTTGTAGATTCACTCAGTGTTTCTCTAACTGACTGATAAAGGCTCTGGAGAAAAAGCAGAGTTAGAAAAAGCAACACTGCAGCAAACAGCGTTTTTGCTGGAATCAGCAAACCTCCTTTTTGTAGTCAGAAAAACAAGAGAGGATAAATGCACAAGACCTGATAAAAGATACTTGATGAAGGTAAAATGAAAATCATTCTGGAAGTTGAAGAGTGGTGAAGGTTTTCTGTTTTCCTCTATTGTGATGAAGTAGAGAATGAATAATCTTTTCCCAATTGTCTGTTTAGTTTCTTTGAAGAATATTATGCTATGTCACAGTTTAGCTGTGTTCTTTTGAAATATATGTTTTCATTTGTGTTTTACCCTATTGCACTTCTTGTCAGGATTTTACAGGCTTCAGTAGACTTATGGGCTGACTGCTAATCCATCTCCTTCTGAATTTTTTTCTTGATTGGTTCCTAAATTTGGCATATCCCATGTTTTCAGGAACAAATCTGCAGGGGCGGGGAGACAGGGGGATACAGGACAGAAGCAAACTGTCTCCCTAGCCTGCAATGTAAGTTAGTTAAGCTCTTTTCCCTGAAGACAACACAGATGGTGTTTTGGGGCTGGTTTGTTTTTCTTTTAATCAGAACCACAGAAATATGTAGAAACCATTGTCAGCACATGGATAGGATTATTGCTCCGTCTATGAAATAAATATTACATCTGATTTCCTGTGCTTGTTCCTTGCACTTCAATTTCACTTGATTATGGGTAGATTTGTGTTAATTCCACCTTCCTTTATAAGACTACCTGGGCTATTATGGGCATAGCATGAAGCTAAAAGACACCTGCTACTCATACGTTACTTCGCTACAAAGGTAACTATGGCAAAGGAACAAAAATACTACCTCTAATTATACTTTAGACTGTATGGAAAGCAGAGACCAAGTGATCAGAAAGCCTCCCAGAAGTGCATAAACAGACTGCAGGACATAACCAATGCAACACCAGAGAAAAAATTGAAAACACTGAAAGTAAAATCCACTGGCATTTTTTTACCTTCCTTCATTTTCTCTGTGGCTCAATGTATGCTCTCCCCAAATTACTCTTCCTGAGCTTTCACCCATTTGGCACACATTTAGCAAGAAACTCAGGATCATATGCTGTATCTCATACAGTGCAAATGACAACTTTTTCAATTCTACATGTTACCTTTGCAGTGGTTTTCATCCCAGGGATACACGCAGTTCTGGAGTCCATTGCAGACCAGTGTATTATTTATACACATGTTACTGTGGCAAAAGAATGTGTTGGCTTCACAAGGGGCTAAAAATGAGAGAAATTATAAATGATATTAAATTAGCAAATGATTTATCTCTTCTCTACAAACAAATCTAGGAGTGGACATGTATTCTATAATAGGACAAAGTGATAAAACACGTGTTCCTTGAGCATATTAAGTATTTGACATGCAACATGGAGAGCACTCAAGTCATACACTATTTATTATTCTGTGGTAAGAGGTTCTCTGTTTCAGTCTTAAATGACTGAACCTTTCCCTAGAATGACTCTCATGGATGTAGTGGGTTGGCTTCCAAACATTGTTGGGCAGTTACCAATGTGTTATCAACAATTTAAACATAGATCCAAAACACATCACCCCATGGGCTGCTACGAAAAGAGTTAGCTGTATCCCAGACTGATCCAATGCATGGTAAATAATGTCTTTTAAAATTTTTGCTGAAACCTCAATTTTGTAAAGAAAACTTGTGTGACTCAAAGAATATATGTACTTGATGTCGCACATCAATAGTGCCTGACTGTTTATACACAGAGAAAGTAAAATTATACTGAAAACCTTTTAGTCGTTAAAAAGGCTACAGTTAAGAAACACCCTTTTGATCACAAGTATGAAGATAAAGAAAGAAGCACGACAGTCTTCAGTGTCCCTGAAGCCCATGGTCTAGAAGAATCATGCAGATTAAAGCTGTAGGAAAATGATTTTACTGATAGCCATAATTTATTACTGTGAAGAAACTGCCTGAAAGCCTTTGGAAGGTACTGAAGGTTCTGCTAAACTGTGGTGTTTACAGAAGTATTGGGAGATCATTAGGTGCTGGGGTTGTGAAGCTACTATTCCAAAACTGTATAATACAGTAGACATAATTACTCCTCCTATCTCTTCTTCAAATGAGAAAGCCTTCTGTAATTTAGAAGAGCTGCAAATTTTGTCTGTGTTAAATTGGCAAAAATAAACTCCTCATGTATTTTTTTAGTTCAAGCAACTCAAATGCATTATTACAATTATTTTAAGGTAGAGTGAAAAAATAAACTAAGACCCTTAATTAATCAGAATGCAGTTATGATGCTCATATTACTGATACTTTGAGTTTGATAATTCATGGAAATTGTTCTCCTCTGCAACTTTAGAAGCAGTTCCTATGACAACATGAATGCATAGCAGAGAGAATGGTTTAGTGGCTTGCAAACGAAGCACAATATAAAGGATTTATACTGTAGAACTTAATGACACCATATATCTTGTCAAGAAATCCATTTACCAATAAGTGTTTAAGTTAAGATATCCATAACTGGCTTATTTTGGGCAGTTATGGTGTGTTAAGCAAATAGTAAATGCCATCAAAATCAAAGTGCACACCCCAAGTACCCACCATTCACCCAGATATAACACTGTACACATACTGTATCTCTTAGCCAGAAGACATCAAACAGCCTGTCCACTGTTGAAGTTTTGTTTTTAAATCTGGTATACCAGAGGTATACATCTCCTGAGGTGCAGTGAACCTGATCACATTTTAAGTTTGTTACAGAAAGGATTCTACTTTATGCTGGACAGATCAGAAGAGCACCTGTACGTACTAGAAAGGGAGGATATTTAGGGGCACTTCTTATGTATCTGTTGCTGTCGTTTGGGGACAGTGAAGTCTGAGCCTGGAGGATACTGTGCCACATCATGATGTAACACATCATGTAGGTAACACATCAGAGGCATAATCATTCTTTCACACTCTAGCTGCAATGCTTGTTTCCAGGCAAGGTGAGGATCTTTTGGGATGTTTGCCACATGCAGAAACAGTCTCACTGCCTACTCTGAGTAAAAAAAAAAAGTGAGAAACCTAAGAAGATCTGAAGAGCCACCCATTCAAAATAGAAAGTGTACCAAAAAATAGACCCAAATATCAAATGGAGAAAGTTCAAGGAGTGAAATAACAAGGGAGAAATATTAAAAACAAAGCAAACAAACAAACATTTCCAGGATTAGGACAGGTAATCCTATTGAAGCTACAAAAAAAACCAAAAGATTACCAAACGGCCAAAAAAAATTCAGAGTGATGTAAAGGATCTTAGAAGTGAAGTGGGAAGGACAGAGTGCTGTCTGAATTCAGAACTACAGTGGTGTTATGTAGAAAAGGAGAACTAAAGGAGGGTAGCAAGGAAGTGAAAGGAAGAGGAAGAAAGAGAGAACTCTACAGGGAAAACCAATGTCAATTGCTAATTTTATTCTGCATGAAAAGAAATAGCAAGATTTTCTATCAAATGAAAAAATGTTAGGAAATGTTTCATAGATGAGAGAAAAATAAAGAGCAATAAAAATACCCTTTTTTCAGATTTAAGAAGAAGGAATATTTATGCAAAAACGCAAGAGAAAGGAAGAAAAAAGAATGAAAATTTGAGTTTTCTTAACTTGTGCTATTGAACAGTGGAGGAAAAAAATGGTATGTGAATAAATGTCAAAACAAGATGAATAGTGAAGCAAAGCAATTTCAGAACCAGTATAGCAAATTTAGCATGAGAGAAACCCTGATGTAAAATTCAGAAAACTAACAACAAACTTGTTGTCATTGTTCTTTTGTTCATGTTTGTAAAACTAAAATAACCAAGTGCTTTCTCTGGTCCCATGAACTTGGAGTGATTAAGCTGGACAAGACGTCAATATATTTCAGCCACTCTAATTAAAATATTTTTTTGAAATGAATGAAAACATCAAGGGAAATTGAAAACTTCTCAGTCCTGTTGGACATTGGAGGAACTTGCTTTCTTGCCCAAAAAAAAGCACAGCAGTCTTGGGGTGCTGCATCAAGGACATTCTAGTAATAACAAAAACATAAATGAACTAGTGATAAACCAGATTCTTTCAAAGCAAGATGGATCTGGTCCTGATGCAGTCCTAAAGCTGTTACAGAACCCAGGATGACAGTGGGATCAAGCAGTATGTGACAGCAAGCTTGGGGATGTTTTCACAAAAGGAAACTACTGCCGTCATTAACTTCAACTAGATAGAGCAGCACAAACATCTCCACACACCAAAAGCCATACTCATCACTCCACGGTCTTCTCCATCACTATGTAAATGCCATTTATATGAGAGAAGAGCAGGAATGCAGAGAGCTCACCCAGGTGAGAAGCCAAGTGACTTTTTGGTCATGATTAGTGGAAAGCTACCAATATTGTACTTTGTGTGTGGACTATTTGATCAGGAACAGTCAATGAAATCTTCTTCAGGCAGCTGGAAGTAGCCTCACAGTCACAGGCCCTGGTCCTTATGAGGATTTGAACCACCTGATATCTGTGGAGGGCAACACAGCAGGGTACAAGCAAGCCAGGAAGTTTCCAGAGTGCACTGTAATTTCCTGACACAGGTAATAAAGGAGCTGCTGAGGGTACCTCTGCTGTTCCTCATACTTTTATAAACAAGAATTTGTTGGGAAGGTGAATGTCAAGAGCATGAGATGATGGAGTTCAGCCTGCTGCAAAGAAGGAATAAACCAAAAAGCACAATCATAATTCTGGGCCTCAGAACAGCAAAAGTTCACTGTTGAGTGGTCTGGGTGGGCAAATGCCATGGGAGGAGATCCTGGAAAGATACAGGTTCAAGGAGAGTTGGTTGCTTCTGTAAGATCGCCTCCTCCCAGCTCAGCAGTTGTCTATATGGACAGGCCAAAAATCAAGTGGAGGGGTAGCAGTTGTCCTGCGTGGATGGACAATGAGGTCCTGACTAAGCTCAAATAAAGAAAGGATACACATAAGTGGTGGCAGTAGGGCAACATGATCCCAGCAGAAATAAGACTTCTCTGAGTGGAATGGGCTGCGGATGAATCATAGGGAATATTTAATCAGCTGGACAGACATGAACTCCTAGGTCTGATGTGATGCCCCCAGTAGGTGACTCACATCGTTGTGTAGCCACTCTTTACTAGATCTGAAAAGTCCTGCTGACTGAGGCCTCAATGTGCTGGGCAAACAGGATCTTCACGCAGCTCAACAAAAGGAAATGCAAAGTCCTGTGCCTTGGGAGGAATAATTTCATGCACCAGTATGTGCTGGGACTGACTGACTAGAAAATACTTGTAGAAAAAGTTCTGGTATGCAATAAGTCACCTTGACAGTCACCTTGAGCCAGCAATGTGCCCTCATGGCAAAGAGGGCCACCACTGTCCTGGGCTGTATTAAAACCAGAATAGTTAGCAGGCTGAGAGGTATGATCCTTCCCCTCTGTTTAGCAGTGGTGAGACCACACCTGCAGTGTTGTGTCAAATTCTGGGCTTCGCAGCCCAAAAGAGATGCAGATACACTGCAGAGAGCCCATCAAGAGACCATGAAGGCCTTTAAAGGCTTGAGATATTTGAGGTCTGAGGAGAGGCTGAGAAAGCTGGGACTGTTTTGAGCAGGCTCTTGTCAATACATCCAAACACCCACTGGGAGGGAGGAAAGAAGACAGAGCCAGGCTCTTCTCAGCAATGCCCAGTGACAAGAGAGGAAGCAATGAGCACTAAAGGAAATATGGGAAATTCCCTTTAAAAGCAAGAACTTATCCTTTGAGGCTGGTCAAACACTCTGAGGATACTCAAAACCCAACTGGGCACAGCTCTGAGCCACCTCCTGTAGCTGACCCTGCTTAGAGCAAAAGAATTGGACTACACCATATCCTGGAGACCCTTCCATCCCATCTGTGGCTCTTTGAAAAAACCCCGACTTCATAATTAGATTAAAAGTAACAGCTGGGAACACACAATTGTGTTATTTCTCCTTGTGACAACATAACAATTGTGTTATGTCTCAAAGCTGCTTTAAGTCAAACTTATGATAATATTTTTATGATAATATTTTCTTTTTATGAATGTGAGTGCTTTGTGTAAGCATATCTTGTATCTTAATGTACAAACAAATTTTATAGTTCTCAAAATCATTATAATGCAACATCTCCTGCATTGTAGCAGTTATGTTCACTGAACACAAGATGGTGCTCTCATCCTAGAAGATATATAAACAAGTGTATTAACAGGAATAGACAGGACACCTATGTTTAAAAATCCAAACTATAATAATAACAACCCTCTTTCTGTTATCAAGAATGTAAATATGTTCTGTTTCTAGGACAAATTAATAGATTGTTATATTATTCATATTTCCAGAAGGTTTCCACCACAGTATTCAAAAAAGCTTCTGTTTGGTATTTGAAGGTTACTGCTTTCAAAACTCTCAAAAGGTGAACCAATATATTTGTCTATATTTTCTTACTATAGAAAGGTTTTAGAAATGCACGTGCCCATAATCTACATTTTTAAATTTTTTTAACAAAAAATTTGTATTTGTATCCCAAATAGCCCTGAATAAAGTGTATTAATAGTTCTTCCATATGTTATTTAACAAAGCAACATGAAAAAAAAGAAGTAACTCATATTTTAAAAACTTATACTAGTTTCACTCAGACAATAAAATAAATAGTCACAAGTAAGGCATTCCAATTTATACTATAAAATCACAGAATTTGTAAAGCAGTATAGAAATTAATTATTGTATTTTATTAATAATTATTATTCCATTGTGATGTTATTACATAAGTCACAAAATTTATTATCTCTTTGCATCAAGCATTATTCTTTTGGGCATTGCAGGATACTCTGGATATAAATTGCAATCATGGGCAGACCAAAATATTTTTACAAGATGGAGCTAAAAGCAGATCTGTTATGGAACTGGTGTGCAGCCTGTCTGTTCCGCTTCAGTGCAGTGCTTTTTCCAGTGTATTTCTCAGTAGTTCTCAGCACCATCCACAGTGAGTGCAACTGTGTGTGAACTAGCTCTGAGCAAGCCAGCTTTGGTGTCTCTGCTGTTCTTCACTGAACCGTGTGGATTTACCCTTTGAGCCTGTTTCAAGGCAGGGATTTCAGGCCAGGATGGGATAATCTTAGACAAATGTCCTACCCTACTCGTTATTTTTAGGCTTATCTCTCTCCCTCCTTTCTCCCCTTCCTTTCTTGTCATAACATTTTTGAAAGGTCTTGCTTCCTCCTAAGGGTGAATGGGAAAGTCCTGAAATCTTAACAATGGTTAGATGTGAGAAACATTTTACACTGAAGTTCTTAGAAATTTCACACCTACTCCTCCTCTACTCAAGATAGCTCATTGCATCATGCTCTGCACAAGAATTCTTTAAGTACAGATCATTTGGATTTTCCCATTGGTCTTTAATGAAAAATACGGCTTTCTTTCCTCCACAAGAGAAAGAAAATTTAAATTCTTCAGATGTTCCTTGAATTATCATTGAAACAGAGAAGTTTTCTATCAGTCCCTTCAAGGAAAAATATTTATTGAGAGAAAGTTTCACTTGCTTTATTGAAATTATAAAATTATGAAGATCATTATAGTAATGTGCATTACAAGTATATGGTTTGCCACTAATGAAAAAAAGGCTTGTTAAAATACAGCTATTAGAAACTTGAAAATGAGGTGAGCTTAATACTTATGCTCTTTCTCAGTCACCTTCAGACAGCTCTGTGCAAGATAAATATAACTTTTATGGATGGTTAATACCATATACAGATCAACAATCTAGTCTTTCAAAAACACCTCTATGTGGTTTTGTGGGCTTTTTTTCAGGGTTTTGTTTTGGGTTTTTTTGATATACAAACTCACCAGAGAATGGCAGGTCAAGAGCCTGTGCTCAGAGCTCCAGCCTGTGTTCAGTTAATACTCTCTGGGCACCACAAACAATTATTTTCTTCTGGGTCAGAGAATCACTGGGATGCTTAGCCAGTGAGGGTTTTTCAGTAGAGATAGCTGCAAATAGCACAGAAGTGAAGAAAATCACAGATGAGTGCTCACCACTAAGGAGCCAATCCCAAATGTTTCTTTTTAAAATATTAGTGTGGAAGCAGAGGGCAAAACCAGCAGAGCTGCAATCTGTTTACATTCCTAAATGCTTGCAAAGAGAAACTTCACAGGTTGCACTAAACACCTTGCTGTTCCCTTTTTCAGCTCTTCCCTTAGCTTTACTGCAAAAAAACGCAGTCCCTAGCACTGCATACCTGTAGTCCCTTTTCCTCCTTAAAGAACTGCCCATGCTGGGTGATCCTCTTCAAGTCTGTAAACAAGGACTTGAGTTACTTGCTCAAACTGCACCCTACTCTTCTAAGCATGGCCTTAAGACTTCTGTACAAATATGGGTTTTGTTCATAAGAATAAAATAAAAATAAAATACGAATGATAGACCTTGTGCTCCATTAGGAAAGTTGCACTTGACAGGGCTCTAAAAACAGACTTAGAGCTCAAAGGGACAGTAAGAGAAGGAATGAAGTTTTTCTGGTCGGGGGTTTCTGGTGGAGAGTTGTGGGCACAGAAGGAAGCTGTGCTACCAAAGAGCAGTCAGAGGTGAGAAAGTGAACATCTTGTCTGCTGTGCATACGGAGGGTTTTTCTCTTATCCCATATGCCCTGGTTCTACAAATCTGCTTTTAGGCTAAAGCGTAGGTGTGTCTGCTGAGGAGCAGCTCCTTGAAGAAGCTGTAGGTGTAGCATGTCTGTCATTAATCAAGCTGGAGATCACTCTTCAGTCATGAAAAGTTAAATGAACAGTTAGTCAGTGGGTGAGAAAACAAAACTCATTTTTCAAGTCTTCTTACCAGATGAAGAAACACCTTTTGTTTATATCAAATTTTTGTCCACCTTTTACTGATTCTTATATTAATTTATTAGATATTTAAAATCCAGTGTAACAGTGACTCCTATGCACAAAAATATGATTATGATTAGAAGACATCTTAAAGATTAAAAAGGCAAGGCTATAAGGAGTCAAGCCCCACAATGACAGTGGGAATAGTAAATAATGCTGACAATGAAATATCAGATATATCATTATAAATTATCACTTATTAAGAATTAACCAGTTATTAAATGTTACTTTGAGGTCAACTAATACTTTGACAATGATGAAGATCATTCCTGATTTTCTGATGCAGGAAATTTAACAACTTCATGTACTGTATGCCTTTCCTTAAGACATATTTATAGGACTGCTACTCTGAAAGCATCACTGTGAGAGGTTTGGAAACTTGCAGTACCACTTTTTAGATGCCAACAAAAAAAAGCATACATATTTTAAATGGATTTGGAACACACTGATTGAAACATGTGAAAACAATCATAGAAGAAATCTCTTTAAGATTTCTCTGTCCTACACAAATGTCAAGTTCTCAAGAAATGGCTCTGTAACAAGAATAAACACTGAACAGACTTCCACTGAAAGAAAACAATGTTCAGGCTCAGTAGCTTGTTTCCACAAGATACCACTTCCACTACGCAGAACCTTGTGTAAGGGAAAACTCAGTCTCAACAGCTTAACTCCACACCAAGGAGAGGAACTTGAGGAACAACAGATCACAATACCTCCTGGTCATTCCCACAGGAACAGTAATACAGGAATTCTGTTTTGTCACTCTTTCTCATTCACATTACTGCAACATAAATATAATCTTCTATTTTGTTCCTTTCTCAGCTATAGATGAACAATATAGAACTTTTTATTTTCTTTGTCCCTGAATAGACACACAGGTGTCTGTTCCCTGATGCACATCTCCCTGAATGAGGTCTGACATTCCTTCTCTTCCATGCAGATGATCTAATTATTCCCACACGCTGCTGAAAGACGTTGCAGTTTACATGGCATGAGCCGTGTCTCGGAGTGTGTCTGACTGACATCTGTTCTAGCCCACTCCTGACAGCCAGCACCAGTATGTGGCATAGGGCAGCACTCATGGACAACTGACAAGACACAGAAAACACCACCTGCAGCACCTTTAAACCCTTAAACTCAATTCCTAGCATTAAAATCACAGATGCAGTTTCTTCTACTATTTATGAGCAGGCTATGTAGACATATTTCAAAGTATTATTTAGCCTTTAATACGTTTTCAGCTTTTAGTGAGCAATGACTCCTCAGAGTAAATTTACAGAAAACATACTGTTAGTATTTTGAATTTCTCAGTCAGAATAATATTCAGTATAAACTATCATCTGCTTACATGAAAGGAGTAGCTTATAAGATGTAGCATGTCAGGTAAATATATTAGGAATGCTGTCAGAGAAAAAAAACCCCACATTTTTCCTTATTAGCCTTTAAAATATGAGAGCTTTACAAACATACACTTATTCAAACCTTCATTTCAAGTTAGTCATCATAGTGCTTCACTCTCCAGTTTTTTCTATGCTGTGAACCTCCAGTGTCTGTGCAGTTGTTTCTAAGGTAACAGATCAAGATGCCTTGTGAAAGAAATGAATCAGATCTTGAATATTCAAGACATCTCCAGTTGCAGAAATGAGAAAAGGGCAGCATCATCTCAACCAAGGGTTCTTAGTGTCTTTTAGACCCCAAACTGATTTGCAGGCAAGAATAATGTAATCCACCCTAAGACTGCAAGTGTGAGAGTACAGTGGCGCATGCAGTCTCAGGCATGTAAAATGTCAGAAATTTTTAATCAGAGCCATAATTAAGGAATTATGGAGGCTGTTCTCAACAGAGACTCGTTGCCTCATTGCAGTGTGCACACACACACAGAATACAGATGAAGAATGTATTTGGTAGGTTGAGACTTCATTCCAACCACTGACAGCAGAAATTTTTCTGTCAGACACACGATGCATAAAACCAAAAACACATTAAAAATTAACATGAACCAGCATGTGAAAATAAATAAGAGGCCCAATATGTATAGTTCCTATCAAAGAAAACAAACTGGTATCTTTCACAGGTCTTTCACAGGTTTATCTGGGTCAATCGTTTTCAGTGAATGGGACTATTGGGTTTTGTTGAGGGATTTTTGTGATTGGTTTGATTGTTTCTTTTCTTAAACTATCTAGAACTACATTTTGCTTCTTTCACAGGCTATATTGCTTATTATCTGAGTCCAGATTTCATATAAAATATAAACACAAGTAAGACACATAAAGAGGATATTAACCAAAATATGAAAGGATTTTAGAAAGCTTTTGTTGCTACAAAAAACCCCTGAACTCTCTGCTTGACAATATCTGACACACATGTTCACTGATATATGCACACACCCACTACCTGTGATAAAATAATCATAAGGTATTTTTCAAATACATATCATAATGAGATCTAAAAAATCAAATTCAGAGAAAATGATCTAACTTGATAAAAACTTTCAGAGCTGTGTTGTTTTTCATGTTGTGTAAGGAAAAACTTGCATGTAGCTTGGGGATCAGACAAAAAGTCACAGTTATGTGACTGGACAGGTCATATGCTCCTGTTTTCCTGGTTTTGAATCTTTTTGGTCTGTCTGCTGTATTACAAATTACTACTCACTACAAATGCTTGGAATAAAAACTGTTCTGAATATTTACACAGCCTGTTTGGCAACATACTTCAGTGGCTGCTCTGCATGAAGAAAATTTTAACAAATTTTGGGACTTGTACCATTTAACAAACTGAAAGGCAGATGCATTGATTAGGGTCTTACGTTCTTGGAAAGATGTGAAGAGCATCTGGAATCGGCTGTTTCGGCTGCCTTCATCTGCCCACATGCGGATTACACCCAGACCTGTCCTCAGCATCACGTCATTAGCAACTGTGCTGCAAAACTTTGCCTTCAAATCCTCCACAGAGCTGCTTCCGTCATAGACTGCTACAAAATTCCTTTTGCATTCATTGGAATTCTGCATCTCGTAGTCCAAGAATCGCAAATAGATCTATAAATCAATCAAACAACAAAGGCAACACGTACAGACATGTGAGGATGACCGAAAAAAAAATTAAGCAACTTTGCTCTACATTGCAGGAGAAAGAGTACATAACAAATCCCATCAAAACAATTTTTCTGGAGCTGCTGATCCATAGGGCACTTCCTTGGAAGGCCATTAATATGCAAACTGTGCACTGTTTCTACTTCCTGGTATTTTGTCTTACTTCCAAGTAGAATCTCTCAGAAGATCTAGATATTGCTTTGTTCTTATCCACAGCAAGGTCCTAATTTCCAAATTTATACTTTTTTTTTTTTTTTTCTCCCAAGAAGTATGTACGACGGTTCTTCAAGCTGAAGGACAGATAAGCTAGAAATTTCTTCTTTTACTGCTTGGCACAATATTGCTCTATTACATGACTGACATGTGAAATAATAAGGCAAATCATTGTTGCTCCCTCCCCAGAGTCAATGTGTCATCTAATACGTTTCTGCTACACTGATTCAGGAAGTGAGAATCTGAGAGACAGGCAGAACTCCATCATTAATCTTTTTACATTTCCTCAAGGATCAGGCAACCATCTCAGCTCTTCTAAACAAAGCATTATGGTATAAATTTTCAGAATTTAACAGGCTTGAAATCAAGCATATTTTGTGGAAACTCCTAGAACCTTGTGTCTCTTGCATACAAGCTAAATTGCCTCATAAAGTAATAGATTTATTGCCCTTTGCAAAGAACTTTTTAAATCTACCTAAAAAGAAGCGGGGTGAGGATAAAAAGCTATTGTTTGATATTCAAGTGTATATGGACTTTAATAAGGAAAACCACCAATTTTAAAAACTATTATAAAGACAACATCAAATTCAATTCACAGAGAAGGCAAGTACTATTTTCAATAGATACATGATACATAATCCAACAGCCAAAGGCTCATGAGATTCCTGGAGAATGATACAGAAAGGTGAATTAGGGCAGGAATTGTATAAAAAGGAGGTAAGCATACAGAGCATAGAGCTGTATGCATTTTCACTTGAAAAAAATTACTAAAAAAACCCCCACTGTATTAGACATCAAATATTCTTATTTTCAAACAATTTTATTGACTTCAGGTATTTTTCGTATGCACAGAACAAATGCTTAATAAGCTTCTCTGCTTTTTCAAATGGTACACAAGCAGTGCACTTCCTAGTAGCAACAAGACTCATAATTTAACCTCATTAATATATTAAAGCTCTTATGGTTTGTGAATTATGTGCTCTCAAGCAGTCTGCCAGAGTTTAATAATAGCTCAGATTTTTTAATGGGCCTTTTCAGGTAGGGTATTATGGTATATTTTCATTCCTTGTTATGCTTTGCGTAAGTGTCCCTCTGAAAAGAATATTTGTGAAAAATTTTTACTAGCAAATGAAATTAGGTATACCAAAGGCACATTTCTAATCTGTTAATCTTACAGTAATCCTTACTCTTATTCCATCATTTCCATCCTTCAGAAGAGTTCAGAGGAATATATTTCAATTAAAGTGCAGTTAAGTGTATTTTACTTTCACCATGTATCCTGGAGTTTACATATTATAAATTAAGGAATCTGCTTGTATTGATCTCTACAAAATGGAACAACTAACAGAAATACAAATACACGTATTGAGACGGAAATATCTTATATCATGGTATAGTTTTTATAGTGTTTCTCATTTCATTTACTGGTTGTTCAGTAAAACACAATATTGTCAACATTACTATGCTGACAGAAAAAGATTCCATACCGGGGGATCCCACATGGGGGAGGGAGGTATGGGAAGAGGCAGAGCCATGACACAAACTCCCAGCAACTGGCCATATTTGGGACATACCAGAGAGCTGCTTCTGTGTCCCAGATACCAGATCCTCCTTCTCAAGCAAGGGTGTAACAGTCACTGGCACCTAGCCTCTCCTGGGAAGCTGCTGAGAAAGTCCATAGCCCATCTCTGTATAACTTGGGGAATTAAATGTGCTCCTTGCCTTTCTTTTCTCACTTAAGCAGTCTGCTGCAGAAAGGTGTCCCAGTGCTTGCCAGCCTTGTCACAGGTAATGCAATGAGATTTTCCTGCAGCTGGTTGTACACAATATTGAATACATGTGATTGTTTCCCGGGAAGAGAAACATGTCAGAGAGATGGTGCACAGAGAACAGAAGGCTTGCAACATGCTTTGCCATGAATCATTACTTTTACTTTCTATATATGCCTATCATATGTACACCATTTATGTTTATATGCCATATAATACATATATACATATACATATACATATACATATACCTATACATATACAT
>JBBMKD010000102.1:94071807-94129473 GCA_037834095.1 Argya squamiceps | reverse complement strand
CATATACATATACATATACATATACATATACATATACATATACATATACATATACATATACATATACATATGTATATGATATACCACTAAGTTATAGTGCAATATATCACATCACATCGCACTTTTATCTATTTTCCTCTTCAGGAAAGCTCATATTTACTCCAGAAAAAAGATTACATTAACCTGATGGCAGAAAAATAATAAAGCTATACCTGCTGGGTGAAAGGCCTTGCACATTTATTTGTTCACGTGTTCTCTATTCCTATCCTGCTGCCTTTTATATAGGCATTTATATGTACAATTGCATGTGCATATACATATATGTAAGCACATGTATTTCTTTTAAAGCGTATCCCGTTTCAGTATGGAGATGTAATTTTTATGAGGTTTGATTCTTACAAGAAATGTATGCTAATCCTCACTGTGGTTACAAAATATCAGCTCTCCCAGCAATTTCCAGCATTCATCAATTATTCCTGATCTGTTCAAAAACACTGTTCATACAGCAGTACAGACAAAATCTTATTTCTATGGGCTTTTCATTTGACATTCTTTAGTTTCTGGAGGCACACTAGCCTTATAAAATAGTAAAATATTTCTTAGAGTAGCAGTCATAAATACTGAAAAGGAATCAAGAGAATAACAACTCAGCATTTTGTTCCCAGTCTTTCAGTGAAGAAGCCAAAACCTTCAGTTCTTCCCAAGCCTGAGTTCTGTTGTCAGTCATACCTGCTCATCCCTCTGTGTGAGAAATTCAGCCAACACCATAACATATGTAGACCTGATAGGTAGTGGAACCACTGGAAAGAAATATTTGACTTAAAAAATCTGTCTGTCCTGTTGAAGAAAGATGCCACTTTCTCCAATGGCATGAAGTTTCATAAATTAGACAAAATAAGTTCCTGATATTCTGAGGCACATTGGAGTTTCATTCTCATAACTGTCTTTGGAGATGACTACTCCCAGAACTTTATATAAATTATTGAGGACTTGATACAACACACCCTAAAATCAGTGGGCATAATTCAATCTATTTTTTTGAATCAGACCTTTGGCTTAAAACTGCAGTCCATTTTTAAAAACTGGAAACTGATTACACAAACTGACAACCTGATATTGGATGAGATTTTATTTTAAAGAGCTGGAAAATTTAATTGCATCTGCACGCCTCTGCCAGCTTGTATGGTTTCATTGCTATATATTTGCCATTGTTCCTGTCACTGGCTGTAAGACCCACACTGGCAGAAGAAAATGACTAATAATAAATTGAGTTCCCCAGGGAAAGAATAAAACTGATTATATGACAAACTCTTATCTAATGCAAAATGTTCCCTATACATAGTTTTTTTAAAATCAGTGGCAATATTCTCATTACTTTCACTGGTATGTGGATGTCACTGAAATAAATTAATCAGAAAGTGAGAGAAAAATTATCAGTATTACTGGTTATTTCATTTACAGAGATCTTAGCCATTACTTCTACCAGCAGTGGATAAGAAACTTTGTTCCTCTGAAAGAAAATGAACGAAAGAAGAGGTCACAGACTCAAACACCACCATCTGCCTTCATTAAACATTTTTTCATTGATGCCAAAAGGAGCTTTTGGAATGAACATTTCTATAGATACTGACACATTATATTAGCATAATTGAGGCATTCTTGTTGAAGAGAACATCTTATTTGAAAGAAGAAGCATAACTGCCATATCTTCTTCTTTCATATTTTTGTTGCAAGGTTTTAATAAGACACTTTTGTCAAATCATCAGCTTCACATTACTTAGAAGAGGGGGCTGCTCAAGTATTAGATTAACTGAGTTTTGAGATGTCACTGCAAATGCCAATGTCATTAGCATCAAAACTGATAAAGCCTCACTGCAACTCTGGCATATGTAATTTACACTCGGTCACATTATATTTTAAATAATTTTATTGTTACCTGTAAGTTTTGTATTGTCACCATAAATGATACTCAAAAAAGGAAACGCTGGGAAAGTTTTACTATTTCTTTTCATTTAAATTTGAAAACAACAAAAATCTCTGACCAAACATATAAACGAAACTCACAAAATTATTATAAACTACAAATAATATATCACCTAAATAAAATGATCAGATTATAATCTCCTCATAGTGAATCACTTTTTATGAGTTCTGCTTTTTAATCAATCACTGAAGGTTAGGGATGACAACATGATTGATCAGGCCAGTCAGGAAAAGCTTCAAACCATATCCCAGCATATCAGACTTAATATATCTGCACAGACACCCAGTTGCCTGAAACCAAACCAAAGAAAAAGCCATCATTCAGCTGCCAAAAGTAATTTAGACATAAAACTTCCTCTTCATCCAAGCATAATGTCCAGATTTTGCATATTCACCTTCTGGGTTCAGTCAATTCACTTGTAAGCACAGGATGGGGTTAAATTGTCCCATTGCTCAGTGATCAATTACAGCACCTGCTTTATTCTACATCTTTTTTAGCTCTGAGTGATTAACAAAGTAATTTCAAGATGATTCCTCCAGTATTTAGGCCTGGGAAACCCAGTGTTTTTAAAGCAAATTGTGCAACACTAATTAAACTCCTTCAAGGCAACCAGACACCAAGTACACCAGCCTAAAAAGCATATTACCAGTCATGCTTGAATTTGTCATCTGAAATGATCTGTCCTCTTGCTTGGATGCTATTTTTTTTTTCCAATCAACTTTACTTCAATGTAGAAGTGTTAACAATACATGATCTGTTTGAATTTTTGTTTGTTATTTTGGGACATTATTCAACATTTTTGGTCCTTCTGCTACTAGTCTGGGACTGTGTTGTACAAACAGAGAGCTCCATACCTCATATTTTCTTCTGTTCTGGAGCTTAGAGAACGCTGTCTATCAACGATGACAATTTTATATGGTACTTCTAAGACACTGTGATTCACAGCCAAGGCTTGTGTTGTCAGAACAACATTTTTTCTAGACAGGTTTTTGGATTTCTTTGTTTTGTCCTATTTGTTTCTTCAAACTTCTGTGACTATCCAATAGCTGATACTTACTCTGTCAAGTCATCCTCATTTTTTTCCAGTACAGTCCAAAAATGCTCACAGGTGAGCAACAGTTACAGCTCCTTGGTACTGTTCTGCTTTATAACACTGAAAACTGGAGATTACATCCTGATTCTGCTGTTCTCTTTGAAAGACAATTTATTACTTTCTTTAATAGCTTTTTAAAATTACATTTCTTAATAGCTATTTGGTTTCAGGATGCTGAGGTTCATTTTATTTCTGTACCTGAATGGAATAGATTTGTGGTAACTTAGAAGTGGGGGTTTTGACAGTGCTACTCGTGTGTCCATTGACATGTCTTCATAGCAGAGATTCTATATACATGATTCTAAACATGTACTTGTCTTGCACTTTCTTCTCAGAAAACTATTTCACATAAGAGATTTTAATAGTTTAACATAGGTAAATAATATTTTCTACTTGTTTAAACATAATTTATTCACCTTGTTCCATATATATGCTGGGCTTTTTTAAATCCACAATATTATTTGCACTATCTGTATGTTTGTAAGCTTCAGGGCTCCTTCAGAGAAGGAGATCATCTGAAGCTTGCAAAAGTGTCTCTGGCTGTTAGGTTATTCAGCCTTTAAATTTTATTTTTCTTAACATTTCAAGAATCACCACACAAATTGTTCGTATTAAATTTTAGTGCACTACTTAAAGCTTCTCTTCTACAACTGATTAAGAAGCCTCCAAAAATTAGTGTATGCTAGCCTGCCAGTGCTGACAGCTTAAAATGCTTTTCTTGAAGGTCTCATCTAAGAGCACAAATTTCCACTTTGCATAGGAGACCAGAAAATGTTTTGGTTTAGTCAGATCAGTTTAAAGACTCACTCACAGCTCCGCAATTTGCTTCACTTCATGTTTCCTTCTAACTGTCCAGGAAATGCACACACAATAACCCAGTCTCTCTCCAGACTACACTCACCTTGAAGGCAGGCACCTGGAACCAAAAGAGTCATCCCTCCATTTGGTCAGAAGCATGCCAGGTAGCGGGTACAAACCCTCAGCAGACATGCAAGTGTCTTGGTCACATTGGGTCACAGTGCCCCGCTCCCAGACTCATTCCTCACCACCCCAGCCTTGGCCAGCGCCAAGCTGCTGGCTGGCTTGTGTTTGGGCCGGTCCCACTGCCTGGGCAAGTCCAGCCACCACTACACCCCAGCCACCATGGCCAGGCCTGTCCAAGTCTCATCAGTCATGTCCTGGCACTGTGGCCTCCCTCATCCTGGCCCCCTCCCATGTACCATGTGTCCCCTTCCCACTGCTGCCCAATGGCTCTCCTTCAGACAGATGCCACCACCCTCTGGCAGCTCAGGGTTTGCCATGATGTGTCAAAACTCATTAATTGACACTTTGGATTTCCTCAATCTCTTGCGTTAAGTCTTGCATCCTATAACCTTTGTCCAATACCCTGTTCAGGCTGGGCAAGAGACAGACATCACTTTTCCTAACTACTTTATTGTGGGCCTGAGAGATTTTTAGCCTGCTAGCAGCTGCTAACTTTTTCCCAAGGAAAAACTTCTCAAGGAAGCTTTTTCTCAAAACAATCTTGGTAAACAGCTATCCTATCTCAAAACAATCTTTGTCCAGCTGGTGCTTGCTGTTTCTCTAGTTTAATCAATGGCATTAGAGAGATGTCTTTCCAATTTACCAATCATGTTAAGTCTGTATCGGAAGACCTCATAAAAGGTAGTAAGAATTTAGACAATAAAGCCATCTTTTTCTAGCTCTTTGCCTTCTGAAATATTTGGAGTCTTTCATGTGCTATAGTGACAACCTTATAATTTCATTTTATCTCTCATTGTGCAAATAAAGAGGCTACTCCCACTATTTGTTCAGTCTAAATGTACTTATTGCTTATTCCTCCAGAATAGATTATTTCCACTGGACTATGTACAAATTAATTCCTGTTTAAATGCTGTTTTCTGAGGTGCCCAGAGAGTCTGATAATAAATAGTGCTTTTAAGAGCACTACTTACTGGTTTTTTTTCCCAACATAAGAATTTCATATTTGTAAATATGTTATTACTCTTAGTATCAAGTTCTGCTGTGTTATTTTTTCTACAGAGCCTCTCAAAGAACAAGCATGACACAAAGGTACATTGCTGAGAAAGTTACCCATCAAAGCGAGCTACCTGAGCACAAACATGGTTCTGTCTTCCTGGGGGGCTTTGTCAAACTATGCTGACCCATCCAATATAGAAAAACACTTGTTGATATTTTTCTCCAATACTTCACCCTTAACAGAATGTAAGGAAACTATAATTCTATTAGTTTTCTTATTTACTATTGTTAAATAAAAAATCTTTGCTTATCCACTGCTTGCAGCCAATGATGCCTCTGAAAGTTTTCAAATCACTGTGTAATATGCTTATACATTTCCTTCTTTGGGCTTTGTTCTACACTGAAGAATTTTCAGATGAGAAAGTTCCTCCAGAACTTTTTTCTGGGTGGATTAGCCCTTTCATTCAGCAGCTCTCTTCCTAATTTTCCTTTCTTGCTCTGAATACTAATTACAGTCACATTCCATATGAAGTGCAGAATCCCCAGTATTACTTTACCCAAAACTCACAGCTATCTTACTCAGCAGGAACTGACTTTGAATGATTACAAGAAACGCAGACTTTTCAGTTATTCATGTTCACATATAAGACTCTAGGTCTACATACAAGTTGTGTTCAGATTGCCTTCTGCAACCCTCTGCATTTGGAGAAGGATTGAATTCTGCACGCATTTCAGATTTATTTTTCTCTATTTGTGTGTGTGTGTGTGTGTGTGTGTGTGTGTGATGTAAGGTGATCAGTGATGGCTCTATTTTAAGTGCATGCAACAAATTTTCTGCTCTCTGTCCCATTCCAGATCACCGAGGATAGGAGCATTAGACCCAGACTGTCAGTTTGAAGCTCAGGCTTAGAGACCTCAAGTACATGCTTCCTGGCTGATCTCATTGCTCATATATTGAGATCAGACTTGGCTGGAATCTGGAACTGGAAACCAAGGGAAGGACTTGCATCTTGCCTCTGTAGACAGTTTAGATTGGATGAGCTTACGCCAAATGAAATTGCAAGCAACTCACATTCTGGCACAGTTTAATTAAGAAACTAAAGATGAAAAAGTCCAACAGAAACTCTCTCTGAGAAACTCTTGCCTTTTAGGCATAGTTCCCAGTAACAAACTGTGCAGCCCAGAGTACAGGAACATGTGGGTTTAAAAATGCCTGCTGAGTTCTCACTGTTCTTAGCAGGAGAGCTTGTTTTCATAGGTGCAAGCTGACATAAATTAAAATGATGTCACTAAATAATTGTACTGACTATGTCATTAATTCAAGGTTAGATAGGGACAAAGGAAGCTGACTGTAAAAAATGAACAGTAGATTCCTGTTCAATTGAATCAGACCCATAAACAATCTTATCATAAACCTTACTTCATACAAATTTCTTAAAAAATTATCCACTTGTTCCTTCTTCCTTAATATCTGTATATTTTTTTAACTTGTCCCAGTACGATGAAACCATAACTGTGGTGTGCATGTATACAGATATATACTTGTCTGTGTATACATAAACACATCAGTTTGAAAACCACACTAAGTTGAAATGCTAAATTCAATTTACCCCGTAAAGATGGATCTAGGCTTGAAAAATCTCTTTTTTTTTTCTAGCTTGCTGTGAAACCTTTCAACTCTACATTAGGAAACACTGATTTATATGTTTTTCTATTGCTCAATCTCTCCATCCAGATAATTCGGTAAGGCGGGAACAACAGGATCAATCAAGAAATGACCCAGTCCAACCCTCTGCCTACAGGTAGGATTATTAATGTTTCTCTCATTTTTCACAGGTTTTTATCTAACCTGCACTTTCTGACTGCTAACAATGCCAGCTGAGCCAGCTTTCTCAAACAAACATTCCTAAAGCTCTCCTTGATGTCTGAATTTTCTGCCTTCATATCTAACCTGAAACTTACTTTCTGAGTGTGAGACACTGAGTTATCCTACAGACATGAGCATCAGAGCATTCCTTCTTCCTTGTAAAAGCATTTTATTGTATTGTATTATACTCCTTCATGAAGTCTAAAATCACAAATTTAATGTCATCTAGATGACATTAAATAGTACTCAGTATTACTTCATTTTTCTAAAACTTTCTTGTTGCTCTCCCTTCCAGGTGCCCTTTTAGCTAGGATATGCTTCTTGGAATGCAACACAACTAAACATGGGTATGGAAGTTTATGAGGGAATTATGACCTTTAATTTTTAGCCCTGTACTAACAGTGGTAGTATAGTATTCTCCTGATACACAATAGATTTCCAGTAACATAAATACCTAGTTTGGAGTTTTGCTTCAGAACTGAAGTACGGATAAATACTACAGGTAGGTAAATTTGGGTTTTTTTAGCAGGGCTTTGAATCACATAGAGCTCTAGAGTTAGACCAAGTAAGAACACCACAATGATCAACCATAAACTTGAATTTAGACTATAGAGAAATGTCATTGGCTTAATTATCTGTGCTGATTATAATTACAATTCTGTTTTCTTTCTGCTAATATCTAAATACATCATAGAACAGTTTAAGTTTGAAGGGACTTATAAAGGTCATCTGGTCATCAACTCCCCTGCCATAAACAAGTATGTTTCCAACTAAATCCAGTTGCTCGGAGCCCCATCCAACCCAGCCTTGAAGGCTTCCAGGGATGGTCATCCATCAACTGTCTGAGGAACATGTTCCAGAATTTCACAATCCTCATTGTAAAAATATCTTCCTCATATCTAGTCTAAATCTACCCTCTTCTAAGTTAAAACACCTTGTCTTACCACTACTGACAAAATACTTTTCCCCTTTTTCCTTACAGGCTCCCCCTCAGTACTGGAGGGCTGCTGTGAAGGTCTTCCCAGATTCTTCTCTTCTCTGGACGAAATAACCTTTCATCTCTTAGCCTTTCCACATTGGAGAGGTTCTTTCACTGTTTTTCCAAATAAAACACAGGTGCCTCCTCTGGAGCTGCTCCAACAGACTCGTGTCTTTTCTATGCTGGGGACCCCAGAGCTGGATGCAGCACTCCAGGTGGGGTCTCAACAAAGCAGAGCAGAGGGGCAGAACCTCCTTCCTCACCCTGCTAGCCACACTGCTTTGGATGCAGCCCAGGACACAATTAGCATTCTGGGCTGGATGTGTACATTTCTGGGGCATATCCAGCCTCTCATCCACCCTAAAACTTTCTCAGCAGGGCTGCACTCCATCTGTTCTTCCTGAAGCTTGTATTTGAGATTTGCCCTGAATGAATATAAACTGCCTATAACACATGGAATAATCATTCATCAGTCCAATGATCTAACTACTTAGTGTAGCAAAATGGGAAGCTCATCTAATTAATTGAAAACCTCTACCAATATTAATTTTATCCAAAAGTAAAAAAAAATGAATAAGATTAAATGTATAAGATTTTCTGGAAATAATTTATCTGTAGTCTTTATGACCCAACTCTATTCCTAAACTTTCCCAATACAAGAATGCTGATACTAACAACTTTTTCTCTTCTGAAAACCTTTCCTGAAGAGAACCCTTCAACATTCATCCATGTGCTATTCTGATGATGAGACAAATACATATTCAGTAAAGTCTCCTCACTGAGGTTATACAAAAAAAGCCTTTTTCTGTTTAAAGACAGCAGAGAGTAGTGCACACATAAATTCTACTTTCTAAAACCTTTCCTGTCCAATAAGGCAGTTAGAAAAAGTATACTGTGGGGTGTCTTTTACACAGCGAACGAAAGTAAGTAGGAGGCATAGAGCTGTTCCTATTGCAAAGAGGGGAGAAGTGGTAGTGCAGCCAGCAACAACGAATGCATATCATAACTGATAAGTTATGGATAAGAGAGAAAATCAAGGGGAATCCAAGAAAAATATTTTTGAATTCACTCAAAATGCAGCCCTCTCATGTTTCTTACAAAGCCCTGGCTTGCTGACTGTGGAGGAAAAGAAATGAGAACACTCTTTGTCTGTGTCTCTAAACCAAAGGAACTAAAGGCTTCATACACAAAGGAGCATTAATTTACTTTAGGTCCATTTTAACAGTTCCCAGACAAAAAACAATGGTGACCTCAGGGAGCCAGCAGTGCTCTCTTACTAATCTCTATGTTAGGTATTTGAAATACATTGCAAATTAAAATTATAAGATTACTTCCCGCTTTAAAGCACACATTGATTCTTTAAAAATATGAGTAAAATTAAAGATGAATTTAAGAAAATTACTAATGGCACAAAAAGCACATTAGTGTTGCCCAAATCATCATTTATGGAGAAAGGTGGTTATTTTGGCTGAGATGACAAATTACCCTTCCACAGCGGAAAGAAAAAAATAGTTTACAGTTCAAGCTGTAAAGTTATTAAACGAGATCTGACTGTACTAAGAAATGCACAATATATTAGAAAAGTCAATTTCTTAAATTAAATGGCAAATCAGCAAGTGGATAAAGGACTGACCTTGGATCGGGGTGGTGCTCGGATGTACCATTTACAGTCTACTGCTTCAGTTTCAGAAGCTTTTCCTTCTTTAACAATTTGTACAGATTCCACAATTCCTTCAGGTCCTCCCATCTCAAACTCACAAACTGAATAACAAAACACCAGAAAAAATGAAACCTGAACAGCAAACAAAATGTTTTCTACAGCAGAGTATAAAGGCCTCCAAATTAGAAAAAATCCCCAAAACAATATACCAACCTGGCAATGGCTTCAAAACACCAAGGTCCTTAAAATCTGGGTCTTAAAAATAGAGAAAGACAAAATTAGTTTTATTCAATATCTAGCATGTTATGTCAATATGCTCAAATTTTATAATACATTTTAGTTATATAATTATACATACACTTTTTGGAAATGGGAAGAGCTTCAAAACTGGCAATACAATAATTATTAATGCAGAAATTATTGATACCATCACACGAAGTTATTTTTTTCTGTTATGAAATCCTGCTTTCCCTGTCTCTCTCTTTCAGAAGGGTACAAAAATATTTCTGCATACATTAGCAAGTGAGAACATCACATAGCTAACCACATGACATTTGAATACATCAGTGTAGTGAAAGAGGATATATATACAGATCCATTCAGAATCTTTTTGCCTATTTTGCATTTTGAAGAATAACACTCAACTTAACTAGAGAAATCTCAACATAATTCTGTGTTTATGTTTATTCTCTGCCATCCCTACTGATGAAGAGGAGACACTTTCTTTGTCAGAAGCATCCATTTGGTCTTACTGGAAGAAAATACCTTAAGAATTACCATTAACAGTCATTGTGCTAACAAGTTAATAAGTCTAACATGTACTATTTTCCATCAGGTAAACATGATTGTATTTACTATCTGAGAGGGCTTGTTTCATGTTTTTATAGTCAGGTGTATTGCAGAGTTGAAATGAGCTTGGTATTAGACCTGTGCTTCAATAGACAACCATCCATATATAAACCATCATTTCACAAAATTTGTCTCAGGTTGAAGATACTATCCAAAAACTGGAAATATGGGAGGCTAAAGTATTTCAAGAAATTATTTCTTAGTATTGACTGGTCTTATCTGGGAAATTTTATCACTTGTACTGCTTTTCTACATAAAATTAATGTTGTGCACTGTTTTTTGCATTTGCACATAAAACTGATCTTCTTGTTTTACAAATGGGTCAGTGTAAAAAGAACTATAAATTAAAAAAAAAAAAAAAAAAGAGAGAGAGAGAAACATTGGAAGAAGGAGTTGTATCAAACGAAAAAAATTAAAGTCAGAACCAAGCCACAAAAACTGCTGTTTCTCTCTAGGCTTAGTCAATTAAGAACAGTAAGAATCATAACCAGATAATATAACAAAGTAGTCTAGTGCTGTATAAATAAGATCAGCCATTTTAATCTAAACAGTCAAAATGTGCTGACTTCAAAAACTGGAGTTCTAAAATTCCTTTCTAAATTGCCCCTCTGTAACCAGGCTGCTGTTGTTCTTCCCAAATTTCTTTTAAAGTTGCACAACATAAATCATGAGTAAATACTCATGAGTTTATAGGACTGCAAATATAGCCGAGTAGGCAATTAGTATTAATTATTATGCATTTTTATAGATAAGTAGATAGATATGATTACCAACAACATTAAATGTAATCAAATATGTCAGCTAAGATAGTTGGGATGGTGATACCTACCTCTGAAAGTGAGATACTTAGAGGAAATCTACTTTTACTTATGGTTCAAATACCATCCCAACAGTACCTCACGTAATCATTGCAATACATTTGTAAAGTACACAGGAGGTAAGAAAACAAAAACCATCCTGCCAGAATTTTACCCATATGAGAGTTTTCATATAAAGCAGTGTTAATAGCAAGAATCCAGGCTGAAGTAGAATCTAGACCATACAATTTGACCCACAAAACAATGCTGAAAGTATGTTCTCATTTGACAATACCTTTGGTAGCTGTAACATTGGTAACAATGCATACAGAAATGCAAAATCTGTTAACATTCTCGAAATATGTTAACAGATTGTGCTCAGTTTTAAAAAATAATTTTTTTCAAGTTCTCAACACTTCAAGAGTGAAAGGGAAATAAAATCTATGACACCTGAGGTGATAACCCTTCATTAAATATTTCTATCATACTAATATTGCAATATTAGAAAAAAATCTGTAAATAAGGTATTATCACAGATGCTTAAAATTCACTCATGTTTGAGCATATTTAACTATCAAATATTGATTTTTAAATAGTCTCCCATCAAATGGATTAGATTTTAGCAGCTCTTCTGTATGTAATTCAATCAAACTGTTATTCTCAGTCTGGCTGGGTCAGAGCATTAATGTTGTATAAACACTGACTGGCTAGATCTTCCAATAGCCAGATGAAAATCATGTTCCCATAAGGAAAACACCCAACACTGGAAAATGTTTCTGTGAAAAATAAGATGCATCACCCATAAGGAGAGAGAAAAATCAGAGGCAAAATAGGAAGCAATATGGAGCTGCTAGAGACAATCCAACTGAGGGTCATGAAATATTTAAGAGACATATGAGGAACGGCTGGTAGAGTTGGGATTAGTCAGTCTGGAGAAGGGAAAGGTCAGAGGTGATCCCACCAATGTGTACAAAAACATAATGGAAAGTTTTTAAAGAGAATGAAGACAGGCTCTTTTCAGTGGTACCCAGTGACAGAACAAGAGGTAATGAGTACACACTGAACCACAGGAGGTTTCATGTGAATATCAGAAAACACTTCTCCAGCATGAGGTGAGTCAGAACTAGCAAGGCAGCAAAGAGGTTCAGTCTCTATCCTTGGAGATATTCAGTAGCTGTCTAGACATGATCCTAGGCAAGCGGCTTTAGGTGACCCTGCTTGAAAAGGGGGTTGGACAAGACAACCTTGAGATGTGCCTTCAGAGACCAGCCATTTTCTGATCCTCTGATTTTGTAATAACTAAACAATAGAACTGGACAATATTATCCAATAGAATTGGATAATAACCAATTAAAAGTCTAGGCGTATTATCTGAGGTAGCAGCAGAAGTTAGACAAATCTCTACCACAATGCAAACTTGGTTTTGTGGAATTTGCTCTGAGTTGCAGGAACATATCCATCCAGTCTGGAGAAATATTAAATACTTAAGCCTAGTTTCAAAAAGCTCCACTAGGTCTTCATGGGGGACTCTAAAGATTCTGGATGCTGGCTTTGGAATCTATATTTTCTGTGGAAGCTGTACTACTTTTCTTTATTTTTCATTTCACTGTTCCTATGCAAGAAGTCTGGCTTTTCTAAGCAGCTGGCAAACATGGAATTTAAATAGAAAAACAGGAGGCCAATTGCAAGGAGTTAGGGTACCTGATTGCTCAAAAATCTTATTAAATAAAGAAAAATGTAAAGTTAAAAGGCATTGTATATCAACTGTATTAAGTCTTCAAAAAGTATGTAAATGACCTTGTTTACAAGTACACTGCAGCATCTTATGGGATTGCCCAGTTGAGGTACATGTACACAGAAACACATTTACCTATCCATGCGTGCACATATGCATGTAACACCTCATGCTATGTCACTTACACAGGAAGTGAAATTATTTAAAATTATATTACTTGAATAATTTCTGTAAGACATAGGGAAAATGCATAAAGTTCAAACTAATTGCTAACAACATGATTTTCTGCTGCTAAGTATTATTGCAAATCAATTTTAAAGGACAACATTTTAAATATAAAAATTTCCACTTATAAAAATCTCCACTTATAAAAATCATTCAACTTGTCTTCAAAGAGAGATGGCACAAGGCTCTTAAAAGTAATGTTGTAATACAGAAAAAATATTGTTTTCACTCTTACAAAGACAAAATTTGTAAGTTTACCTCTCATATTTTATTCTTCTTTCCTTAACTTTTTGTATAAAATTCATCTGTGCAATTCCTACATGGCAAACTTGAAACCTGCTGCTTTCACTCATAAAAAATAATAGCTATCTCACTCTGGAAGTCAGAAGATATAAGGCAAAATTTTAATACTTCTTTCAAAAAATGGAAGATTGAGTTTATGTGTTCCTGATCATATCTGGACTACAGCATACTTAATTACACTTTTTTTTTTTAATATCTGAAGTGCAATACATACAGTAAAGAACATGAGCAATTGCTGTACAGTTAAAAGTCAAGAGGAAGGAAATGTGTAATGCCAGATTCTGGTGCTGAATAACTTTTGAGCTCTTTTTCTCTCCTCTCTTCTATAAATGAGATGTGGAGGAATTATTTGAACTATTTGAATAAACCATACACCACAAAGGGTTGATGTTTAAAACCTAACGGAGTTTTTGCTGTTTGTGAATACAAAAACCTCCTTTTTAATGGGTATGTACAGAAAGTAGTCACAATAAGTTGAAGCCATATTTCTTTATCAGAACTAGGGAAACTGTACACTTTTATTCACTGATCAGACAGCTGTAGAAAAATCTTTCCATTTCTGTCTTTGACCAAAATGAATATTCAACTCCTATCCATCAATATTTAAGAAATTTTAACACATGCACATGCTTCTCTGTCAGACAACTTACTAGAGACCTGATTTTGCATGCAAATATTCATAGAAAAGTAAAGAGAATTACACTACACAGCAAGCCACCAGATATTTATCTGTAAGTTTACTAAGGTTCTTCTATAATAATTTCTGGGAGCCTAAAACAGCCTTCCCCTCTTGAGGGATGAGGTAGAGTTCTCTCTAAAAGCAGGGCTTGAACAACTCAGCACAGAAAAGAATGATTATTCTAAGGTATTTTATGTCATTGCCTCATAGTATTTGATGATGGAGTAAAAGTGTTGGAAGAAGATGTCTAAAAGATTTTAAAAGCATAAAAATCTTCTCAAAGAGTCACTAATATAATTTTAAAATAGAGAAACATTTCTATACGTAAACATTTTTTGTGTGGTGTTCAAAGGGAAATTAACTATTCTGCTGGGGAGAGTAAAGAAAAAGTAGTAAGAAAAACAATATGAAGTTAAATAGCTATGCAAAACCCCCAAAATTATTTCCTATTAGCCAAAAATGAAACTTGTTTGGATGGCTTTTTTCATATTTGTAGTATCCTTGAAACTTTCCTATATATATCTATATTTGTACAAATGATATAAAATAGTGTCCAAAGAAAGCCTATAGTTTGCTAGACACTGTGGAAAGTTCTTTAATAATTATAGTTGGCAATATTATGTGCTGTATTTGATCTTTATTTTCTATGTTTTCTTTAAGGACAATATTGTGAGTAATTGCAGCCCTTTTGAAGACTGCATATTTATAACCTAAAATAATGCTTCTCAATTTTTTCACTTCTTAACACAGTCATGAAAGAACTCAAAGCTGATAAGTGCAAATGTAGCAGTAACATGACTCCTGCTATTTTGCCTTAAACATCTACCTGCCACTAAATGATCAAAAAGTCATATGGAGATAAATGTTGAAATAACACAACTATTACCCAAAAGTTTGTTTTTTACAATATTTTCTTTCTTTTTTAGTTTTTTTTTTTCTTTTTTCTCTTTAGTATTTTCAGCTTATACTTACAAAGAATTTTTATAGTGTAATTAATATTGATAGTGATTTACAAACTAATTATATTGCTATGGTCACCTCAGTAAGATTAGATATACTACAAGTGTTAGGAATAGTTGGATATTTGCATGCCAAAATTATGTGTTTCTCTGTTTCATTGTCATCTATTTGAAAATAAAAAGACAACGAAAGAAAAAAATATAAAGAAAAACAAAATCCATGTCTTTGCATAACTTCTTGCTAAGGTTGGTCAAACTGAACAGACAAGAAGCACCTGAATGAATTCCACTGGAACAGATGATAACAGAAGTTGCAGTTAAATTTCTCTTTTCATACACATGACAGCAGGCTTTGAGATTTTAGCCTGCACGCCTTTGTTGGCTATTCTGCAAACCCTTTAAAGGAGGGTCTTTGTCCCATGTAAATTTTGTTATGAGTGGGAACCGTGTTGGAAAGTAAAAGGCCACATGGGAGTCTGGGCCTCATCCTGAAAGGGTGTTTCAACCTAAATCCCATAAGTGAGAAGTGCTTTTTGGAACTAGTGACAAAGGAGAGTAAGAAGGGGCAACATCATATTCAGGCTGATGAGTGGAAAGAGGATGTTCTGGAGCCTTGCTATGCGCAGAATTATTTGACAGATCATTTTAATTATGTTAAATATTTACACTAGCAGCTGAGTGCTCTAATTAGGCATTACATTGTTTTTATGCAGCACGCTGTGTGTGGAAATGTAGGAAAAAAGTGGTACTATGATGAATATTTCAAGGGCTGCATATACCTTCATCTGCCGGTTGCCTGAAAATATTGAAAGAAGACTGAACAAACCCAGGAGTCCACTTTATCTGAGTAATGCAGCCTTGGTGTGACAGTGCAGCTGACTTGACCACCAGGACTGACTATCAGTCAAGGGCAGCACCTTGTCTGTGTCTCTCCAAGATAATATCCTAGAGGCTTCCTGTAATTGACTAATGGTCTCTGAACTGGACTAGGAAGAGAGATGTGCAACACTATGGTGCTTTTCCTGAATAATGTTGAATTCTAAGTATTCCTAGTCATGCCACTTCAGCAAAATGCCACTAAAGGCTCAGGATTTGTCCCATTGTTTTTTTTATAGATGACTCCTAGCCCAGTCCAAGGAAATAACAGTTTAAGTTCATGTTGGAAGACTAGGAGAAAAAAAATTAGCCCAAATGTTTAGCCACAACTGAGTACCAGGCACTATGTTTGCAGATTGAACCTATTTACACATGGTTATTTCTTGCTACCACTGAGTGCAGAATCTGCACATCCTTTTCAGGATATTTATGTTGTATCAGTCTGCTGGGTGGATTTCTCAGGACAGAAGGATCTTATGAGAATAATTTTGTGATTTAAAATAGCCTTTTTTGTTTTTTCATAGGAGAAATGTTTTCTCCTAGTTTTACCTCAGAACATTCAACAGAATGAATGCATTTACAGTAGTGTTCTTTTGAAGAGCTACATCTTTTACAGATATTGTAGTCAATAGAATATACTACTTGTGCTGCTTCAAGTAGCACTGTATAACCTGAAGTTCACTGCACATTGTAGCACATTTCCAATTAAAAAAGAAATATAACACAATGTTTACACCTACTAATATTCTCCTGCTGTAGCTGGCCATGCCAGTGATGGCATCTTTTTGAAGATAACTGCATCTCACATGAGAAACCCAAATATCTCCTCTAGTTTCCACTTGTGAATATCTCACTTTCCACTTTTACAAACAAATTCTTCTATGTCTCCAAATATTTTTCTCTTACAGACTATCAAAGCACCAGGTGGTCTTTTGCTAAAGTGAAGAATTCTGTCAGAGAGCACCAGAGGGAACTGAATTGTGTTTGTAAAAACAACTGCTAGCTTAATCATCTGGCCATATATCAGAAAGAGATGAAACAGATAAAACACTCCAGAAAATAAGAATCTTAGAGTAGAAACAAGTGAAAAAGCCACAGATTGAAAAAAAACACCATTCATTAGTTTAGTGTGCAACTGCTAGATTTTTTGAAAGTTGTTGGTTGAATTATATTCTCGTACTCTCCTACAACTAAGTCATTGTTTGATTCAAAAAGTCAAAGTCACAGGATGTTTTTAAAATGTATTCTGCATCTAGGATAGAAATCTTTAGGATCAAAGGGAAAAAATCTAGGTTTTCATCCCCACTGGAACCTGAATGTTGTCTTTCTAAAGGAAAAAATTAGAAAAAAACACCATAGCATGTATCAAAGGAAAAGTGAAATTCATCTTTTAAGCCCAATTGTCACCTAAAATTGTAATTATGTATGCTCACCACAAACAACTTCCAGTGAACAAGAAGGGGAATTATAAAAGCCACAAGGTCCAGTGAGTTGTTAAGAAAGGCATATTAACATCAAGTTCCAAAAACAACTGTGGGAAAAGTAAAACTTCTGTCCTGTCATTTTAGAATTCCTAGCAGTATGAATTTCAGTCGCACCAGATCTTTCCTTCTTCTTCTACTACTCTTAGGAAATTTTCTGGCTAGAAACTGTCCTTTCTGGGAACACTGAGCTGTTGGCCTCAGCATATTCCCCAAATATACAGAATGAGAAGAGGTGTGTTTAAGAACTTTAGCTGCAGAGTGGGAGTGTCTTTGGAGACATTCAAACACTTTTGCTTCTTCATCTTTTTAACTGCATAGGCCAGCAGCTCTCTCTGAGGAAGTGTTTCAGAAAGAACATAGCTCTGTGTTAAACTGTGAATTCCCTACTTAAATTACCCACTTAAATTACCCACAAACATTAATTTTACATGTTATTATACAAAATAACCTTCACATATTTAGAGGATACAAATAACACAGTGGAAGTAAGCAATAATCACTCCCCCTTTTCCAGTATTATGAAATTCTGCTTCCCCTGAGACGATGGGAGGAGAACTTTTAGACAATTTTTTGTTAATCTAGGCTTTACAGCCAGGCTTTTCACCTAACAGTAATTTGATTCCTATTGGTCATAACTTCATGAGAGTGACATTCACTTCTGTTCAAATTGATAATTTTTCTCAGATCTCATGCAATTAAAAGTGCCAGAGAAAGTTCAAACCACAGTTAATTCCTTATACTGACAAAGAGTAGACATAAACTGTTAGAAACAAGATAGAGGTCAGCTGGGACTTCTATGATTTTGATGAGAAAAGTCCTGCTGTATGCTTTACTATGGAAACCAAATACAGTTCATACCAACTCTAGCCTCAAGCATTTCCACTGAAATTAATGAATAAAAATTCTTTCTCATAAACAACACTAACGTATGTTTTACTGCATGCCTGTATGAAAAAAATCCACATGAAAATAAATTCTAAACCAGGGCACATTTTCTTCAATCTCTTTTACTTTTTCTTTTAGCAACATTCTTCAAATGGATCCTCATCCCTCTCTAAGTAGCATGTATGCCATGTGCTTTGTGTTCACAAAATTACCTCAAACTGGTTTGTCATGAACGTCACAAACAAGTGAGTCGGTGGGTAAGTGGAGATTTGGAACCTAGAATTCAAGTAGAGTTACATTCAAGTCTATAAAACTCTTCTGCCTCATACTTTTCCTTACCCCAGAAACTCCAGACTCTGCTGTCCCTAAACAGTGATTATATTAAATATAGATTAATAAAATTTTAATTCTATTATCATAACTTTAGATTTTAGGTTTAAAAAATCTAGTTTATATGGAATTTAACTGATTTACATCTTTTGCTCCTCTGTTCAATATCTACTGGTCTGAAGCAGTAATTTTATTTTCACTGGATTTACTGATAATTTTAATATTGATTCTAAAAGAAGCAGGTTTAGGTTCATAATCTGAGCTGAATTTAACAATTGATTGAGTCCAACACTAACTGACTGGCTCAGCCTAATACAGAGAATAAATACTGATCTTCTGCATTACATTAATGAAAAAATTGAACCACAGTTTAGAAAGGCAGTGTTCATAAGTCCTTGTGTCTACTTTATACAATATCCAATATTGCTATGTAAGTGGCTGAAGAGACAGGGAAAAGAACAGCAAAGTGGGTACTGATTAGAGATTGTCTAGTTCTACCATTGATGTGGTAATATTTAGAAGGAATGAGGTCTCAGGAGAGTTTTCACTTGCAGCAGAAGCAGGTCAAAACATGATGGCCAGTCACAGCTCTCAGGATTGTTAAGCAGGGGTCATCTGCTTACCCAGCAAGTAGACAATAATTAAATTTCATTTGACCAGATCAAGTTTTTGACTGCCAAAGAGCAGGATTTTTCCTAGCTTGATTTAAAAGAGTCATTTAAAGTTCTAGAGATAAAAAGAAAAAAAAAAAAAGAAGGTCAAATTTAAACTAAATCTTCCATTTAAAAGTACTTGGTAATTAATTGATCTCTATTGATATTGAAATATCATTGATATGCAATATTCTAGAATACAAATAACTGTATTACTGCTAAAAATTATTTGTGTGGAGGGTGCATATAAAATTACAGAGATCCAAACTACCAAATTTGATTTTTAAAATCCTAGGCCAGTATGTGATTTGTTGAAAAAAAGGCAAAATTATTTAGTAGAATTTCAGTATGGAATTCATAGTTAGTAGCAGTTAATAACCAATTGTCTAAACCACATAATGAGATCAATATCTAGGAATTAAATATTTTTGGGAAGTATTTTCTGCATTCTCTTTTAATATTAATTTTCACATAGACTTCAGAAATGAGCTACAGGAAAAGAAAGGGAAAAAACCCAAAAAACAAGAGGAATATAATACAGTCTTTTGTTAACCCACATACTGCAACCAGCAGATTTGATAACATTGTCTCTTGAGCTTTGACTATCAGATAACATCTGGCAAATGATGTATGTATATCCTGTTACACAACATCTTCTGGATTCTCAGTGTCATCTAGGGGACTGATATGTGACTAGAATAACACATTTCATGCTGCCTGCTTCTGTCATGCTAGTACACAATTTTAACCATGGATGTGTCACAAAACCCAGTTTATTTAATTCTGAATTCTCAAACAATACTCTCAAACAATACTTACAATTCTCTTTTCATCATTTTATTCATGACTCAAGCAAACTTTCTTAACAGAAATTGCTAGATATTACATAGATTTTTGATATCTAAGTATTCAAATAAACTTTTTGCATCTCTAATTTGTAGTGACCTCTAAAACAATATTTTTGAAATGTTGATCAAAAGTACTTGCTTACTTATTTTCACAATTTTACCCTGAATTTATTCCTTTCAATGACATTCTCAATTGTTTGGTAAGTCTCATCACCCTCTATATTAAAAAACAAAAAATAATTGGAAGTACATTTTACAATGTGTATTCAAAACCAATTTTTTCTCATTGAAGTTAAAAGCTTCTCTACAAACCTATTTGAGGAAACCACAATGTCAGGCATTCATCTCCCTAGTGAGTTGCAGACTATGTTGTGGTTGTGTAAGCAACGTGCATTTCAAATAATCAAGAAGATTTTTCAGAGAAAGAATATTATTATTATTATTATCTCTTTTAAAAACCTATCCTAAAGTACTGCTCTATTTTTATTTTCAAACACACCCCTTGACAATGAATGCACAAACAAAAATTGTAGTGGGAATATGGTAAAAATGCACTGGATAATTATTTTATATTTCAATTTTTAAATTCAAGGCGTGGAACCAGTACTCAGTGCAAATGATTGCAGAACTTGTATCACTTCATTTTACAAGTTGTAAATCTGACTGATCAACTGAGTTGAACCAAAAAAGCTTGTCTGAATTAATTATATCCTAAGCAGAAGAGGACTGAGGAAAATAATATAATTTCAGACAATTCCATGGTAGTTTTGTCAGGGATAAGGGTATCTAGAGGAAGAATAGCAGAGACAGACAGAAAAATCATTAATCATGGTTTTCTAACTCCAACAAAAACTCGACTTACTGTAACAGAATATTAAAAAAAAAATGAAAATCGGGGAGAAAGTAAGTTGAACCTATTTAAGGCTATAATATGATCCTGATCAAATGGACAAACGCTGAAGTGATATGGATCTACCACATAATTTGTATGAAGGTAGAAAACTAGTTTTAATTAATTAAAAGAGTTGAAGAAACAGTAGTTCTGCTCTCAAAAAACTAACAGATATTTAATTTTTACTTAGTTCCATAGATAAAAAGGTAGAGGACCATTTTCAAACATACTTACTTTTAAGTAAGAACCCAAGCCTAGAGATTGCCTGGATTTAGGCACATGCTTAGATGTAGGCTTCCTGAAATTCTTTGCTAAATTGAGACTAGATTTAGTGGCTTGTCAGTGCAGCATTTGAGTATAGTAAGCTTAAACAACTGTTCTTTGGAATTATCCTTGGGCATATCAGAAAGTAATTTCAGAGATTTTTGATGGATTACAGTGTTAAATTATAGTAGCTGTTATTCTAACTTGGCCTGAGGGCCGTTATGAAATGAACAGGTTTTACAGAGAAAAAAATAAGGACACCTAGCATTTGGATTTGCCACCATGAAAAAAAAATCCATGCAAATTGAAAATATGTACACATTGAAAATAAATTGAATAAAAAAACAACTTGTTGATTTTCCCAAACAAAAGATTAGGAATATCTCTATCTAATTTGAGTTAATAGTATAAGGAAAAAAACAAAAATCTTGTTTAATCTACTCAGCATTTACAAATATCAAACCACACCCACAATGAGCAGCTGACTCTTGCATGAACCCAATTATATTGAACATTGAATCCTTTTAAAATAGGACTTTAAAAAATTTAACTTCTCACTACTTCATCATGATCATTTTTAGGACAACATGCCTTGTTGTATAGGTGTCATCAGTCAATGTTTTGAGAGGAGGTTTGTGTGTATCTCCTAAGTGTATGTATAATATAAAAGTATATATGGTAAAAAGGAAGTTGTTAGTAGCTTGAGATAGGCTATAATTGTACAGAGAGAGAGAGAAAGTGAAAAAAAAGGAAAAAAAAGAAAAAGAGGACTAAGTCAGGGTATTCATAGGCTTGATTCACAGTCTTGATTTTTTAGGAGTTTTGTGTCCAGCAACAGATATATTGGCCAGATTTAGCCATAGAGATGACACCTACTTCTCACAGAAATCATTGTATAATCTGTTTCTCACATGAAAAAGACTTTACATGTTAGTATGTCCCTACCCCATGACAAGCAGTATGTTATTAAACACTGCAGGGTCCTTGATATCTTAGCACATAATAAGAGAAAAAGAGAAGATGGATCAAAGGCGTAGATGCTCTAATGGGCAAGTTAACTTTATTTACAAAATATTTAAAACAAAATTTGTGTCAAAATTGAATGAAGCATGATCTAATTTTTAGACCTGACCATCAAAGAAGCTCAAGTGTAATATCTGAAATGAAGGTATTACATAGTCTGCATTACTCAACAAGACAGTAAACAAATCAAGATAGGTCTCAGCCATCAATATGGCAAAAAATATATTAGGATGACAACAAACACCTACTAGAACTACAAATATGCAAAGAAAATTCAATAACATTCACCTCAGTACTGGTAATCAAAGGAGATTCTCTGGATTGTCCTCTTTAAAAAAAATATGAGTACTGTCCTTAGAAAATTAACCAATTGGACAGACAATAGAAGAGTGTACATAAAAAATGGTGACAGAGGATTTACTTCTTATCTGACACATTTCATCATTTACTAAACATTGAGTACTACAAAAATATTCAGTTCCAGAAACAGAAACATGACTCAGTTTCACAAAGACTTAAGTTTACAAAGGTACTAATTATTAGGCAAGAACCCTGTTTATTAGATATAGGGAACCAAGTGACTTCTAAAAACAGTTTGTGTATATTTCTTTAGGGAGAATTGGCTAGAAGCACTATACAAAAGGGAAAAAAAAATCTCTTAAGGAAAGGTAAATATCTCAATAAAGGTCATTATTTATTGCTGTTAGAATTAAGAAATGCTTCATAAAATAAATTAGACAATAACAAAAACAATCTACAATCACAGTTACCTGAACCTATGCAAAAAGATGACTGAAATTATATAAACATGGGTTTTACCTAACATATACTGACAGCTAAAGAATCAAACCTGCTGCAACTGAATGGCTACACCAGAAAATAGTTTTTCTGCCTAACAGATGGGGCACACAGTAAGACTGATCAGACAAAAGCACTGGGGTGGTTGCTAAGATTTATTGGCTATACCAGTAACACCTCACAAACCTGTAGATACAATGCATAAAGATGAAAATTGAACAGCTTAAGAAAAGTATTTGTGAAGAAAAATAATTGCTTCAATGTCAGCTGAATCTCTCCAGATATCCACATTTCCAAGGTTCCCAAGAGAAAATTTACAGAAAACAACAATATTGTCAGGATGAGACCACAACACAACCATCCACCTAGGAGTGCATCCCAATATGAGCTATTAAAAAATCTGCCAGATGAGGAAATTAGATGACCTGGAAAACCCTTGAAGAGTAATCAAAAACTCCTTATTCATTACATATGAGACAAGAAGTTTCCATTTTTCCCCTGAAGGAGTAAGTGCGATAATGTTTGAATGAGAACTACCGAGTAACACAACAACAGGTTTTGGAGGTGCTGTTCTGAATGTGGGTAGTGAAAATTCTCATTGTAAATAAGTTGCTTTTAAACATTTGTGGAAGACAACTACTGAGGCTTTCTGTTCAGCATAAATTCCATATTATCCTCCCTGATCTGCCATTTCCAAGTGCTTCAGAAATGTTACAGATAAATCAACAATTTATAGGGAAAACAAATGTCCAGGGCCTTTATTTTATGCATGTTTAAAGCAAAGGGTAATCACTTTATGTCAGACCTAAGGTTAAGCTAACTCAGCATAGTATTTACATAAAGTCAAAAGTTTATCCTTAGGGAAAAGAGGATAAGAAAAAGACCATATTTAAGGAAAATCCTCTGCTGCTTCTAAGATTTAGATTTAATTGTTTTGTAACAAGTAATAATAAAAACTATTTATAGAATGACAATGGTATTGTAAAAATGAAGCTTAATCTAAAAATATTGTTTTTCTAGGACTAGTTTTTAATGTACATCTAAGATTCCTAACGATCCCACACAGGTACCTCAAAACCACAGACTTTTTGTCAGAGAAATTAAACTCCTCTGAAAAGAATATTTATCATTGCAACATCATAATCACCATTATTGATGTGGTCGCCTTCACCAAATGAGGAAACATGTTTCCTGTGGAGGTGGAATAGAATTATTTGTACCTGTACTTCTGTACAATACCCCAGTAAACCTTCTCTAGAATTCTGTGTCCAGTTTATTATGGAATAAATACAGGGAAGGGATTTTGTAGAGAACAGGGTGTACTGATAGCAGGGGAAGAAGTAATTGTCCCTAGTGAAGTTGTCATTTTTCTCTACTCCAGCACTAGTAATGCTTAAAACTGTATCTTACATTTCTCTTATTGTGGTTTTTACATCAAAGTTCAACAGAGTAGGGACTTAAATGTTCAACTTCCTTTTGTTGAAAATATGATACTCCCAACATGCAGAGATTTCTAAACTAGGAAGTTCTGTATTTGCCTTTTGGGTATTGTCAAAAGAAACATACAACTCTGTGATGGCAAGACATAATAAGGGATCTGAGAACCCCACTGGACCTTTTAGATACTCATTTGCTCCACGTAAGAAATTATTTTTCATTTGAAATTTAATATAAACCTGAGATCATGACTTTCAATGTAATGCATCATCCTACTTGAGAGAAATTCCTTCCCTTTCACAAGACCAGATGCCCTAATGCCTTGTAAACAGCAATGAAGTGCCTGACTCATGAAGCACACTTGTATGAACACAATAAACATTCATAACTCCAGGCATCTGCTTATAGAAATTTGAAGTGCAGGGGGGTTATATCTCCATAAATAAAAAAAAAGTTACACTTTCTGGGGATTTTTGACATCACTTGGTTCTGTCTCAAAAGTTTAAATGAGGTTATAATGAGTAATTTCTCATACTTCCAAACCAACTCTGATTCCAAAGAAAAAACCTTGTCTTGTTCAAAGCTGAGTGGCTCTGGCATTGTTTGTTGGTTCTCAAAAAACTTAACTGTATTTCCAGTTGTTAAAAAGTGATTGTCATTGCTGATACTAAATTAGAAGTAATCAGACCAGGTTCAGAAGAGTAAAGAAAAAGTACAAGTAAGTGAGCCAGGTCACATGGATATTCAGCTATTCCAGGTGCTTGGGAAATATTCCTTTCTTAAATACATTCCAGGCAGAACATGGACATTAGATGGCAAAAATGATTTGATAATATTTTATCTAAGATTTTAGGATTGCAACTGAATTTAATAAATTCACATTAAATTTTTCATGAGTTCTAAAATATGCAAATTCCCCAAAGAGGAAGAATTTGCGTTGGTTTTTATTTTTTTCCCTCAAGATAGATGACATAATTATTCTATTACTCTGACATTCACTGAAATGGGAATGTACAAGTACTGTTACTCTGGTTAGAAAGTGTTTCATGTTCCACTTTTTGGGACACGAGAGTATAAATCTTTTTTTCTTTTTCCATTATCAGGCAGTTGAATAGAAAACATTACTGACTGACGTTTATATTAATGAGGCTAAATAAAAACACAGATGGCTTCTACTAAGGGAAAGAACTGAAAGTAATGATGTGCTATCTTAAGCCACTGTCCTGCAAAATCAGGGACCAGGATAAACAGAAATCTGATTATTCTAGCTGAGCAAGAAAGCTCAGATAAACACAGCCTCTCTCTGCCTGAATCCTTGTCTGTACTAAAAAAAAAAATCACTCTTTATAAAGAAGAGTTGTCCATGATTTGAGGTAGGACTTGAATTTTTTCTACACAAAACAGTGATTCAACACCACTTAGGAAGACAGTCTTGAGATAGAACTTCTTAGGAAAAATGAGTGCAATAGATTGAGTCAAAGGACCCAGAGCTGTGAAATGAAATTTCAGGTGTAGGCCTTTCAATGGCCCAAAGAATGACAAAACAAGAGCAAGAATGAATTGTCCTTTGACTTGTGTTATGGATTTTTGCCTAGCCAATCAAAAATGTATTCAAAATGAACCAGAGGAATCTGAAAATATTGTAGCCTGATATGTATTTCTCTCATACATCAGATTTCCTTAAAAAGAAAAAACTCAACAAAAATGTTTGTATACATTTATGAAGGTTCAATAGGTTCAGAAAGTTCCGTTTTGAAAGGAACACAGTTAAGCAGAATTTTAAAATAAAAAATAAAGAAGTTTTCATTTATTTATAAATTCTCATATATGCAAAATGGTTGAAAATTTGCATCAAAATACACCTGGTTATTACTGATATTAGCTGTAATAATGGAAAAGATTAATACTTTTTCCCTTAGCTCAGAGTTTTGACATTGAAAATGGTCTATTATACCATAAATACAACTTCATTCATCCATGTGTTTCTAACACTATAATTTAGAAATGACAAAAACGAAAGCCTAAATTATCCTCTTAATAAGGAACTTTTTTTGCAAAACTTTCAGTAGTTTTACCAGTTTCTGGGTGTGTTCATGTTGGTTATGTGTGTAGCTCTGATTTTGTTGTTAAAGTATTTTCTTCTGCAAAATCTCACCTTTTAGAGTACTGAAAAGACCTCTGAAAAACGGTTTATTTAAAAGGAAAGAATCTATGGCAAAAGAGTTCCGTTCATTTCTGAAAACTCAGTTCCTACTGGACTTTTGCCTTGGTGGATGGGTTTCCAACCATTTCAATACTAAGGAGTCAAAGAAATTATTGAACAGAAAAGTTGTAGTAATTGCAAATTATTTGTCTATCCCTTAGGATTTTTCTATATAATTGCTTTTTATAGGACGTAGTCCAAACTAGATTTAAAATGCCTTAGGTACGGGACTCTTTCCGTTTGAACAAACTAATAGATATTCATTGCAGCAGTTTTCATGATACCCTAATTGTTACTTTTTTGAAAACTTCATCCAGTTAGCTGTTTTTATACACCCTGAAGACATAGTAAATAATTTCTTTCCCTGTTTCTCCAGGTACCATTCAAATAACAATAACTGGTTGCAGCTTCAATTTATGTCAAATTTACTTTTTATTTTTTAAATCTTGGCACACACCCACGCATTTAACATCACATCTCTTTATCCTCCATTAAGATATCAAATGCAAAAGAGGCAGATAAGAGACACGTCACGGGTAGGTGGGGATCCTCAAAGATTGCTGATACTCAAGAAAAAGCTGTGTTGAACTTGTCTCTGAATGAAGAAAGCCTCCTCTGCAGGCTGCAGTTAGGAACAGTGTCCTGCTTTCAACAAGTGAGGTGGGTGGCAGCAAAAACTGCATCTCCCCTGAGCATTCAGCTGCTTGGGACAGCAATCGTTTCCAGATGAGTCTTTGCTTTGGACCATTGTCTTCAAGTTCTTTAAAGAGTGGTTAGCCGAAGATTTTCTTCTGATCTCTCCATTGTTCATAATTTAATTTTTTAAGTTGTCACTACCTAAGCTGGTTCTAGGTGGTTTAGATGATGATTTCTGTATTGGAGTCCTCTCTATGCTACTCTGTTATCCTCTGGAGTGGAGTCCTCCCTGTGTTACTCTCTTAATACAATCTCCAAAGCCATCATTCTGTTTTATGAGTTGGCAGGAACCCCTCCCAGTGCACACACATGGACAATAGATCTCAAAATGTCATGCCTTATCCATGTCTGCATAAGACTGTCCAAGTAACAACATGGAATGTGAAGTGCTTTCTCTTATTGGTGATCAAAGAGGCAGTAGTGTTGTTTTGCACTTGTCAGATTAATTATATTCTCATTTTGGCCAACGTTCCTAGAAATTCCGTACTACTTGCAGAGCTTTCTATTGAAATGTGTGGAGGTGAAAAACAGAAAGAAACAAGGAAGAAAAAAGATATAGCTATTCTATCTGAAGTCTAGAATAATTTATGCTGCTGTACCAATTTACCAGCATTGATCTTTGTGTAGAAATTCTCCTTACATCAGTAGAAAAGGAATGAGGATAAAACATAATCCATGAAATTTTCTTCTACTTGAGAGTTTTTTAGAGAGACTAAGTTGCAGATTGTGCTATGAATATCTTTTCAACCCTAATGCATAACCTTTTGGAAAAAAAAAAGGTAAAGAAGTCTAAAGCAAAGAACTCATGGTGCAGGGTGAGGTGGCACAGTGCAGGTGAAATGGCAAAAGCCCACAGACCCGTGGTAAATGAGAGATAAAAATTTAACTCATTTTTCAGAGTGGAAATGCATGGTTATAACAAAAATTTGTCCGTTTTCTTTGCATTTACAACAGGTAGATATACCTGGCTATCAGATGATTTGCTACAGAAATTCTCTCTTCTGTTGCTGTTTGAACTTTCTTTATTTGTTTAGCCACAGCAAAAAAGTATCTTTGACTTGAAAGAAAATTTTACTACACTGGTTAATTTTATAAGTATTTTCCTTGAATTAATGAAAGAAAAACAGAAAGAAAACAACATAGAGCATGTAGACCTGCCAACTTCTGTGATGCTACTGGAATAATTAAGGAAGAATTTTGGGTCTGCTAATTTTAGGTGGTATTCTAGAGAATATTGTTCAACCTAATACAACAATTTAGCTGAAAAAAATAGTGACATAATTGACAAAATTGCATAATAATTACAGTGCTTTAGAGTGAGCTATATTAAAGCATGACTCATCACTCAGTACATAAGAAGTCACAGAACTACGTCACATCCAGAAGTGCTGTTGCAGTGCAGTTATAGTGGAGCTGCAGTCAAAGAAGAAATTTTAAATCAGCAATCTTTTGTTAGTAAGAGGGGGAGCAGGGGAATTAATGGAAAATATGACTATGAATTTTGTTTTACTTTAAGGAATGACAGTGACAAGGAATACTTGTACCATTGCAATTAGGGTTTACAGCCTTTTTAGAAAAATATTCAATACATGTTACTATTTGAACCTCACACATCCTCTAGTAATACTTGTAGTAATTTGCTTTATTGAGGAAGAAGAACCATTCCACTCCTGAGATGGGAAAATGATTGGTGAAGTGGAAGAGCAATGATGGAATTTTCTGAGATAATTACATATTTTATTAGAATACTTTATCAATGATCTTTTTGAAATAAAAGCTATACAGTGTAGCAGTCAAGCATAAAACACTAAACTTCCCATGAAGCATTTTGAATGACCTTCTGTAATAACATTCACTTGAAAATAACACTTTTCAAAACTGCAGAATCTGAACATCTTTCCCTTGAATAAGCCTTATTTGTTATGCATAAGATATATATGACTTTTATCAATTTCCTATCTATTACTACTTTCCTTGACAATAAACTGAGTCCCAGCTAAAGATATTATTCAACAGCAAGATTATACATCATTAGAAAAGTTACAATGATAAGCTTTTTGTATTAAAAATGTGGTGGTTTGTACTTACCAGGTGTAAAATTATATCGAGCAGAAAACCCAATAGATTCCAGTTCAGCATCAGCAAAAAATTTAATCCACAGGAATCTGCCACTGGATTTTATCATAGGTGGATTTTGCTGTCCACAGAAACGTCCAAGGATTGGGGAAAAGCCAAAAGGTCCATCTCGTACTTCAATGTGGTCAAATTTACACTCCCAAGAAGGCTCTATGGAATATTTTTCATCAAAGTGTAGTTCAATGCATTGTCTAGGAGCAGCTAGAGACAAAAAAAAAAATTGTCTTATTATTTTCTAACCCAAGACCTTTAAAACTAAAGCAAAACTGAAGAAAATCAAATATATCAATTTTGTATACATCTTAAAATTTTGTTTAAAAACTTGTTTAAAAATTAGTACATCTGCATTTTTTTGTAGATTTCACACTATCAGCTTATTATTTGTCTATTGTTCTCCTTCAAAAAAAGTATTCTTGACAGCAGTGCTCAGTAAAGATAAGAGAGATCTATGATGAAAAGAAAAATATAGCCAGGAACAATTTCTTCAAACGTAAAATGTTTCTAAGAAGCTTACATATTTAGAAAAATAATTTTTCTCTTATATTTGTGGGAGGGGTGTTAATCAGAATAGTTTTTTTATACCTGGTACTAACAAAGGCGAAGAAGAAAAGGCTGATCAGAACTGTACTACAGTAAGGACAGGCTATGTTTCTTATAGATATTGCAGTCAATGGCAAACTGGAGTGTGGTTGCTTCTACTCAGAATTGCTTCTCATTGGAAACATAAGAACAAATGCAGTGAATTCTCACTTAAGAAAGAACTAGATAAGGATGATAATTGTAGAGCAAATGATAGACTGAAAATCTTGAAGGAACTTCTTAGTGGACACTTAATTAGACATTTTCAAAAAAATTCCATCTTTAATGATAGGTACTAAGTCTACAGACAGTTGGAATAACCTAAAACTAATATTTCCTGACATCTCCTGTATAAAGCAAAAAAATAGAAAATAGAATAGAAATATAGTATTTTCTTAAGGGGAGGGGGAAAAAGTAATGATTAGATTGATACATTTTATCAGAGGCAACCTCCTAGTGGCACTGTTTTGTACACTTAATCCTGGCCGTAGCAAAAAACCATGTGCCTTCCATGTCCAGAGCACGGTGCGTTGGAGCTTTTGCTGACAAAGCCTTCTGCTAAGACAAGGATTTGTTGTGTCATTGCCCTCTATGCCTCTTACAGGATCATGCCCTACACTTGTCACAAATCAAAAGAGTTTTGCATTATCATGAGCTTTGCCAGAGTTACCATTCTTTCCACATGAAAATATGCAAGATCAAACTCCATGCTGAGTTATTAGCATAGAAACTGCTTAGCATGGAAACTGCTGCCACTCCAGGAGTCAGCATTTCTACATTTCTTTCCTCAATAGTAATAAGAAAACTGTCAGTGTGACCAGAACAAATATTTTGTTTGGATTCCAAAACATTTTAAAATGGAGCTCTTGGTAAGAATTCATTACTCGCATAAGAAAAGAGACTATTTAAAATTAACTGAATCAAGAAGATATTAGGTAAATTTTGAAATCTTAACATAAGAGCACATAGTCAGATCCCTTTTGCAACTATTTCATGTAAAGAAATACGGCTTCATTTTATAAGAAGCATTTAAGAAAAACATTAATAAAAACACCTTATTTGAAAAGGAAGAGAAGACTGTTTTAACAGCTTTGCTTATAACGCTAATATTAATATAATTGGATGACTGATATTCATTGAAACATTTAATTTAACATAAGACAGATACCTTTTCTACTGCTCTCAAATTGAAGAAAATCACATTCAGCAAATACTTACTATCGACTTGTCATTATTTATACCAATTTACAGGAAATTTGTGATGTTTATGGCCATAAAAATTCAATAGAAAAAGCAAAGGTCTATGTTTTACATATAATTGCATCAAATTCACAGTCTATGGAAAAGAAACCACTTTGAAAGTACAAAAAGAATTACAAACGTCAAGTCAGATAATTAAACTTGTAAAGGAGATCATAATGATGTTATCATTGGTGAGGTTTGCAGAACAAAATAAATCTTTTTCGATTATAGTAAAAGATTAAATATCTGGAAGACATCATTGATTAATTTTATTCAGATGTTTCTATCCTTGACTTTACACTTTCATAAAAGTTATTGACTTAAACTCAACTAAGCAATTCTAGGACAGAAGAGAGCAATCAACAATTTCAATTTGGGATCATATTCTTCATGCTCTTATTCCATTTCAAGAGATTTGTTGAGAAGTGTTCATCATTCACCTAAGGACCTCAGAGTCAGGTGTCAGAAACTCTATCCTGACAACACTTTAGGTAATCTTAAGAATACTTGTCATGGCTTGAAAATTTTACACATTCATGACTCCAGTGTTATGCTATTAACCTGCCTAGAGACTTATTGTTATGTTTTAATGTCACAAACTAGAGATGAAGATCAATTCTCCTACTGTTAGTTACATGCAGCAGCATAGCACAGTATATGGCTGCTGTGCTTCCCACAGCCACAAAGTGATTGCTTCAGAAATGACTTATGTCAATATCATAACATATTTATCCTTTAAAAATTTTTTTTCTGCTGCCTTATTTCATGTGAAGAAGAGGGTTACAAGTGCTGACGCATAGGTAAATCCTTAACAAATCTTTGTATCCAAGACTCACGTAATATTAAAAATGGCCACGAGGCCCCTTAGAGTTCAGTCATTTGACATGATTTTTGCTGTCAAAAAGGAGCCCTAGAGTCAGCTATAGCCTTGGTATGGGAGGTTCTAAAGTAAAAGAAAAGATTATGCATAAATAAGAATCAGGCCTACAGAGTTACACGTGAGAGCTATCGACTTGGGGAATGAATGATCTGAGAAAATGCAAAATTTCCACAGCCATAATCTCCATGTAGCTTTCTGAATCTCACATTATCAACCACTTTTATGACCAGATTATTGCTATAGTTCACACTATTCTGCTTTTATTTATTTTTCAACAAAGTCAAGATGAGGCTTTTCCTAGTGAAGCTCAGCTCTTGCTAGAGGATCAGAGAGAATCACATCAGCTCAAGGAGAGCTCAAGAGTTTCCACTTTTCCTAAAGTCCCATGAGTAGAGGCTACTTCACTTTAAGAATGGAGCATTGAATATTAATTAGCAGCACTTGTCCAGTGGGGACAAAACAGGATTGAGTTTGAGGGCTGGACCATAGCCAATTCACACTCCTTAAATGTAAAGTCCTTTTCTGGCATCATTTTGGCCATGCCAGTAGGAACACTTCATACTTCTGTGAGTAATACCAGGGTGCAACACTCGAATCCATGATCTCTTCATCAGGTGCTTTTAAATGCACCTCTGTTTTTCATCTTGTGCTTCATATTTAGTCAATGGTTAAATGTCTGCAATGATCTACATAAGAGGCATAATTAATCAAAATGATAATGACCATAAGGGAAGAAAACACGTAATTCAATTTGTCAACTTTAAGTTCCTTTTAGCAAAAATGGTATAATTTTACACTTATGTCCTGGCTTTAATAAGGGGTTTCTTTGCTAAATGCAAGGTAGAACAAGCAGCTATTGTTTAAATACACATCTTGGGGCACAGCTTTTGCAGCAAACTGTGTGTACATGAGGTCCCAGTAAAATTTACAGAAATAAACTAGGAATAGGTCCAGAATAGTCACTAATAGTTTGTGTGTACTTACAGAAAAATAAAACAAAAAAATCCAGAATATGCAAATCTTCCAGACTGAATTGGCATCTGGCCATCTAATCAGAAAAAGAGTGATGGAGTGGTTGCTTCTGGTATCCTAATGCACAGGTAAAGACCATTCACATCTTCAGGACTTCCTATGTGGCTACATTGTCAGGAAAAGTTGTTGTCAGCTCCAGATGGAAGACATTGAATAATATATTGTCTCACAAAAGGACTCAGTTTCAAATCTCACAGCTTCCATACTTAACTTCCAATTAACTTTCTTCAAAAAATGTTTAGTACCATGGAAAGGCCTACTTAATGCTTGCATGTCTTGTCATATTTTTCATGTAATTATCTTACACAAGTGCTGACTTGAGATTTTATATCCAATGAAAAAAAGAGTCATTGGGTTTCAGCTTGCAGTAAAACAGTTACAGCAAAGCTACACAATTAAGGTTTTAATTCTGATCAGCCTCTAAGTCTGTGTAGTGACAGCTGAAGTTAAGTGAAAAAATCTGTTTCAATTTGCCACACTGCATGGAAATGAGAAACAGCTCAACACCTACTGCCATCTCTATGAGCTGTTACCCTGCTAATAGTTTCAATAATCCTCATTCCTTCTGGTTATTCTGCTATTATTGATAAGAAAATCAGATTTATCTCCATTTGAAAAGAGTGTTCTTTCATTGTTTTGGTGAAAATTTTTTGAGCACAAAACTCATTGTGAAATACAAAAGGACTTTGAACAGAGGTTTTTCATTTGGTGATAACATGACAATTTTCTAACACCTGTGAAATATCATGGAAGAGTTTAATAGTCTTTTGTGAGAATATGAGATCTTCAAGAGCAATAACCCATTATGTTCACAAACATGTAAAGTGGAAGATACATTTTATACCTCTGTAAAGCAATTCTAGTCTATAAGTATATTCATAATGAGCACTTAATTACTAAAAGCAGAAGAGTGGCTAAAATTTTACAGGTATTTCACTTACAGGACTGCTAAACCAATTCTCAATTTATAGTGTGCACAGTATGACTATCCCACTCCCCAAATATTTTAATACAAATAAAAGCCTTTGCTCCTACAAAATCTCCTGTGCAAATTTCTTTTTGTAGCACACACGCCAAATGTTCTGCAGTTTGGCAAATGCTACTGCTGTCACTGCTGTGATTGTTCTGGGCAGCTGTGAATTTTGTCAGGTTAGAATCACGAATATGCAAAATAAGTGTGAAATTTGGCCAATTTTTCTCAGTTCATTTTCTATGTTTTCTACATGCCAAATAAGATTGAAAAGGAAAAAAAAAAGGAAAAAAAAAAACAAACAAAAAGAACAAATTCTCATTGCATTTTGAAAGGCAGATGGGATTCATCAGAAGCTCCTTGGGGAGTTGTATCCACCTCCTCCAAGCCTTACTTGTGACACTCCTCTTTAGCATAACAATTTTTTGTACAGTCCACGATTTCTAGATGACTTAAAGGATTTCTTTTAGAAAGGCATTCAACCTGGACTTTAAAATTCCTAGTTGTCCCAAGAGTTTGTTATTATTACTACTGAAGCAGAACTAAAAAATAAAGATTAAAAAAAAAAATTAAAAAAAAAAGGAGAGAGAGAGAAAGAATGAGAGGGAGAAAGCAGAATAATCTAAGAAACTTCCAACTCTTTGATGTGTTAACGTCTGACTGCTAGGATAGAAGCCTCTGCAATCAGAAATCTCTTTCTCTTTCAGAAATTCACAGTCTGTGATGATGGCAACTTTTGCCAGCTCCTTTACTTCACCAAAGTAATTTTGATGTGGTAAAAGGCTTGCATACATATAAGTTGAGCTACAATTTGGAGGAAAAAAATTGTGATGAAATTCAATGGTTTACAGCATGCAACAAGCTGGAGTCCTCAGTAAAGACTCCCAAAGTCACTAGAAATTGTGTTTGAATTTGCCCTAAGACCATGCTTGATAGCAAATAAATGAAGGAATGAATGCAAGCAGCCAGGAGAGAACCTAGTGATTCATATATGTATTTATACTCACATCATACAGCTTTCAGTATGGTATCTACAGTCCTGGTATGCTGAACTCCCTGAGACAGACAGTGGGGAGATAGTGATGGGGGGATGATTTTATAGACCATGTCAACAGTCCCTCAGGTTTGGTATTTGGCATTCAACACGATCTAGTAGCTGTTCAAGCATATTGAAATTTCAATAATATAGAAATAAAATGCATATAGAGATGTTTCTCTCTTACTCTAAAATATTTATTTCCGCCATTAGTCAGGATTACCCACAATTTCTGTAGATTTTTATCTGATTTCAAAGACATTGCTATCAGTATTTTTTTAATCCTTTAATATCAATGTCTTATGATAATGAGTTTCACAGATTATAAAAGATTTGGGGAAAAAGTTGATAATTGGTAGATTTTTTTATCATTTTCTGTCATTTTATATGTTGCAAAAAAATGGACAAATAATTTATTATAACTACAAAAAAGTTTGACCTTCAGTAGCTCTTTTGCCTTTTTTGTGAAATCTGCCACATTTTAAAATATTATTGCTCAGATATCTTCCTATATCTCTGCTTATTTTTGCAACATTTTCCAGACAGACATGACTATTTCTGAATTCTTTAGAAGACAGAAATAGACACGGGGAGATCAGAGTTGAAACTGTTGTGCAATGCCTATGGTTCATTGTAGGTTTTAAAATGACCAGCTGCAATCCAAACTGTTGATTAGGCTGGATGGGAAGAAGAAAATACCCATGCCATAAAAAATTCTGTTCAACTGGATCTTACAAGATTGAATTTTCCAATAAATTGTAACAAGATTTCTGTTGAGTTTACTCTTTTCCCTATACATTGCTCTGAACTTGTCAATGTGGAATTTCATCTTTGTCATAGAAGTTGGTTGATTAAATCTTTCCTTCTTAAACTGTTCTTAGGCATTTCCATTTTAAGGTATTTAAAATCACATTATTTCAACAGTATATTTTGCATCTTTCATCATATTAACTATATATTTGTAAGTACTTAATTACCGTAATAAAGATAAAAATCTTTACAATATTGGACTTTCAAGCACCTTCTTACTGTGAGGAAGAACATCTCATGACCTGAGATATGGGACTAAATTTCACAAAAATGGTGGGTTATTTTCTACACCATTTCACTTTAATGATAAAACATCCTGTGTTTCAGATCTTTGAAGATAAAACAGATTTGCTTCTTCCCAGTCTCACAGGAGTGTTAGATAATTTGATCAATATATGCAGAAAGACCCGGATCTAGCAACATATGTATAACCAAAAAAAAAGCTAAACTGTACATTTTGAACCTATACATTTATCTTCCTCAAAAAAATTAGTCTTTTAAACCAATTACTAAACTATGGCAGAATTTAAATACTTACCATATGTCTGCTTAAATTTCAGACATATACAAAGACAGAGTGGCGTAAATTTTATTTTAAGAGTTTGTTTGGCTACATTATTTATAATCGCCTCTTCTGACTTCAGTCAAGTTATCTAGCACCAAAGTGGAATTCATTAATTTTGCTGTGACTTTTGACTTACTAAAAGTACATAGTGTGTGTGGGCCTAGAACAGTTAATTTCATTTAAATCAGCTATATATCTCTGGAAATATATCTTATTATAACAATATATCAATATATCTTGGTATTACCTGCATCTTTTGTAAGATAATTCTTTCTGCAATTCCTTGCATCATCATTAATTAATTAATAGTTCTCTAAATGAAGCATGGATAGGAGACCACCACTGTTTTATTCTACATGTATTTACAACGCATGAAAGAAACTTTTTGATTCCAGGGACTTACTATACAGTACCTGATTCATCTTTTCTGAGCCCTGACAGGATCTAATCTCTACTACTTTCCACAGATTCATTATTACAACAATCTCTCCAACATCCACTGTACTAAGACAAATGAATAGAAACCACATAATTTGTTTGTAACACACCCTTATTCTTTCCTATACCACTTCCATGCCTGCAATTGTATACTCTTTAAAAACTATATTTTAGAGCTGTTTTGTGCTGCTTTCCTAGTTTTATTTTGTAGATTGGGCTTTTTTCATTTTAATTTCTTATGAACAACTGAATGGAAAATAATTTTAACACTCACTATATGGATATTTTCAGAATGACTTCTTTTACTTTACTTTGCCTAGCTAAGCTTGTCATCCCTGGTACAGTTAGGTAAGTTAAAAATGCCTGCATGAAAGTCTAAAGCATTTCTGTTTCCATGTTCACTTTTAGTACTCGTTTTAAAATATCCTTTCTTCTGTCACATTACAGCATTTTAGGTTCTATTCATTTTCTAAATATCCTGAAACAAATGGTACTGTTTATTACCTAGCCATGCATATTTACCACCTTAACCAAATTATGAGCTATATCAAGATAGAAATCTAGAGGTTCTCTAAATCTTTTGTCTTGAAAAGATTTACTACCATGACTTTACCTACTCTTCACATATAATAAAACCTATTCCTTTTAATACAGTTGATGGTAAAATACAAAGATTCTTCTTTCAGTCACCTTCTATAATGTAGACACACTCTCTGTCTGGAGGATACTTGTTGGGGTAATTTGGAGAAGTGAAGATGCCTCCTTCTGCATATTTTGTCCAAGTTCCACACTGCACTGGTCTCTGTCCTTCGGAAGTAGTTTGCTTCTCTGTGAAATGATGACATTGAACATTATATCACTAGCTCACAAATTATTATGTCCACATGAAACTTAGAACTCTTTAACAGGATAAATGCAACAGCCCCTTTTCTGTCAGTGGCCTCAAACTTTTCTCTGTTGAGACAGTATGATTATTCATCTAGGACAAAAGAGTGTTTTTTATGGGTACAAACATATAATTCTTACTCAAAACATTTTTTTAAAGCAGAGGAGAGGTTTGGATGTCTAGGGGAAAATAAATTTGCATTGCTTTTAAAATAATAACCTTCCAGGGAAAGCACGTGCTTGAGAATTGGAAGGCATGAATTTCCTACTCATAAATCTCAAAAAGCTCAAGCATGTGCTCTATCAGCAAGCTTCATGCCATAACGCAAGGATATATCAGTTACAAAATCAAGGAAATAACTCAGAGAATTATGATCTTATATAGAAATAGTTTTAAATCTGCAGCATAGTTAGTCCATATTCACCGGACAGAAGTAGACAGGGGAATTCCTGGAATCTGGTTCGTAGATTTTTTAACTCACAGTTTGCTGTGAAATTAATAAATAGCTCTGAAGCTAGGAATCACAGCCCAGAAGTTTCCTTCTCCTAAGTGAATCATCAGAGAGCAGAGTCAGACCTTCTCGTTTGCTTTCTTCCTAGCCCTGAATCTCTTGCATTTCTTTCTGCTCTCTGGCAGAGAGACTGGAGTCAAAGGTTTGGGCCAGTTCAAGCTGAAGAAGATCAGATCCCTTCCTTGCATCTTGCTTTGACAAGTAGGCTAAAATGAGATAGATTCTTCGGGAAATATATCTAGGCTGCTATTAAAAGGAAGGATAGTAGGTTCTAGACTGGTGCTGCTCTGAATGAGGTATCTAATGATCAAAGGACTGTCCCATATAACTTAAGCCCCCAGTTGCATAAAGGTGCTCAAGGCTCCTTCTTAGGATCAATGGACAAAAACAAGCACGTGCCAAGGATGATATTAACTCTCTGAGATCTGACTTATATTCTGTAAGCATTTTTTTCACCCTGGTCTGCATCCAGGCAGAATATGACATGGAGCCTAATGTCCTACAACGAATTCCAGCCTGCAGGGACTGTGTGCAGTCAGACACAGGTTCAGACACACTGTGCTTAGCAGCATTCCCTGCTAGGCTGTCCTCACACTGAGCATCCAGAGCTTTCAAGAACCTCTTTCTATACTCCCCTGTGCACAAATGCACCCATGATACCAAATTTCAGGTTTTTAATTATACTTCAACAAGGAAAAAGGTTTTCAGTGCCCAAACTGGACTTCCCAATTTGAAAGTGGGAGTATTTTATAGCCTTTAGTTAGTGTCAGGCTGAACCTGATGAGCACCCCTGGATTTTTTGTGTGTATACAGGCATGTGAATACTCCAATCAAATGGACAAAGGGCAGACACTGGGAGTAAATGAGCTACTAAAAATTTCAAAATCTAAAGTAAAAACTCAAATCCATATTTTAGTCTCTAATAAATTGTCTGACAAGAACATCTGAAGTTTACATACCTGTTCCTTTTTTGGTTGCCCCAGACAAATGTAGGATGATTAGACTTGCTACAACTGAAAGAGAAATATGCATTAAATATCACAGAGTGATAGTTTCTGCAATCAAATCACTTGTACTCATATATCTCACAAGAATGCAAATGAAATAGCATTACTATAAAGAAAAGGTTTCATGTTTACTTGCATCTTTTAATTGCACATATTGTGAAAACACGAGACTCCATGGCCTGTTCTTGTAAGTACTTATCTTTGCAAATGTATGCAAATAAAGAGATCTTTTGGGTTTGAAACAAAATCCACAGGCACTGATGTTCTCATCTTATTTTTTCCTTTTTCTTTAATATTAGAGAAAAACATTTTTAATAATACTTATTTATATAATAATAGTTTGTGTCAGTAATAGCAAAGTGGCTTTTAACAGAGGAAGACTAAATTTCAGTGCCACCGTATCTACTAACGTCTCTCACTATGGCATAATAAAATTTGAAAATGAGTACTAGGAGTAGGAAGGAAGTGAGGGGTTGGGTTCTTCACATCCATCAAAGTATTTGTGAATCTCTAGTGAAGTAAATTATTGTGTGTGCTTAACAATCCCATTAATCTAGTTTGACTTGTCGAGATGATGTTGCTTTTTTGCTGCAGTGAATCTGCAGCCCATTTTACAAACAGGTATCTACTGTCTCCAACTATGATAGGACAACCATTCCTCTTGGAAACAAATGCAACATTTCTGAAATGGATATTGACCTGGAGATAATTACTGGGTTTCTGGGAAATTCCAAATTAGCAGTTTGACTATAAAAGGCTAAGAGGCAAACCCTTAGTACAGTCATAGTGAGACTAATTTGGAAGATCATAGTGACTAGCTAGCTACCTGACAAAGAAATCACACACTGATTTTTCTGACATCATTCATATCTTTGGCTATCAGAGAAAGTGTAATAGTAAGAGCAGAAGAGAGCAGATCCATCAGTTCTTGGAGTGTTTAGGGCTTTGCCCCAGCATGTTTGGCATTAGGCCCAAACAAAGTGCCCAGGCTGCACTGACCTTAAGATGGAAATTAATTGTGTGCTTATTCAGAGCATTTTGGGTCAGTCAGCTACCATTTTGTTGATGACTATGACGAGGAACTGATCAATTAATAAAAGTAATTGAAAGTAATAATTTCTTCTTATTTTCCCCAAGAGACATCAAAAGCCACCATGGGCTAGTAACTATGATCCTTTCCAAGATGGGAGTTTTAACATTTTCACCTTTTTTATTGCAATTTGTGTGTAATTTTCACCCCAAAGGAAGCCACTCTCTGTATTTCCAGTCTTCTGCTGGCATTGAGACCCCTATTTCTATGTCTTTGACCTTTCCCATGTGACAGAGGATTTGAGGGATGGATGATGGTTGCCCTATTAACCAGGGTAAGATTGGAATTCTGGGAAAATGAAGGTTTGGCAGCAAATTCACTATTTCTTGGTCAGGCTCAGCCCCTAGAGACAGGTGTTGGCAGCACTGATAGTTAAAACTCTTGTATGTCATGGGCATTCAGTGAGAACACTACACCTTCTGCTCAGAGCTGAATGCTACCTAGTCATTCAGGCCCTTACTCTCCTCAGGGATGAATTCTGGAAATCCACGCCATCTGGGACTCTGCCTGCCAAATGTGTCAAAATTCAAAGGCAAGGCAGGACTCTTCACTGAGTTGCTCATTTACTTTAGCTGTATTTCATGCAGTGATCATAATGCATCTATGCCTGTAATTTTCACCAGCCTACACCTAATTTCTCAATAGTCTGAAGTGGATTGGTGTTCAAATATGGAATGAGCTGCCAGTGTTCCTTCTGCCCACAAATTTGTGGAAGCTAGAATAGGACACACGATAACCAAACAAACTCCATGTGCAAAGTGTTTCTTTTAGGCAATTAATAACAATTCATATCTGATTCTTACAGGCTCTTGCAGGATTTTAAGCATCTATTATCTGTTAGATCTCCTCTCACTTTCTATATGGAAAAAAGTGTTCAGAGAAGTAAAGAGTTGGTCCAAGTCACAGACATATTATTACCAAGATGACAAAAAACCCATAGATCTTTTCATTCTAGCTGTAACTGTCAGAAAATAGGTTGCCAAATCACAGAGCTGTTTTCCCAAAGCATAGAGCTAAAACGTGTCATCACATCAGTATTTGTTATTACTAATCAGTCAAAATAATCTTGATAATAAAGTCTAATAGACAAGCAGAGACTAAGTGTGTTGGGGGTTTGGGTTTTATTCTGGACATACAACATCTAATATTTGGATAGATAAAGTGAAACATTTCTCCCATATTTAAAAAAAAAAGAAAGAAAAAAGAGAAAGACTCTTGCTTTTTTTTAGTGTTATTAACAGCAGCACAAAAAATATGCATGTTACCAGAAAGTAATTAAAATTGTGATCTTCATGGAAAAAACCAACAAAATATATTTCATTTAAGCAGACAATGCAGACCATTTTATTCTATAATCCCTCCCCTTTTTCTTTCTTAAGCCACAGAAAAAGAACAGTGCTTTTCAGAGAGGGGGGGAAAAAGACCCCAGTGAGACCAACCATGGAATCTTCACTCATTGGAAACTGTCACTTGGAAAGCGCTGGCAACATCGCAACAATATTGTGATTATGTCGGTTTGGGAATGATTTTAAAGTTTCCACAAAATTTCTTGTTGCATTCTCACTGTCTTCCTCCTCCCCATTTCCCTCCTAATCACGGGTGTAATTATAATCGTGCTTTCTAGTGCCACTCTGATTATGCATCTTAACATCTTTTTTGGATCTGTACATTTTTTTCCTTACAAGCTGTACATTAAGTGATTTATCTCTTGGCCAGGCTTTTAGGAGGCTGTGATTTGGCACGGACGTGGCTTAGCCTGGCGAAGAGTTGTTGGACAAGCAATACCTGGCCATAGCGCTATTGTACAGGTGTGGGCGCACAGAGAAGTGCTGGGAGGAACTATGGCCACTCAAGCCCCTTCAGAACAGCGGACCCTCTGCAAAACAGAGGCAGGAGAGGGGGTCCAACCGCGCAGCTTGAGGCCCCTGAGGTCTTGAAGAGTAGGTGACATATTTCGGTGCCTCCCTGCTAATCCTGGTGGATTTCAGCCCAAGGCACCGCCCCTGCCCCGCAGCTCTCCGGGATCCGTGCCCGGTGTGGCCGCCCCAGCCCCCGCCGCGGCTCCCGGCGCTGCCCCGCGCCCCCTCATCCTCGGCTGCCGCTTCGAGCCCTGGCCGGGCCCCTCGGCAGCGCCGCGGGCGGCGAGGGCAGTTCCCCTGCGCAGCAAAAGCCACCAGACGCGTCGCTACCAGGTGAATGCCTCCAGCCCCTGGAGCGTGCCCCGCCGCCTGCCCCACGGCGCTGGCAGACACCGGCTGCCCTCCGGGGCACCGCAGCGCGCTGGGGGAGAGGATGCGGTGTGTGCGTGGGGGGAGTTCGCCCTCACTCCGCGGGAGCCTGGGCGTCCCGTAACGCCAGGTGTGGAGGCAGCGGAGGGCAGGAGCCCGTGCGCGGCGGCGGAGCTCGGCCGGGGGTGGGCGGTGGGAAGGGGGAGATAGATACTCACTGTGAAAGAAGCTGCGCCCATGGGTCATGTCTGTTCCTTACACAAGGGGCTTCGGTCTCCACTAATTCCATTTAGATACGGGAGGACTTCCAGTGGCGGGGAGAGGATGGAAGTAGAAAAAGAAGACAAAAGAAAAAGAAAAAAAAAAAAAAGAAAAGAAAAAATAAAAGAAAAAAGAAAAAAAAAATCCCGAAGCCCACACACAGCAGAGCGGAGCAGCCCTTCCTCTCCCGCGCGCTCCCTCACCGCCCGCCGGCCACGCCGCGCTCCACTCTGCGCATGCGCGGGGGCGCGTGCGAGGGCTTCCCGTGGCGCTGCGCCCCCTGGCGGCCGGCGGCCCGGTCAGGTCCGCCCCCCCGCAGGTCGGACGGGACCGGACAGGCGGGACAGGATGGAATGAGGACAGGTAGCGCAGGACAAAGGGACAGAGAGACACAGAAGGACAGGCAACGCGAGGCAGGGCTCGAGGCTGGCAATACGTTTGCCCTCGGGCAATAAACCCGCGTCTGTAACTCATCCTGCTTCCAAGCTCCAGAGGTGCCTCCACCCTGCAAGGCTGCAGTCAGCCGTGATGCAAGAGCTGCTGCATAAAAATGGTAATTTAACGCACAGAACGATAATGAACAGAGTACTGAAACCGAGCAAATCTGAACTCCCAACCTTTCCAAGCAACCTACTGCTGCTTGATGTGGAAAATACACTTGTACTCTTGAAAGACCAACCAGACTAAACTCCAGTTAACTGGAACACAGCAAACTTTTAAGTTTCCTCTTCATCCAATGGGATGAATCGCCCTTATTCCACTGATTAATTCTGGTGTAAAGTCCAGAGGCCTGCACTTGGCCTAACAGCTTTAATTTACTAATAAAATCAAGCTCCCAATTATGATCTAGGCTGGTGCACCAGCCTCATCGGCTTTTATACACACCCTGATCCCACACGGGTCACCCACAGCCCACGTGATTGGAAAGCCTTGGAGGAATCACCTTTGACTATTTATCCAAGGCTCACACTGGGACTTGTTTGATGAGCAGATACACAGCCACCCTGATCCTTTCCCTGGGGACTTCATGGCAAAGGACAGAACATCCAACTGCTGGATCTAATCCACACCAGAACCTCCCCTAAACCCACCCATTAGCATCACTCCCGTTACAAAAAAAGTGAGAGAACTGTGTAATCCCCCCCTCTCTGCTGCTCCCTGCCGCCAAGCCACACCCCGAGGTAACAGACTCGCTTAACCCTTGACTTAGCCCTTAATTGTATGAAGTGTTTTATGCCCGGAGATGATCTAAACCTAAACTGAAGGCACGATCTGCTCCTAATCTAGCCCGAACAGAGTGTCACAATGCATTTCTACACACTTTACTTTTTGGAGATGGGTCAGCAGCACCCAAGAATCCCACTTCTACATAAGGGAGAAGCACCACCAGGAGCATGAAGTTTTCCTTAATATTCAGATCACTCGCCAAAAACACACCAAGCCAAAGCAAGTGAAGTTTATTGAGTTGTCTACTGTAGGTACAGATTCAGAGATGAACATGAGAGTACGGGCTGCATTTCAGCGCCTAAACACACAAACTGCTGCTTCCACCCACATCCTATAATCCACCCACTTTCAGTATCACCTCCCCTGTAATAACCTGCCCCCAACAAGGTCGAGTCGATGCGAAGGTTTAAGGGTAGTCCACGGTAGAGCACATGGTTTTTTTACTCACCCCTCCCCTCCTCCCCCCCCCCAGCATCCCGAGTTTTAAGCATGTCAAAAGCAATTCCTTCTTGCTGGATTCAGGCAACCCCCTCCCGTCTGCCCTCTACCTTCCAGTTGTACTTCAGCCAACCCCATATCCCGTGGATTATCTTTCCTTCCCGAGCAGCTTTCCCATAACGTGTTAAACTCCAGGCCCTGGCCCCATTACTCCACAAAATCCAGGAAGTGCACGTTCCACCAAGGGTCCAGGGACACAGGGTTAGGGTTATTTTCTGTGCTCCAAGCACATGCTTTGAAAGACCCCTACATTCACGCATCTCTGGTTCCATCGCGTTTTAATTCCTGTGGCTGCACTTTAATTACACACAGTGCATTCACAGGACTTGGGCAACCACCTAATTTGGGCATACTCTTTCTCTTTAATATACTCACCCTTTCCCACTGAAGGCAGACTTTTCTTTGTCATTTGGTCCCAGCGCTTTCTGCAATTTTTTAGGAAAGAAGAACTTGTTTTTTCTGCTCTTTTCTCGTGTCCCACATTACCCAAATAGAACTGCAAGTGCAGTAAACATTTATTTACCTCCAGGGATTATTTTTTTCTGCTAAGAGTAATATCCGGTTTTTTTCCCTTAAAAGACTCAGAAATTATTTCTTTTCCCCATCTACCCAAATTCGAAAACAATCGTAGAAGCTAGGAGCCTGCGATTTAAACTCTCATTACCACCACCTATATCCCTGTATCACCTAAATTCTCTTTTAGTATACCTACCCACATACTCTATAAACACCCCCAAAGAAACCAAAACTTGAGATGTAAGGTTTAATTTGAAAGAAAAAGGCGAAACTACACACAATATCACGTTTTAAAGGCGGTTATTACCTCCAAAAATCGTGCTCCACTTAAGCTTATTCAGTTCCGGTACTGAAAATACAAAAAAAGGTGCTTTTAACGATTTGCTCAGTAGCTTTTTTTTTTTCTCCCTCCCAGCTCCACACGTGCTCTCCGTCCCACCCTGCGTGTCAAGTGTTTCCTGCATGGTTTGTCTCCTCTGTCACGGCCCAAGAGCTCAGAGAAGCAGTAGGAATATGCAGGCTGCAGGCTCGGGGCCCGGCTTATTCTCCGACGTCGTGGAAGGGGACTGTACGTCACGGGCCCGAGGACCTGCGCTCCCGTGCGCCACACGGACAGAGCCGAGAGAGAGCGACTTCTCCGGATATCCACGTCGAAACGTTTATGACTACTTTGATCCAGCCCCCCAGTCCTACCGCGCCCCCGCTCCGCCGACCACGCGGCGTGGCCACATGACAATACTCACACTGGAGCGAGCTGGACAAACCAAGCTTAACAGGCTTTGGTGGGACCTGTAGGAAAAGGAACGCCTGAGCCGCGACTGAGGTGGCGCGGGGTGACCCCGCAGCACCCACAGCCACGTGTAACTCACGGCGTATTTTAGCGTTAAAATGGGGGGCAGCGGGCATCCGCTGATAGCGCGGTGCTGCGCGGCCACTAAGGCCTCACGGCACAGCAAGGTAAAGGGTAAAAAGGGTAAAAAGGGTAGAAGTCGAGCTCACCATACCTGTAAGCACCGCAGCTCCCGATAGTGAAAAAGGCCTGAATCCGCCGCGCGGCGATTTTTATAGAGCATGGGGCGGAGCTAAAACGCGCACGCGCGTCACGCGGGAGGGGCAGGAATAGACCGTATATGGGCATAGGCGCCGGGGCCAACGGTTGGGGAAAGGGGCGGAGCCAACAGCGCCTGCGCAATGGCTGGAAGGGCGGTTGGCACAGGCGCAGTCGGAAGGGCGCGAAAAGCCGCGGCCTCAGGGGAGGCGCCACCATGGCTGACCCGCCCTCCCTCCCCGTCAGGAGGTGCTGCTCACACCCCCACTGCGATCGGTTGAAAAGATAACGACCACACAAGCAGGGTTAAAAAAAAAAAAATCCAAAATACTTTTATTTAATAATTAAAATCTGTTGCTAAGGAGACTGATATACAATGCAATGGCGGCTGTACAGGGGATGCTGTGAGGGAAGGGCCCCCAGCGAATGCTGTGCCATGGCCGGCCTGTTCCCACACTGATTTGTGAACAAGATGAAGTTCTTCTCTCCCTCCCCGCCCTGAACCCCCGCACACGTGGCATCTCACATGTAGTTTAGTTTTGTGCATAATACAGCAGTGGCCCTACCAGATTTATTATTTTTTTTAAACCCGCATTGAAGAAGAATTTTTCTCTCAGAAGGGAAATGCCATCTTTTTAAGGTCACTTTTTAAACCTATTCTTCCCCTCCTTTCGACCCACACAGTGAAATTACCAAGTTTCCAGTAGGTTTAGCTGTAAAAACGAGAAAAAGGCAAGCTTCAACCCTGATTTGGGAGAGTAAAAAACATCTGAGAGAAAGCCACAGCAAAAAGGACTGACTACTCTCACAGTTTCCCCAAATTAAAAAGTTTTTAAAAGGCAACAGTCATTTTTCCTGGTTCTGTAATTTGTTAAACAAGCCTAGCTATCTCATGATCTGTTATTAAGATCACAGCAAGTGTGAGAGAGTGCAGAGCAAATGTTTTATACATCTGTTAGGTTTTTTTGTTTTTTTTTTTTTTTTTACAAAAAGATGCAGCATATGTTAATACCTATACAATTCCCTTCCAGGACAACAAACTGTTGGTCAGTAGTGATTCAGGGCATTAAGGACATGACAGAAACAAGCAACCCCCCAAAAAAATAATGAGTGCCATGGCAGTTGTCTGCCAGGGTTCTCTGTACACAGCTAATATACACACACATGCTTCAGAGCATATGATCTCAGCTTCCCAACATTAGAGCTGCCTTTCTTTTTTTCTCCCTTCCTCATGGAAAGGAGGAGGAAATGAGGAATTGCATCCCAAGACAAGTCTGTACAACTTGGGAAGGAAGGAAGGAAGGGCATGGTCTCCTGGCAGAGTCATATTGCTGAGCCACACGAGGTATAGTGTCAGTTCCAGCCTGATGGCATGAGAGATGTGTTTGTTCCAGTGAAATGCTACATTCAGACAGGATTCCCCTTCCCTGGCCGAAAGCCCTTTTCTGGATATGTTTGGAAGGCAAATCTTGGAAGACCTGAGGTTCCACCCTCACGGTATTTGCCTAGGAGAGGGATACAGAGAACTTCCAGTCCTCCCGGGTTTCTTGCTCCCTCCTTGGAATATTACGGTCGATGGTATCTGAAAGCCAAGTGAAAAATCAGTGTTATCCTTGGAACTCAGGTTAAATGGTTACTTGGGCACTACAGATGGCCAAAGAGAGCAAACTGAATTATCTCAGAACTCTCAGCCCTCAGGGAAGCTGTTAACATCAAACAATTTCACTTTCTGTGCTCTGCACTCAACTTTGCCACATAGAGCTGGAAGGAAAGGAATCACTTGGGACATGATCCAGAGGTGACTACACAGATCACTTCCAAGGTAACTCATTAGTAAGGTGTTTTGTGGCTGTGGCTGCACAATTCTAGCCCCAGAAAAGCTCACTCCAGCTGCAGCTTCACACTAGTTTCACATACACCTCACTCAAACTAGACACGGGTCACTGAGTCCCCAGAATGAAAGCTCCAGTTTAAGGAAAAACAAGCCACTTTGTGTCTGCTCCGGTCACCCCCTAGGACCAAGACAGAAAGGGACATTCAATCTCCAACTGCTGCACAAATAATTTTCCTAAGGTTTTAGTGTTTTGCCACTAAACACTGTTCTTGCAGCACAGATCTGACAGCTCTAACAAGACCAAAACTCTTAACATATTCTCACCTGGTGAACTGCTTGCTCTCCTCATGCACTTCCATTTCACAGCTCTTAAACTCATTCAGCTCCTTCCTGATGGCTGCCTGCACAGAGAGGGAGATTTTTTTGGAAAGAAAAAGGCTCAGATTGCAGCAGCCACCCCAGCTTTCACAGTCCATTAACACCAAGCTGAATTTAATCTGCCTCTCCACAATGAGGGCTGGGCAGTCCCCAGAGATGGCTGGGGAGGACAAGGACAGATGGTTCCCTGCCAGCTTCTTGAGCCTGCAGGGGACTGCATTGCTATGACCAATACCCAGTATCCTTGCTGTGTCCAGAAAAGAGAATGGGGCTGGGGAAGGGTCTGGAGCACCAGAAGCAGCTGAGCAAAGCAGGGGGGAAGAGCCTGGAGAAAAGAAGACTCAGGAGGGACCGTCTCACTCTCTGCAGCTCCCTGACAGGAGGGTCAAGACAGCAGGGGGTTGGTCGCTTCTCCCAGGTAACAAGTGACAGAACAAGGTGAAACAGCCTCAGGCTGAGCCAGAGGAAGTTTAGATGAGATACAAGGAAAAATTTCTTCATGGAAAGGGCTGTGAGTAGAATCACCATCCCTGGAAGTGTTCAAAAATGTGCCAGATGGGGCACCTAGGGACATAGTTTAGTGGTGAACATGGTGATGCTGGGTAAACAGTTCTACTCCATGATCTTCAAGGGCTTTTCCAACCTTAACAATTCCATTATTTTATGATTCTTACATCACTCAGAAGCTGAGGCGGAACCACACTGGTCTTCAGACTGTGCCCACCTGGGCTCTACACCTTGCCATGAGGCAGCAGGAAGCAGAGCTGGGACAGCACATGCAAGTGGAGGAACACAGGTGGGGTAGCAGAGGGAAAGATGAAGAGGTGGAGCCAGAGGAAGAGGGCAAATCTCCTTGGCTCACACCCTTTTGCGTGGAACACCCTTGTCTGGCTCCCCTTCCCATCTGGGGCCAGGACACTCTCAGTTACCTTGTCAGCTGGTGTCAGCTTTGTCCATGGCTTATCTGCTCGCCGGTCATAGTCTTGCGCATCTGTTACTTCCACATATTCGTTAAACCTCAGGATCTTCCTGGCCTGCAGCTCTGCCACTGTAGGCCTTTGGCTAAGCTGAACACCAGCAAAAACAAAGGAGGTTAGTCTGAGCCTTGTCCACAAAGCAGACCCAGGACTAAGCACCTTAAGCAAAACTAAAACCAGTTCCCTCACTGTGCCTTAACCACAGACACTACCAGATCCTGCTCACAACCTGAAAGGGAATAAGTAAACTTGGATGTAACAGCTAAAAAGCAGCTGTTACTCTGCTCAGCTCCCACACTGCTGTTACTTTAGAAATGGATTTTAGGGAGCCTGGTGTGAAGTCGTGGCTGCTGAAGCACTGTGTTAAAGCAGCCAGGCCATCAAAACTTTCAAGTGTCAGGTGCCAAATTTAGTTCTCATTTTGCTTGTTACACTTGCCGCCAGCTCAGATCTGACACTGACAAACATGGCCCTGGTGCCAACAGCTCACCGTGGGTGACAGTCTACATTACAAAGTCACTGCAGTCCGAGGGCACTGGGGACACTTACACAAGAGCCCTGTGACTTCCCCCACAGCACGGTACCTACAACATGCTCATTGCCACCATGCCCAGCAGCCCTGCCAGGTGGCCGTCACCGTGGGAGCCAGCAGTACCTTTCTGGTGAGCCGGCGCTTGATCTCGCGCTTCTCAGCTTGACGGTCAGCTTCATTTTTTGCTGCCAAGGAGAAAAAAAACCATTTTTCATGTAAGCATCAGGCTTTGAGAAGTGCTTTCTAGGCTTGAACAAAGGAGAGTATTGAGCTGGATCAGATTATCTACAGATCTAAAGGCTTAGGACAGGCAGAGAGCACAGTTCAACTCAATACCCTGTGTCACCTCCTGAACTGGCAGGGGCAAATATGCCCCTTACGCAGCACCAATGAGTCATTCATGTCAAAGATTAATGACCATATTGCCAAAATACATCCAAGCCACTGTGCAGCTCGTTCCTTCTATTATATTTTGGCTCCTTCTATTATATTAAGCTATTATAATTTAAAAGAAGATAACAGCACAGATAAATATTTTAAATGGAAGCTTCCAGAACTGACATTCCCATTTCCTTGAGATGTTTATTTAAAAGCTTGGCAGAACAAGTTATCACCAAGAAAAACAGTCCTGACTTCATGATGCACTGCTGCTTTAGAGATCATGCAAGGCAATGCTGCAATGTCTGGAACACAAATACAAGTCCAGCCCAAACAAAAATACCTTTAATGGTCCTTGCTGCGTAACAGCAGAATCTGAACCAGCCCACACACTCTTCTCTGAGGTGGCAGGCATGCAACAGCTGTTCTGTCCATAATCATATGATCCCAGAATGGATTGGGTTGGAAGAGACCTCAGTGATCACCCAGTTCCACCCCCTGCCATGGGCAGCGACACTTTCCACTATACCAGATTGCTCCAAGCTCGATCCAGCCTGGCCTTGGACACTTTCAAGGATAGGGCAGCCACAGCTTCTCGGGGCAACCTGTGCCAAGGGCCTCACCACCCTCACAGGGAAGAATTTGTTCCTAACATTTGATCTAAATCTCTTTCAATTTAAAACCATCCCCACCTCATAAATTAAAATGTCAAAGGAATTTCTCAGGACCACCAGAGAAGTGCTACTCACGCTGAAGAATGTTTCTCTGTTCCAGTTCTTCTGCAGTTGGTCTCTGACTCAGTCGCCTGAAGAGAAGTGTGACAAGTGCAGAATGTTGTATCTGGTCACTCATCAGTAGCAGATGAAGGATAAAACTGCCTGGTTTCAGTGCACTAGACAGCCTCCTCCACACTCCTCACTCACCACTGAGGATCACTGTTGTCCTGTTTTATACTATGCTCTGCTCGAACAGCTGCTCAGCCACTGGCACAGCTTTGGGAAGGGCTATGGGCTCTCCAGCTCAGAAGCAGCTTTGCAAGGAGCTCAGACAGCAGAGCCTGGACTGTCACCAGTCACAGTTTCATCCATCACCAGCACTCACCCTGCATCCATCCACACCTTTTTATACCATCTGTGTTTTGCATGTCTGTAATTCTTGAGATTGTTCCCCTCTCATTCCATTTAACCTCTGGAAACAGGGGCCTGTCAGAGGGATATTGTTCAACTCCAGGAGGAACTCCCAACTTTTTTAACGGGGGAGGAACAGCAACACTCAACCTCTCAGCCCTGCTCCAGCTGCCATGCCCAACCACCTACCCTATTCCAGCACAAGCTGTTTGGACAAGGCACCAACTTCGTCCAATCCCAGTCTGCACATGCTGTACCAGCAGCTCACACTGATCATCGTTGTTATCTGTACCTGATCAGCGTTGTCCCAATCTGGTGACGGATTTCGTTCCACTCCTCCTTGCTCTTCCGAGGGAAGACAATCTTCTCCTCCTGTGGTGCAGTTGTGTTCCCCAGCTTTATAGCGAGCGTATCTTTCCTCTTCACTTTGTTGGCCAGCGTGCCTGTGGGGAGAAACAGGATGCAGCTCAAGGCTGCCGACCCTGCCACAGCAATCCCAGCCCTGTGCCCCTGGGAGCTGCCCTCTCTCCTTGCTCTTCACAAGCTCTGCACTCACTGCACAGCAGCAGCAGCCAGCACTCTTGTGTGACACCACATGCTCACCTAATGCTGTTCTACCTGAGGGGCTGGGACAGCACAGGCTGTCACAGAAGCCATCTCCAACTGAAGGGGTGCACTCAGCAGGTGAGCGCACAGGTTTGGCTGCAGAGCCTTGGAAAAACCAAGGCAGAGGATGTGCTACATCGTGCAACCAAGAGCCAGCTGCTTTGATGTGCTGTGGGAAGCAGCACATTGATCCAGATCTCAGTGCCAGGCACGAGTTCAGCAGAGCAATAAAAAAGCCACCTGCCATGTCAATGCCTTACTGTTATGGCTTTCATCTTCTTCCTCATCCTCATCATCTTTATACAGGATGGGCCCTTCTGAGTCAGAGTCGCTCATCCCTTCGTCTCCTTCCTGCTCCTCTGGGAGGATCTGGGGTACCAGTTTGGGGATGACTGAGACAGATGGCATATCTCCAATATACAGATGAGGACCTGTATTCTGTTCCTCCTCCTGGTCATCTTCTTCCTCTTCCTCATCATCTGGACTAATGAGAAGCATGCTATTACACCTCTGAACACACGGCACGTGGGCTGCAGAATATCCCTAGAATCAATATGTCCTTAGCTCTCCTCAGGGAAGCCCAGAAACCAGAGGTAAGAGCCACTGTAGGATCCTGCACTGTCCCCTCTCTTGAAAGCTCTGGAAGCACTGGCTGAGGAAATGACAGAGGCAGGTTCTGCAGAACCAAACAGCCCTCTGACCCCACTAGTTTGTGACTTGGAGATTCAGCTCCCCTAGAACACAAGACAGTCCTTTTCCCACTTATGTTTAGCAAAATGAAAGGCTAAGGAAGGCCACAGAGGGATGGAATCCAGGACCTTGTTTCGTCTTGGTGCAGTTACAGAAAGTCCAGGCCTGGATTCCTTGGCATCAGCCTGTGTTTGTAGCCGGAACCCATTTCCCTTTGTGGGCAATAAAATCCCAAAACCAGGGGTAATTTCAAGGGGAAGATGCTCTGGCTCTTAAGAGACTGAAACACAATTTTGACCAGCAGAGAAAATGGTTTCAGCAGAGGCCAAAGCCCTGCCCAGAGCCGTCCCCACCACAGTGCTGCAGGAGCTGGGAGAGCCAGCACACATACAAGGGGGTACTCACACTTTGAGCATCTCAATGGTGACAGGAAGGGATCTCGTCCTGCCCAGGGTGCCGTTGTCTTCTCCGAAACCATCGTTCTCAAAGAGCAGTGAGTGAGCCCTGTGGGACCCCTCAGGAGGTGGGGTGACAGGCAGAGGGCTGGCCAGAGCCTGCTGTATACGAATGTGCAGTGGGATTTGGGGCAGACGAGGCAGCACGTGGGATTCGCCAAACCCTTGCTCTGCCATCCTCTTCAACACTTCCATGGATCTGAAGTCTTCAGGAGGAGGAGGAGGAGTCTCCTTGGGCAGGTCCAGGGAGCACGGTGGATCTAGGACAGGGGTGGAGGTGGGCAGGGCCACACGTGGAGGTTCAGGGGGTACATGGGTGGGCAGTGGCGGCGAGGGCGAAGGTGGTGGATAAGCTGAGGTCACATGCAGTGGAATGGGTGCGGGGCGACTCGCTGTCACTGTCCTGTCATCTGGGGGCTTGGAGGTGACAGGGTCTGACGTGTTGTTAGGCAGGAGGCCTCTCTTTGGGGGGAGAGGAGGGGAAGGCTTGGACAAGGCAGTACCGCTGGTCATTACTTGGGAAAGTTCAGCTGAAAATAAAAAACCACAAAAGCCACAACGTTTAACAGGGTATTTTCCAGATGACCTTCACCAGTGTGGAAAAAGCAAGGCAACACGCTCAGAGCCTTGGACTAAGTACTCTCTGCTACTTTCTACTGGAACGTAGTACCAGAAATAGCCAGGTTGCAAGGCTCTAGTTTGTCTTTCCAGAAGCAAAGGTAAGACTTGGGAGAGCAGCCACAAACAAGCAGGCTGAGACAGGTTTGTGCATCCTGCTGCTTCAGAGAGAGAGAAATGGCACCAGCCCTTGAATGACAGCACAGGAGCCTGCCCAGGAATGCAGTTATGTGGGCACTTTATGGCTGTATTTACAGCATAAAAGGAATACAAGACATCCAGGACACCCCAGACTCCAGTTGTGTTAACAGCTCCTCTGCACATTAAAGAGCTTCTTAGGAAGACTGAAAAAGTCTTAAAGTCTTACTTTTTGCTCAGAGGCAAAAATCAGCACAGCTGCAGGCAACAGTGTGCTTCTACCACTTGTATTCATCCATCAGATCCCAAGAACACCCCACTGCCAGCAGCTCCTCAGGATGAGGTTCTGCTTTACTGCCTCTGAACTCTGTTCCTTAAGCCCTATATAAACTCATCTGCCACTACAAAGTAACTAGAAAAACTTCCTAAAATACCTAAAGCCTTTAGTGTAAATATTTTATGTTTGATGGAGAAGAGAGGAAGAAATAGAGACATGAAAAATGCCTGCAATGTGCAATCACAGGATCCTCAAACCCCGCTCTGTTCCTAGAGAAACATCAGGAAAGACTGCTTTTGCTTTAGGAGTTTGCAGCTTTTAACATCCACGTATCTATGGCTTCTGGGGCTTGTACAGGCTTTGCCTAAAGCGGCTGAGACCTGCTGCACATTTCCCTGGAGCGGGTGACAGTGACAGACGGATGTCCCCAGAACAGAGCTGGGGGAATCTGCAGCGCAGCGCAGATTCTGCAGCGCAGACACCACAAGTGGGAGAGTTTCCGGAGATAAGGCCACATAACTGGAGAGAGGTGGGCACGTTTTTGAGCTGTTTAGCATTTTTAGACTTTCCCCTTGTAGATTAAGGGCCAGACTGTGCAAAACACAGTGTGCCCTCAGCTCCCGCCCAAGGGAGTCCAGTACCACCTAAGCAGTGCTCCAAGCTTGGCAGCACCAGGATTGAGGCACCTCCAGGTAAGAGCAAAATTTGAAAGGCAGCGAGGAGTTGGCAGAAGGAAGCTGCTGCTTGAGACACCAGAACTGCTCAGGGGATGAGCATCTTGGGGACAAAGGGGTGCCCTGCACATTAACACCCTCCCCTGCCTCAGGCTGTAGCAGTGGCACAGAAGGACACCCCTGCAGTCAGAGCAGGCACCAAAGACCCGTGGAGAGCTCACACAGCCAATTCCACTCCTGCTGTTCAACAACAGTGACAACACAAGGCTCACAGAGCCACACAGCTCCAGCTCCATCATGCCAGACCAGAGGGCTGTGGAGCCTCCTCTACATCCACATTCATACCCAGGAGACAAAAGAAAACTGCCTGTTCTCTCCTCCCCTGCACACCCCACAGGTGCTCCCAAGCCCAGCCCATGCTGTTTGAAAGAGGCAGGATGGCTCCAAACACGTTGGGATACACTGCTGTTTCCAGCCACAGTTTTTGTTCCACGAGTACCTCCTGCAATTAGCACTAGGGCATTTCAAATGCCACCTTGCAGTGTGTGCAAGCAGCTTAAAGAAAACAAGAAGGTATTTCATGGAGTGCTCAAGCATGGTCAGGCTAATCAAGCTGGTCTGGCACTTGGGGTTGTTAATACCATACCAAGGTCATTTGCAAAACTTGCCAGAGCAAGGTGAGCCCCAAGCAGAGCAGAGACATCTGTCCACACTGAAAGCAGTGGCCCAAGCTATTCAGATGGCAACTTGCATATCCAGCACTGCTTCTCAAACCACACCTGGGTAACACCTCCAGTTTCTGTGATAACAGTGCAGACCTGTCAGATTCATCTTCCCAGGAGCCTGCCTCCTGTTCTGTGCTAATCTCTGCTAACCCTGCCCAAAGATTAGGAGGTGTCTGTGAAACAACTGTCTGAAATGCCAACAGGAAGTTGGAAGATGACTGCATGGAAGTCATCCCAACTCTCAATGTTGCATCTTTCAGATCCCTAGAACTCCCACAGAGAACAGAAACTAGATGAGCTTTAAGAAACTCTTGCCAAATCTTCTGCTTAGAAAAGTTACAGAGATAAAAATATTTAATTCTCTAAATGGGAAGATTCAATTCAAATTACAGTTGAGCTGATGTATCCACGGGATGAGACATATGGATGAGACTCATATGTCAATAGCCCAGCCACAGACCTCAGAGGAAGTGCCTGAGTATAACCAGGGAAGTCTGACTTATCCCTGCCAGCTCCTGGTCTCTGCTCCAAGTGGAAACCACACGGCCTGGCAGTGACAGCCACGACAGACATTGTTTGGTGTGATGTGGATTTTTTGGGTTTGTTTGTTGGTTTGCTTCTTTTTTCTTTCAAGAGCAGCTGAAAGAAGGAATTGTCACTAACCACACTCTCACAAAGCAAAACCTCATCCACCATTCCCCAATCCCAGCTGAATCCCAGCCCCCAATGAAGCATCAACATTCAGACACTGTCTTAGAGTTGACAGAGAACAGGCAGGCAGAGATTCCTTCCTGCAGGTAGCTGTTCCAAACAGACTGGATAGCTCGTGGCAGAGGACTCCAGTCATTACACTGTTCCCAGAACGTGTTTCCCGGCTAAACACTGGCAGATTTGAGTCCAAATTGGACTGTGTTCAGGAAGGGTGGTCAGACATTCTGATGCAACTAAAAATCTTCCCTTATGAAGGGAAGAGAGTCTTAGAAGAGTGGCTCCAGAGCATCTCAGGGTACAAAAACCAGCTTATGGGGTCACTTACCTATTAGTGAGTTGCTATTTCTGTTGACGGGTTTGGGAGGAGGGACAGGAGGCTGTTTGGCAAGAGCTGTGCTGGTTGTACTAGTGGGAGCAGTAGTGTTGGCACTGGCAGAAGCAGGGAGCAGAGTCCTGGGAGCTGGAGAAGGGGCAGCTGTGGAATTGACTGTCTTTGCTGCTGTGGGGGCTGTGCTGAAGGGGGCAGTTCTTGCAGTGCTGCTGGCAGGTGTTGGTTCCTTTGCCTGTACTTCATTTGCCTCCTGGGAAGTGGAGGGAGGTCTTTTTGGAGGAAGCAGAGGTTGTCTGGGAACATGTGGCTCCTGAGGTGGTTCCAGTTCGGGCCCAGGGTGGCTGCTGGAGGAGCCTGCAAAGGGAGGGAGCTCAGTTTAAGGCATTGGAGGGCCTACTGAGGGTGGGAAGGATCAGACGAGAATTCAAAGCTGGCTGCAGGAGAATGTTTAGCCCTGATTTTGCACGCATCTGGTTTCTTACCCTGCCTCTTGTTTGGTTCCTCCACTGGAACAGGCTTCCTAAGGCTGGATGGTTTTGTGGCCTCTTCCTCCTGGCTGGGCAGGTTAGAGACCCCGGGGCCCCCAATGGGGACGGTGTGGCCATTCTTCAGTGCAGGTGGGTTCAGCTTCTCTGGCTCTTCACCATCTGCAAGGGGATGGGAGGAGAGAGAAGCAAAGAGAAAACACTCAGAAAGCGAGGAGAGGAGAGGGAGAGGAGAGGGAGAGGAGAGGGAGAGGAGAGGGAGAGGAGAGGG
>JBBMKD010000102.1:94055830-94071707 GCA_037834095.1 Argya squamiceps | reverse complement strand
ACGAGAGCGCCGGTTCCCGGCCAATGAGCGCTCGGGGGGGCGGCGGCGGCGACCAATGGCTGGCGGCCGGTGTGGAGGGGGCGGGGCTGGGGGCGCTCTGAGGAGACGGCGGCGCGCGCGGGTCGGTTAAACCGCGGCGGCGGCGGCGGAGCGAGCCGAGCCCCTAGTCACCAGTTTCATACAGAACCAAAAGCAGATCGAAGCATTTCCTGCAGGACTCCGAGCCCAGCGACTTCCAGCCCTTCGGCTTCTTTTGATGCATTGAAGAAGGGATTAATGGGTCCGTCATCAGCTCCCTGTGCTTGCTCCTCTGAAGGGGTGGGGGCGGGCGGGAGGGAACCCAAAGAGGAGGGGTGGGGTAGAGAAAGATTTACCAAATAGGGGATTTAGTCATATTTGTGTGCAATGAGAACCTTATTATAGAAGAAATCCTTTAAAATTGAATAAATCCATTTTTGCAAAACCCTTTCCCTGCGCAAAACATAGTATCAAGTGGTAGCAGCGGCAAGAGGCTGAAAACACATTGCACGATCTGAAATCCCCTCGGGAATGGATGGAGCGAGAAAGAGATGGATGAAGATAGATAGATGCCCCCTCACTTCTCCAGTCCAGGACGGGAAGTAGAAGAAAACCGTGGAGACTCTTCCATTCATTCAGTGCAGGGGAAGGGGAAAGGGAAGAGGAGGGGAAGGACGGGAGGGCGGCGGTGGTGGGGAAGGAATGATTTCAAAACTGGGAAAGGAAGGGTAAGAGGTGAGGGATCGCCTCCCCTCTCCTAATCAGTTCATGGATCAGACAAAATGCTCGTGAGTTCCTCCTTGACCTGCACCTGCGAAAGGGAAATTGAAAAGATTTTCCCCCTTGAGAGGCGACTTCTTCCTCTACACACCCACACCCACGCACGCACGAAGACACGCACACACACACGCACAAAAAGGAGCAATAAAAGTTTATCTGCTAATCCTCCGGCCGCAGATACAATGATTACCTCTTCCAATCAGCCCAGAGACGACTGCAAAATCTCTCCCTTTCTCTCCCGCCCTCCCCCCGCTTCTAGGACTTATCTTCCTCCCCAGCTACATCCCACCCCAAAATCTCATCCCTTTGCCGAGATTGCGGAGGGCTAGTGGCCAGGGCGGGAAGGGAGGGGGGGGGAGAATACAGTAGAGAAAACATATCAATAATAAGAGTATTGAGAGGAACTGAAATGGTCTCAATGGAAAACAAGAGGCGAGGAGGAGTGGTTGAACAGAGAAGGCTGTGTCCCCTCTTGGCCGGAGGAGCCGGCCCTGCAGAGCCGCGGCAGCCGGCCCCTGATCCCGCAGCGCCGCGGCCCCGGCGAGGGGAGGGCGGCGGAAAGAGAGGACAGAGAGCGAAGCGCACGGCGGGGGCGGCGGCGAGGGACGTGGAGAAGGGAAGATTTGTGCCACAGAAGTGCAGGGGGAGCAGAATGGGATCCCCCGGCTCCTCTGCACCACTGTTGCGGCGGCTAGACTGGGGAACAGCGGGGCGGGAAAGCCGCTGATGTCTGCGGGGACGGGGGCAGAGCCGGGGGACCCGGGATAGCCGCAGATCCTGCCCCGGGCTCCCCACGCCGCAGGAGCATCTCGGAGGCGGGGTCGGAGCCGCTCGTCTTTGCCCGCACCTGATGCTCACGCCGTTTGCAACAAGAAAAACGTGTCTGGAAGCGCAGCCGGGGCGGTGCGGAGGTGTTGGGGAGGAGGCTGTAAGTCAATTAAAAATGAAATGCAGCCCGGGATCCTCCTTTGCGCGGGTGCGCAAAAGCCCGGGCGGGGGTGAGCGCAGGTCGGACGGCACCGATGGCTGTGTGCCGGGAGATGTGCACTCGCGGAGTCTGCCCCTCAGCCCGGAATCTGGGAGACAGATCCCAGATCTCCCAGGCCCCGGGAGGCCTATTGTCTTTAGACAACATTTAGGCCAATGTTTATAGGGCACCTTTTAATGAGGTGGGTGCCCTTGCTGTCTTTGGGACTGCACTGTGCAGCACAACAGCTGTTCTGGAAGGTGAATGATGAGGAAGCCTGGATATTTATTTGTTTGTTTATTTGTGTGTTTATTTATTTTCCCCAGTAAAAAGCCATGTTTTAATAAAAAGCCTCAGGGGTTTCTTTCAGCCTGTGGATTGTCTGCCCCATACTTGAAATGAAGACTGTATCTGCCATCAATGCTTATGATTGCAGGCAGTCAGCAATAACAGTGCACATTAGGGTAAGTTTGAGGTGATCTTGGCTAGCAGGATTCACCCATTCAACCAGCCAGCCAGCCTGCCTGAGCACTTAAAAATCCTGCTGGGTGAGATGGGCACACGGCTTTGCTACAGTAGGGCTATGAGTAAGCTCCTTATAATAAGGTACATAGAAGATATAAGACTCCGTGAAAGGAGTCACCTGTTTTGTGTAATCCGTCTTGCCATTATCAACATCAAGTTTGCAGCTGTTAATCTTAATAAACTGTCTTACTCTGCTTTCTAACCCTCTCAGCACTTTCTCTGACCTTCCTTATTCTCATCCACAATGAGTTACAGAACTTTATTTGTAAAGTAATTGAAAGACACCTGACTCATCCATAGGATAAACTTCTATACAGATGTGCTGTCTACCTTAGTCAAGCAACAGTAGAGTAACAGAAAAAGGATAGTGTTGAAAACATTCATACGAATGTTTATAGACAGTCAGATGTTTCTTCTGCAGGATGATGCAGACATCCATATGGCTAAGTTTCAAGTTATAGTTACTTAAAAAAAAAAAGGTAATAGACCAAGTAGGCACAAAACAGCTGATTTGGCTGTTCTGGGAAATGTGCTGTGTCACATCATATAACAGCGAGCTTCACATTTATCCTTTTTTGAAACAGGGTGTTTTCAGTTTTAAAATTCCTAGATCTTTTATTGTCACTCATAATTTTAAGGACGCCATTGCAATAGTATTGAGAAACAGAAAGTGGTACATACCTAGTGTGTTTATTCCAAAATGTAACCAGTAACCATCATTATGGAGGGAGACATCCACACAATAAATGAGGCATGACCGCAATGGCCACTGCATGTTCTCATTAGCAGTGAGACCTTAAGGAAATATCTCAGGATCTACATTGCTGAATGCTAAAAGCTTATGCGAAAGTGTTTATGAGCAAGTACCCAGTGTTTGCAATTTAGAGATGGTCGAAATTGCTTTCTGCCTTAACAGATATTTCTTCTGTAGAGAGTTTGAAATTTTGAACTTCATACGACTACTGATATCTTCACCACCATTTTTTTTATTTGTCTCATTTTCTTGCAAAATCTCTTTATGTGAGTTTTGATAAAAGCTCTTTCTAGTAAAGTAGTAACGCATGCTCTTAGGTGGGCATATCTTCCAATACTCTGGAATTCTATAGCTAATTTTTTATAAACTTAGTGCATATTTTTGCATCCTTAATTACCAATTGCCAGAACCTTACATTTCTACTAGGCAGTAAGATATAAAAGGAAGAAAAGGACTGACATTTAATAAAACATGATTTTTTTTTTTAATGGGAAAGCCTAATAGCTGTAAGAAATTATGTCAAATAGCATCCTAGTAGTGTTAGAAAGTCTTTGGATTTACTTGGTCAGAGTCTTATTGATTTTTAAATATGTTTTGGTTTTGCATTTTTCTTAGAGTAACAACATTGGCTTATTTTATTTCATGGAATGACAACTACACTTTTAGATTAGAAATGTACTTTTATTAGTTCTATATTGGTTGTCAGCTGAATCTTGGTTTTAGAAACAAGCAAGAAAACCCAACATAATTATGTTCCTTGATTCAGTACATACAATTCTATTCTTTATAGTTTTAAACCATCCACTACATGACACTCTCTCCATATAGCACATTTTGTTGGCCTATCTCTTTCACATTCACAGCTGAATTTTTCTATTGATTTTTAGAGCAATTTGTTTGAACCCAGAATATTTTATTCAGCAAGATATGAAGCACTTCCTTCCTGTGGTCTAACATCTTTATACCAATCTAAGACACTGATTAGCCTGAGGAGGGTTGGTATGGCAGAAAGGACATTACTCATTTACAGACCAGTTCAAGCACTGTGAAACATTTTCAAATGGAGATTATAAGATGAAAAAAGACACATATGCATGAAAATATCTAACAGTTTTTGTCCAAAACAGTAGTGCACAATCTCCTATTGAGATCTACGTGAAGCATTGGACAGTTTTCTTCAACAGACAAGAAAAAAAGCTTTTGCCTCTGAATCATGTTATGCTGGTGTTACAATGAAAATAAAAGAAAAATTCTGTTTTGCTTTCCCCCACTTCTGTGGTTAGCCTGTGTGTTTGTATGTTAAAAGCAGAAGTTCTGGGCAACTGGCTGTAAGTGGCCCTGTCTAGGCAAGGGGTTGGACAAGACAATTTCCACTTGGACAAGACAATCTCCAGATGTCCCTTCCTACCTCAAACACTCTGTGATGCTTTGAGTCTGTAAACAGTGGGTAACAATGGAGCATAAAGTGGGGGAACAGTTTTGGTGAGAAAAAGAAACTCCTTAATATTCAGGACTGACTTGGCTTGCTTTCAGTTGTAGTGTGTAAGAAAATGAGACAATACATCTTGATTATTTTCTCCTTGAACCAGAGAAGATTATTCAGTCTCAGTTAAAATGGTAAATTATTCTCAGTTAAAAATTCCTCAGCATGGAGGAACCTAAGGTAAATTACCTCCATATCTTTCTCAATTAAATTCTTTCTTGTGAAAACAAGACCTGACCAGCATTTGTCCATCCTTTCTTGGCTACTTTAGATAGTCGTCTTATCCCAGCTCTTCCATTGGCAACTGTTCTAATTATACCCCATAAAAACCAAGTGAATTAATTCCTATTTGTGCAGTTAAAAGACTTAAAGAATTCAAAATAACCACAAGTTTCTCCCACATTTTCGACAAAACATTCCTTGAACTGAAAGAAACAGCACAGTTATGAAATGGAGAAGGCACTGGCTTCCTTATTTATGGAAACCAATTTATGCTTCTGAGGGTGGGAAGGAAGAAATACCAGAGTGGGATTTCTCTTCTCTATGCCTTCTTTAAAAACATTTTGGATTCTATGCTGTCATATGTAATCACAGATGCACTTTTTGCCACAACCTCTTTGTGAATGATTTTTTTTTTGCTAGAATGTATCAAATCCAAACTACAGGCTCAGTATAACAGTTATATGCAGTGTGACATTTGGAAACACTGAAATGAATCACCAAGCTGATCAGCACATCTACATTCACAGTTTAGTTCAGATTAAGAGTGTGGTTCTAAAATGAATATCCCAATTGCCCTTACTTACCGCATTTTGGATTGCAAATTGGAGCAGACTGAATGTGTGAGCAGTTTTTCTCATAGTTGAAACGAAGCTGAGAGATGTGTTCCTAGAGCAGAGTCTGTTTTCTAACTTCTAAAAGGCATGCAGCCCCACAGGAACAGACTAAAACTTGTGCTAAATAAATACCCTTTAAAACAGGTACAGAGCAGGCATGAAAAACTCTGTACCAACCATTTCACCCTTCAGATAGGATGTTTTTGCCCTAAATTGCGTATTAACATGGACTTATTCAGTTTTTTTTTCAACAGTGCTAGAAGCTGAAACACGAAAAACTGAAATACATTCCATTCTTTTGTGATGAAACACCTACAGGGAGGCGTAACATATACTTTTCTGTGTGATATCAGGATAATGGAACATTTTAGCCCCATAAAATAACATCTTTTCTCTTATCCATTTTCTGGTCATTTGCAGACTGTCTCTTGTAAGTGCAGAAGGACTTTGGGTCTGCACTCTTCCAACAATTGTTTTCCTAAATATGACACATTTAGAACATCTCTTCTCACACAGTTTTCTTGAAAATTGAAGTGTATTTCCCTTCTGCAAACCAATCTGCGAGATAACCCTTAAATATGAGAAGAAAGCAGTTTAAACAAGGAATGAAGAAAAATCCGATACTTTTCATCTGCAATTTTTCATAATTAGTCTTGTATTTAATAAGCACAACTTGGATTTAAGCGATACCACACAATTTCAATGGATAAAAGACTTCTGTTCTACAGGACACTTTCATTTCTTCTTTTTTTTTTCTTTTATCCTCTTTGATTAGTCTCACTCTGAAATGGAATGAATTTTAAAAGTCAATTTTGGGGTAATACAGGAATTGGCAAGGTTGCCTACTGTACTCTACTTTCTTTCTTTATTTAGAATAGTGGTCTTCAAAATGGGGGGAGATTGTGGACTCATAGAGTGTACAATACTACCCATTGGGGTGCAGAAAAAAATATTTTTTACATCATTAATAAACACAACAAAACAAATTTTAAAAAAATTTCTTAGTTCATCCTTATCCTTCTTAATTTCTATTTTTGTATATGGTTTATGAACACAATGCATTAGTAAAATAGCCTGTGTATGTATTTTATAAATAAGTAAATAAGCATATATTAGACTGCATGCTTAATAAAAATCTCTTACTAATAGGCGCTTGCTACTAAAAAAAGTTTGAAGACCACTAAAGTTCTTCCAGATATCCTCTCTGGAGCAAATGGCGTTAGCAAAACTGCTAGCTCAGATTCCACATTTAAGACAAAGATAAATTTGTCACTTAAATTAAGGTTTTCAAGAACCTTTAATTCTACCATTTCAAGAATAAGGGCAGTTCAGGCTGGGGAGGGCGTTATTTTGTTTTGTTTGGTTAGTTGTTTTGGTTTTTGTCATTCACATGTTGATGGTTTGATTTATGAATTAAACAGACATGTTGCTATCTGAAAGAGCTCAAAAAATTCTACATGTATTATTGGCAAAGTCTGGAAGAAAACTGCTGAACAGAAATATTTGAAAAAATTTTCTCCTTCCCAGGTCATCTAGTAAGAATTTTGTGATTACTATTCTCTGACTGAAATAACTAACATCAAATAAAACCCCCAAAATGAAAACAAAAGAACAAGAAAAAATGATAAATTATAAGTTTTCAAAGGAACAACTGTAAGAGAACATGAAACTCATGGTAAATCTTCCCAAGATTATATTCTGAATCACCAACCACAGGTTAAGAATTTGAAGACAACAGCAGAAGATAAACCATGGGAATATGCATAATTTAAAATTAAAACCTGAAATGGTAGAAACTAAAATTAGTTTTAAATAGATAACTAGTTCCTTACAAAACTACTATGATTGCGACATAATAAAAATTAGCCAAAAATTACTAGTTTATTGTTAGCTGATTCATCTGCACTTACTTCTGAGCCATTCCATTGCTGCTTGTACTGCATTCGTTTTCCTATAAATCTTTAGGGTAAATAAACCCAAATATTCAATGGGAGTCCCATCTGAAAACTGTATTTAGAAATAATGTGACATATATAAGAACTTGTTCTTCAGTGTAATAATGAAGAGTGCTAAAGAGAAAATATAATCCAGTTACATAGATAATTGGATGTTTTCCTGAAATATTCTCTTTAGTACTGATAAAAGAAATTACCTTCTTAATAAGACAAAGCAGCACCATTTCTCCTACACAGTAGGGTGAAATCTTAGAAGGGTTAATTGGAAAGTTCAACTAATTCTTATTCCATTAGTGTTCCAGTGGAATGCTGTAATCAAATGTATTTTTCCAGGGAATTGTTAATAGGGCTCAATTTTCCATTTAAGACAAATATTCTTTTTTACATTAGGGAGGCAGGGTGAGTCATATTTATTATTTAGGTGAAATATTTATAATATTGTGCCATGGAAAGAAGTGCATGAATCTTGCTGTCTTGCCAAACATTTCATCCTTGCATGAGAGTAACAGAGGTGGTGGAAAATCATATATTTTGGAGTTAAATTAGTTATTGAAAGATATTATGAAATTACTAATTACTGTAGACCTGGTTCAAAAAAGGGATTTGTTTATGATCTCTTATGGAAAAGGAATTTGAAAGCTGCATGCAATTTTCTAACTTCTAAGTCAGCATCTTTGCTTTATCTAGCACATGAGTTATATGTGTAGTGCATGCAGCAAAGCTACAAGTAAATAAATGATGGACTGCAAACTAGATTGAAATGAAGGCAGAAGGGGAAGAGTTATTTGGGAACACTGAATTAGAAGGAAAAGCCTGGCTTGATCGGCAGTTGTAAATCAACAGAATTTCACTGAAGATTCTGGATACACATTTGTCAGTCCCAGTGAAGTCTTATTTTAAAAGACGAGCTTCCAGGCTAACACAGAGTTTAGACTTTCATTGTACTGTCCTTTTCTTAACCTTGACATGGGAACAAAGGGGAAGACTGGCAGAAGATGGAAAGAGTACATATATAAGGTAAGTAGGCATAGTCCGAACATTGATATCCTAATTGGATATTAATGGATAACATTGAAGACTTTTCTCAGGTAAAATTGACTCATTACAAATACTAACAGACCTAGGAATCTGTATACATGGGGTTTTGCTTTCAGGAAACTGGCATCAAAATATTCTAAATAAGGCAAAATTATTCCATTCTGGCAATGTTAGTTAACATTGACATTATGTTATTATGCTTTAAAGTTGCAATTTTTCCAAGAAGGTAACTAAAAATAGGTCCTTCTTTAATTATTATTTACATTAATAAGTTGTTACAGGTGAAAACTTTTCTGTTTCTAGTTTAAAATGCACGTCTTGTAATTTAAGTCCTGTAACACTTCATAATTAAGACAAATATGTTGAACCCACCATTTTTAACACATATCTCCTGGAAAATGTAAAGTATTTCTTTCTGAGGCCCAGTCTCATGTAAAAATAATCATCTTTTTTTAAAGTCACAGCTAGGACAAAATTTTTAGTATCATTAAGTCAATAAATGTTCAAATTACTTTCAGTTTCCATCTTCTGAATGGCCTTTCATTCACATCGTGCATATGCAAATTTTGACAGAGGTCTTCATCATTAAATGAATAGTATCCTATGGCACATGACAGTTTTTTAAATTACAGTTCATCTTTCTCAGTGCATTCTGCATCAGCCTACTAAACTGAATAGCCTCAAGTTTAACTATTCTATTTTAAAACTGTCAAACATTATTAGCAGAGCACAGAAGCAGTTCAAAAAGTAATTAATTCCAGGGCTTTGAGTAAATTGCTGTTTTAATTAAAAGAACACTAAATACTAATGTCCTGATTCTTTGTACTTAGAATATGAAATAAAAAAAGTCTAAATCACTTACATTTAATACATTTTAAATGCAAGTTGAAATATATTAAAGGCATATTTCCTGTTCCTGCTCTTTATAAGCTGATTTAAAAAAAGGAAAATACTATATGCCATGTTTATTGGCTATGTTGTGCCATTTTTCTCATTGATTCTCTTCCAATCTGTGCTGAATAGGAATATCAACAGTTACACCCTAATTGCACTCCATAGGATGCCAGACCTCAGCTGTGCAGTTGTGACTATTGCCACCTCTAAGTCCACAGAAGATGTGAGATTCTCTTCTGAAGCTGTGAAGTGCTTTCTATGCCTTACAAATTTACAGCTTCCATCTTGTGCAGACTTTATACACAAGGAAGGCACTTTAGATGTGAAGAAGCACTGTTCAGGGCACTGGAACAGGCTGCACAGAGAGGTGGTGAGGTCTCCTTCTCTGGAGATACTCAAATCCCTCCCGGACATGATCCTGTGCAATGTGCTGCAGGTACGCTTGCTTTAGCAGTGGGATTAGATGACCTTCAGAAGTCCCTTCCAGCCCTCATCATTCTGTGATTCTGTGAAACAAGAATTTTGGGCAGTTTGGTTTTTTACTACTACTTTACATTCTCATATCTTTAGTGGGCGTCCCTCCTCATGGAGCAAAGTCTGCAGGTGTGTCTGCAGTGTGCCCCAGAGCACAGCATGGCTGATTCTAAATTAACACAGATTCTCTCACTGCCAGACAGAAATCTCTATCAGGATCCTCACCATGGCCTGAAGAGGCTTGAGCTACAAAGCACCCATAAGATCAGGGTTGTCTCTCTGGAACAGGAGGCTGTGTGTACCACATGATGGAATAAGCATTGCCTGGGGCTAGCTCAGGTATCTGTGTACAGAGCTTCTTTGCACAACACAATTCTGCCTTGCTGCTTCTGTCTGTGGTGCTTATCTCACCTCATAGTAGAACTGCAGTAATGCAATGTGCGTCGCCGCATTTCCCATGTGGAGAAAATTTCAGGTTGTGCAAGATGATTGACAAGGACACACTGTGTTTGTCCTTCCCTCTCCACAATACTTGACTTCCTCTATAATTTCCAATTCAGTTGCTACGTTATGGCCAGGACCCAGGGAAACTAAAAGATCAATTAAAATTTTGGGGAGGAAGACAGACAACAAGCTTAATCATCTAGTTTAAAAACAAAACAAAACCTAAAATTTTATTGCAGATTATATGTCCAGCCTGCAAGAGCATCTGATGAAATTTAAGTAACTGATGCAAAATTTTGTCATCATTGTGAAGGAAATGACAGAAAAATACTCCCCTTTCTTCCCAGCAACAAGGTTCAGCACTTTGACCTTACCTTCTCTAGAACTCTTTTAAAGACCTGGACAGAAAACCTGCATCTGAAATCTGTGAAATTCTGATTCGATGGTTTTTGATTCTTCTTTTTCTGATTTAGACTACAGATTTAAATTAGAGGTGCTGCATCTTAAATAATTATCAAGAGGCTTTGTTTTATGTATTTAACGTTCGTGGAAAATCCAGTGCTGGACATAAGAAACTTTTGATGTACTGGACACTTGAGCCACTGCTCTTTGCCTACAGACAAAACTTTATGTAATTTTTTTGTTGTTGTTGGGTTTGTTTGGTTTTTTCCTTGTTTTTTGTTGTTGTTGTCGTTATTGCCTTTTTTTTTTTTTTTTGTGGCAGAAAATTTTATCTCCATTATTGTGGTATTATATGAAATAAATATGTTTTAATCTTATTTATGGCCACATGGTATGTTAATATTGTTCCAGTATTAACAATATGAGAAAAAATCCTGGAAGGAGTATCAAGTATTAAGGCTTTTTTCAGGTGTTTTAGCATTTTTGATTTTAGGGTCCATTCTCAGTTTCTTATATTTTTCTAAGCTTTATCTACTTGTGTAAGCCTTTTTTCTGCCAAGTATCTGGTTCTGTCTTTATATTTTGTAAAAATGTAAAGAATGGTTGAATCATTTCTCAGTCTAATATAAAGAAATAAAATTCTGCTAATTAATTCTTTACCTGAAAAGTTTTTAGAGACCTTACTTTAAATAGAAGAATATTAATTTAATTTAAATTTTTGATACTTCATACAAATAACTACAGTATTAAAAGTCTATACAAATTTGACCAGATTGGAAACACAGAGGGATTATCTTCTAGCCAGTACAAAGGAGGGAGGAAAAAAGATAGAAATGAAAGGAATAACATATAACTGAAAGTAGGCTTCTTCTAGATGGTGCTATTGCTTTGCTCTTGTGTAGAAAAAATCTTTTTAGAAGCAAATAGATTGTGATAAATTAATTGAGGTCTATATTGTTGTTATACAAATGGGAAATATTATCAGGATATAAAATAATCTCACACTTAGCATACCTAACTTCTAAGTGTATATTATATTTATGTTCTCAAGTACTTTTCAAGGTAATTTTCAATTTCATATATGTTGTCATATCTAAATTACATTGCATCAATTAACACTATCACTTAATTTTATCTTTAAAATTTATACCAAAATGAGGCTTTGACCACAGAAAACGACCATTTTTCCTCTGGCAGTATTAAAAGGCTTGAAAGGCTCATAAAACCCTCTTGGATTTGCATATACATACTAATAATCAGATGACTTGTCCAGTAGTATGAATTGAGAGAGGTCAAATAGGAAAATACCTATATTACAGAAATACTCTTTATAGAGGTATTTATATTTATTAATATTTGTAGCATACTGCTCAATTCCTAAAGATCAGAATGTGTTTCCCTTCTATTCAGATGCCTAATTTCTTTATATGGATTTAAGAATAAAGACTTCAATGAAAGTAAATTGAGGGATTCAGTAGTATAAGTGTTAAGAAAAGCTGTTGTTCAAAATCACTTACCTGGCAAAAGTCCCAGGAAGACAGCATTGGTGTCATCTCTTCAAAACATTATATGGCTCCTTTACTTCATCTGAAAGCTTTTATTGTATTTATTTTCAAATCTTCATAGAATCATAGGGAAATAAAAATGAAAGGGCCTTTAAGAGGTCACTGAGTTCTCTGGCACAAGGCTAGATGAACTATATATTTGTCATTCCTGATACATGCTCATGTAGCCAGTTCTTAAATTCTCTATTGAAGGAAATAGCAAAGTCTCAATGGGCAGTTTCTTTCCATGCTTCAGTAACCCTATTATTGTGAATATTCAACCTGAATCTTTCTGGATGCAAATCCACCATATAGTGACAGAATTACACGGGTCAGCTGTGCATGATTAGGCAACAAGAGGCTCCAATCTTAAATTGCTGCTCAGGTTACAGTGATGCTGATCAATAGAAGCTTATTTCTCCATTAAGGGAACTGGATTTTGCACTTTAACATTATGGTCAGTCTAGTATTTGGCTCTGAGATCACAAAAGAAAACTACAAAAACATAGATATCCCAAATCAAAAACTCCAGGTTTAACACTTAGAGTTCCTCCCTCTGAATTACCTGCAGAGGAACAGTTTGCCAAACTGCTGCCTCTGCAAGCTTCTATGTGGGATATTTTGTGATTTCTCAGTGGTCTATGAAAAGCAATTTAGTTTTAGCAGAGTTACACCAGTTATGTTGTTTTTGGATGGGCTATTACAGGTGATATCATTTCTATGATTTAAAAGTTAATTCAAGAAAATTCTGAGTTATAGAGTGATTTTTTTTTTTGCATTATATCTGCTTACTGCCCTTAAATGCTCTTTGAAATGCACTTTTAAAAGTGAACGTACACTCATCATTAAGTTGTCTTTACCCTTCCAAAATAAATTATTTCAATTTTAAAAGTTCTATTGAAGAGGTTTAATTTCCACAGTAGGTCTGAATGAAATCATAATATCACTCATTTCATTTAATGAAATGCTACATTTCCCAAAATAAGCTACCACAAGTCACATTCACATTCTGAGTTACAAGATGAAAATTTTAATAGGATTAATATTGGATTTCATACTACTTTCAAAATCAGAAATATGTGATGTAGAGGAAAAGGGTTTTCATTCAGTTTTCATTGCTTCATAGTTTAATGAAAACCTAACAAATCAGATACATAAGGCAGACAAAGACAATAAATAAAATATGTGAGAACACTGAAGTTTTATGAGAAGAAGAAGAAGATGAATCCTATTTATTGGTTTTGCTTACAAAAGAGGTGAGGATTTTCCTTTTCTGGAATATTTTTTATGGGTGAGTTCAAAGTACTGCTTAAACTGGAGTTGCCGAGAATAAATTGTGACTCTAGCAAATCCAGCTTGTGAAAGAAAGCTGGATAATGGTCTGGATAACTATAGATCAGCACCATTAGCCACCATGGACGAAGTGGTAGAAACAAGAGGATAAATACTGGTGCTACAAAGAATCAACTCAACTTTTGCAGAGAAAAACCATGTCTGACACATCCACAAAAGTCCTCCAAGAGAGCAATAAACTTCTGAGAAAATAAAAGGCAATTTGGTTAATAAAGTATTCTCGGCTTTTCAGTGCATTCTGAACAAATGTTCCTAAATAAACTAAGATGACAGAGATACAAGGGAAGATTGAGCCACAGTAAAAAGGAAGACATGGGAATTAATGGTCAGTTTGCATAACTACAGGGACTTCTCAGAGAGACCTTTTTGGTTTTTCTCTGTTGTCAAATATGTTTACAAATAAATCTGAAAATTATAGGAGCAATGATGTGATATAACTCTCTAAGAATACGAAATCAGGCACAGGGGGCAAAGCTGAATGTGAAGTATAAAAAAAAGGACCTTATAATATTTGAATGAAGCATCAAAATATGGAAGATAAAGTGGCAAATTAACTCAAATGAAATAATACAAGGTAATTAATTTTCAAAAGGTCACCCAATGACATAATCACAATAAAAGATTCTGCTTTATTATGATGCGAAAGAGCTCCTGAGATTTCTGCAGGTAGCTCTTTGAAAACATCATATAGAATTTTCAGCAGCCAAAAAGGTAAAATAAATATTAGCCCTTCAGGAACATAAAAAAAGAACAAATAAGAATTTGGTAAGAATGCATATGCATTCTGCCTGCAGTTCTGTTCATCCCATTTAAAAAAAACTAACATTAAAATTTAAAAACTAGGAATCAAAATACAGGAAGCGTGTTGAGAGAAATTGAGTACCTTCTATAAGTTTGGAGAGAGGTTACTGACAGAAGACAGAAGGCCCACAAAATTATTAGTGAAATGAAGTGGGTGAATTGGGGAATCTAGAGTATAATTCCTATTTCTTTTTTTAAAAAACGTGCTCTTGATCTTGGTTGATGCAATGCATAATAGTTGAAATTTTTGTTATTAATATGCTTTTCATATTCTGTTTCAAAAAAAAGACAAAAAAAAGAAAAGCACACCAAAATATTATTTGGATGCAATCTCTATAAAAAGCCTAAAAAGAAGGAAATTTTTACCTGGACCATATCATGTATCACTGGCCAAGTACTGGACTTCCATTGGGTGATTCTGGCTCTTTCAAAGCTGTCTGTTTCTCTGTTAGTTAAACTAACTCATAAGAAAGACCTGAAAGAACTTTTTTTCCCCATGTTCCCTCAAGCAGGTCAAAAGGGCTTGAAGATGTGTAGATTCTCAAACTCCAAGGGAGTCTTGACAAGCAATCTCCTACCTTGGTGACCACAGAGCTCTTGCAATATTCAAGGTTCCCTGAGACACTTGGGAGTCTCAAGGGCTCCTCGTCTTAAGTCCCAAGGGCTCTTTGTCTTCCTTGAATGAGCTTAAGAGTCTGGAGTTTTCATGTTCTTCGCACTCCAGGGTTAGCAGGAAGGTTTTCTCTTGGCCAAACACCCTTCCTGGGATTTCTGGAGTCCATATTTTGACACTGAGTATCTACAGAGTCTGGAAATCCTGGTTTCCAGACTAACTGTCAGTACACCGGTAACAGTACACAGCCTGTCCTTATTCTGCAATTTGGTTAAAAGCCTGCAGTGGGATACACAGCTTTCATCCTTGAAATGTGCACTCTGTTATTTGATCTGATTCATTTACATTCCCAGAGGAAAAAATCTCAGTTTAAATTTAATCAATATAGAGATTGAACTGTTAATTCAACAACTCAGATGTGCTACATATGGCTGTGAAGAGCAAAGAAACCTTAGCCAACCAAACAAAACTCACAAAACCCAACAGATCAACGCTCATTTAACAGAACTTTACAGAAAAGTTAGCAGCTTGGATATAACAAAAGCTGTACCTTGAGTCAAATATTTTCTGTGTTTCATAACCCTAAGTAAAATAGAGCTTGCTTATTTTTTGTCTTTTTTTCATAATGCCACATTGAATCATAATATTTAAAAGAGAAAAAAAGAAATTCACTTTCTTGGTATGATTCAATGTCTGAAAGGAAAGAAATGCAAATCATTCATTGCTGTTCCTTAGTCCTCAATGTAATACATTTACATGCATTTTGAGTGCATTGAATGAATGCTATTCCCAAAATCTTGCTATAACTCTTGTAGGGGTGCATGCCCCTTGGCCAGCCTGCTGTATTGCTGGCCACCCGGCTGCTTTTGGGGTACACCTCTACATGAACGATTTGTAGGTTCTTCTGCTACAGCACCTCGACTGTCGCTGTCATGGCCATGGTACCATGAAAGAGGGGACCCTCAGAGACTTGAGAATTCAGAGGTTTATTGGATG
>JBBMKD010000102.1:94044626-94055730 GCA_037834095.1 Argya squamiceps | reverse complement strand
CAAAGAGACTATTCTAGCTTATAATAAAACCTATAAAAACCTAAAGCATGCAAAAATAAATTCAGCAATCCCACAAACTATGACATACAATCCATTACTCTTAGCCATACATTGGGAAAAAAAAACAAACCCTGTTTAAATTCTTCGTTTCAAAGTCAGTTCTCATCCTTAAGCACAGTCAGAATTTTCTTTTATTTCCTTGATTTAACATGGACCCATAACTGATGCTCATGTTTTCCCCCGTGTTTAATTACAGACTAACTGGATTCATCTTTTAAGCAACTTTAGGCTTGAAAACTGCAGTTCAGATGGGAGCAAGTGTTCTAATTTTTTATGACTGACTAAATGAAGGGAGATCATAATGGAAATGAAAATAAAAACAAGATGAGGATATCAGATCATAAGTTTATTCTATTTTGTGCCTTACAGAGGTCATAGATGAAAGGGAGTGTTTGTTCCATGATGAACCCAACATTTTTAAGAACTGCATTAATAAGGTTTGGCCATATTCCAGAGTAAGCAAAAGTCCTTCTGGAGCATGTGTCACAACTTTGCTTTCTGCTACAGCACAGAACGAAACTTCTTCTCTGTTGAAAATTTATCATACCCATCGTATAATATGGATGTGAATGATCTGATTTGAATGGCCAGACTTGAAGAATTGTGTTACTTTCACAGGTAAAATAAACTTATTTTAAAAAGAATTTATGTCTCTGCATTGTAGTTATGTGTTACCAATTACAAGAATACAGTGAGATTTTTTAAAATTTATTAAATTTTGAATTTTTTTATTTGAGCAATAGTGGTGGCTAGAAAAATAATGGATTGTTCAAAAATGTGACAGGATACAAATAATTTTGGAAAATAATTTTGACTGGATTACACTCGGTGAAATTCCAAACAGCTAGTAATGAACAACCAACTCACTATGTTAGGAACTATGAAGAATTTATCTTTTGCATTCATGTAGCATTAAGCTTTTTCAAAGACATCATAAAATGAAAGTTTGAATGAGGACGGGCAACCATCACACATTCACATTAAGCATATAGAAGTACAAGGTGGCTTTAAGTTTTAAAATTTCAGAATTCTGTCATACATGGAAAAAATACAAAACACACATCTACACATGTGAGGATAAACAGACTTAAATAGTAGACTACACACTTACCAAAATACAGCCAAGTTCAATTGACTCCATGAAGAAAATTATGTATTACACAAAAATTTGATGATGCCCAAAGTGCTTTGCAAAAATAAGTTCTCACTAGCTCAGTCTTTTCCTCATGGGTTCCCTTAAAAATGGTAAAGGGTGGGAAAAATGGAGAGGGACAGCCCGCCATAAGAAAGTGTAGATGATCACTTTATGCAAGCTACAAATACCTGTTCCTCTGACCCTAAAGTACTGAGTGTGATTAGTCTTCTCTGCTTTGACACCTACCATTGACTGTCCTTGGGGCAAGCAATCTGTGAAAATTTATCTCTGCAATCTTTAGTAGCTTGAAAAAATGAAGTGTTCAGATATATTTAGGGTTTTGACTAGTGTTCATGTGGTCACAAGAGTGTCTTACATTGTCAGATAAATTAGCATACCATTAGTGTTTCAAAATCAGCAGGGTATTCCATAATGTAAAAATACTCTGTTCAAAAAATGCCATTCTCTCTGCAAAATACCCTTGAGCAGATATTCTACTATTTCCAGAGGATAGTCATTAAAAAAAGAGAATATAGCTCCTTCAGAAGGTAATGAAAAGTCAAACAAGATTTCATTTATCATATACACCAGCATACACTCATTTTGGAGTTTTTCACATGGTGTCAAATGCTGGTGGTGTTGAGAAGAATAAGACAGTTCTGAATATATCAAAAAATATCATGCAGGAAAATAGATATTCCTAATGGTATGGTCACATGTCTGGGGATATGAAAGCTTTGATAGTGATTTAATTTTGAGGGATTCACTATACTAGCTGTTCAAGTACCAGTTCATGGGTAAATGGCACTTAGAATGTTGATAAAGGCAGCCTAGTAATGGTGACATGAATGATAAAGTGACATTAATAGCAGGTCCTTGGCCCTTTTCTTGTTGCAAGTTGAAAATAAGCAACCACTTGATTTTCCAGAGTCTTATGAACTACCAAGTGACTGCTGTAATCCTCTCTAAAGCTGATATATATCTTTGCCTTAAGCTACAAGATCTGTAAATAGAACAGCAGAAGATAATAATCTGATTCTTATTACAATTTATTTTCATTTTTTGGTTCAAAATAAAATAGAAAGCTTTGTTCACTTTACGTGTGTGCTTTTAAGTGTAAAGTTTGGGATATTCACTTGGATGATAAGATTCAAAATTGTTTTTTTCTGCACTAAAAAACTATTTCTCAAAATATCCTATATGTTCAGGTCATGACCTTGAGCAATCAGCCTGTGATAATGTTTTCACCAACATAAGGAAACAATGCAATACAATAAAAATGTTCTGACATAAGATGAGGTCACAGCTACTTCTTTCTGAGCACATTTTTGTCTCAGTCTACACTCTGATCTATTTTTATCAAAACACTTTCAGAAGACCTCTAAAAGTTACAGCCAGATCATTTTTTCCTTTCAAACACACTAAAGCAAGAGTTTGTTGTCATATAGTTTAATAGTCCATAGAGAAACAAGTCTTGATCATATTTACTGTCAGCAGGGTGCTATATTCCATTCATTTCAATTTTAGACAATCAGCACACTGAATTGTGTAAGTACATAAATTAAATTTGTTAGGATCCAAGAAACAGCTACATATTCTACTTTACTCATATTCTCAAAACATTTTTCTGAAACATTTATGATCATATGTGCTTATGACTAGGGAAGTATCTTACATGTGCAAATGATAGCACAGCAAACCTGAACTCAAAAACTTCCTGCAGGAGCTCAAACTACCAGGCAATATCAACACACCCACCTTGCATTGCTATGTGCACCGTTCTCACTCATATAAAAATTATTACCCATGCATGAGGTTCTATTTTGAAACACTTTGAGATAACAGGTGGATACATTAGGGTTATCTGCTTTCTGCTCTTCCAAAAGAGCTCCTCTGTTGTCTCAGACGTGTGAAGAATCACACACCCTTTGGAAGAATCTCTATACATTTAAGCTGAGGAATAAGGAGACATCTCTGTGTTTATCAGCTGGATAATTGAATTCTCAAGGAAAAATCAGTATTAATTCAAGGCAGATGTAGATGATTGTCCTGCTTAAAAAATATATCCATAGGAGTTTTTCAACATTTTATGGCAGTTTTTCTAGTTTCAGAAAGATACAAGGTTGTACAAGTGTTCATGTTAACACCCTAAAAGAAATTATTGGGCCATCTTACTTTTTCTGTTCCATGACAGACTGGAAGAATGAATAGGGATTATGTCCAAGAAAATGTCCAGTACTTCTTCGGTGACGAAGTGGATTTCTGAACTTTTCAACAGGTCTTGACATCACAGATACAGAGATGTGAATGAATGAAGTTCTTATGTGAAACAAAAAATATACAAAAAGGCACTAAAATAAAGCTATTCTTCACCTCATTATCCTACTTTTCACATCTTACTTGTTTTAGGCATAGCAACCTTTTTCTTCAAAATTCCAAATACATTTGTGACCTTACTGTCTCCCAGTTAGGGATGTCCAGATTATCCCTATATTGTTTTAGAAAAGCAGAACTAGTATCTTCCCAACAATTGCATGCAGATTGGACACCTGAAAAATTACTCATAAGCCATTAAATATTATAGAAAGAACAAACCTTATGTTAAGGTTTTCCAGAGAGCATAGTTAAGTAGACAAGACAGACAAGTAAATTCCTTGAACTGTAAGCAGGCAGGAATTTCTTGATTGCAAAGAACAATGAGAAAAATTGTCTCAGTGCTATGTGGCACAGGTTTCTAATATCCAGAGAAATCATCTGCCATGAACATTCAAAGTTCAATTACCCAAATATACATTGGATTTATTGCTTAGTTTCACTGCAATTTCAATGCATTTTGTTTTAGCAGATTTTCTGCCTGTAAGAATTCAGCATCCTATTTACAGCTGCATTGCAGTAATTGCAAAAATTATTTCATCATACTGTACAAGGTGAGCTGAAAGAGAACTCCTTTAACATTTGCTGTTTATGAGTTATTCTATGGTAGTTTTGCCATCTAAGAATACTCCTCTTTCAATGACTGATGTTGTGGTTCAGTTCTTACTGAGAGTAAGTGAGGAGATTGTCTCGAGGAATCTGCATCTTCTCAGGTTTAGATTATTAGGCTTCTTTCAGTGTGAAGTGGTAGCCTTTGGCTGCAAAGATGTCACCACATCTTTTCACAATCTAATTTCAGGAAAGAGGTTTATTAAATCAAGAAAACCTAAATCTAGCAATGAGATATTTTGGCACTGTGGAAAACAGTGTTTCAGTTGTTGATCTTATTTCTCTTCAGGCCTTTGACAAGAAGCGTAAACTTAAGCCTTTACCTTGAATATTACAGGCAAATGAAACTGAAATTTAAATATCTGGTTTGTATTTACAAAAAAAGGTGGGGTTTTGGGGTTTTATTTGTTTATTTGTTTGGGAGTTGTTTGTTTGGTTGGTTTTTTCCCAATAATTCTTTGGTAATTTTCTTGTCAGACGGTTGTACATGCCAACAAAAGCTTTTTTTGTAGAATAATCACATGAAATACAGTATAAATTCTCCACAATATCAGGCAGCAAAGTGCTCTTCTTTTTAATACATGCTTTTTCTTCTTTCATATTTTTCTGTTACTAGATGAACTGCAATAAAATTTTTTTGAGCTACAGTGAGTGTATGAGAAACGAGAGATTTGCCTTTCTTTTTTCAATCAGATGCAAAAGAAATCTGAAAACTTTAGGTAAAAGTGAGTCAAAGAGTATGCTTCAAAAAATGGCCACTATATTTTCTAATATTACTAAGATATTAACAATTAATGAGATCTTCTTGATTTATTCCCTCAGGTTGTTGTTACCACTTTTCTAGAATACTAAAATTATTCAACCTCAGCAATATTTCCTTGTAATTTGAATGAGATAATTTGAACATGAGATTTCTTAACCCCAGACAATCACTTTTATATTAGACAGCAGGTTGCTGTAAGTCCTCTGACTATAGAAAGCACTGCAGTAAATATATATTATGACAAATGAAATGATAAAAATGCATATCTTGATTAAAACTGTGATTACACTGGAATAATAAAGAAAACATTTTTTTACTTACTTTTCTTTCCAATCAACTATTATACAATGTATTTTAAAAGTAAATTCTTTGACTTGCCATATAAATAATCTTTGATAGTTGATATATTTGTAATTATTCCTTAAGTCTAGGATTTCTCTTTGCTATCTATTTATAAAATATAAATATGTGTTCATAAATACACACATAAATAAAGTTTTCCGTTTACATCAGAAAGTCTGATTTCCTTTTGCACAGGGAAACTGCTTTTTAGACACAGGTAGACACAGACCACTGCAAAGAGGAAAAATTACTTAACTGATTTAAATGCAATTGATATTCTTTGTCTGACATTGTCTCCAAATGCAAACACTAGGCCAACTTCTTCTAAAGTGCTGTACTTGCAACTGTAGAGTAGTTAGGAAAAAAACTACATAGACTAGAAAAAGATGTTCTGAACTGAAATGGGAACTCTTGGTTCCTTGAGAGCTGGAAAGAATATCACAAGATTGCTTTAAGGATATTCTTTTCTCCTGTTAACTACATGTTTCAGAAAAAACTGAAATTGTGGAGAGGATGAAAAGAGATGTTAGTCATTTACACTTCAAAAGTTTTTCACAATGACTAAATTGTCTGTTCCAAGTGTGAGTGTCACACATAGGGATTGTGCATGATTCAAAATGCTTTTTGCAAAATACATATAAAAGCTAGTCCTTGCTTTGTTCTTGGAAACACTCTGGTAGATCCAGGGTATAAGTCAGTGAAAACAGGGAAGCAGAATAGACTCCTTATTTGTTAGACAAAATATTTAGTCTCTTTGAGGCTTTAAATATTGTATTTGCACCATAAATGTCATCACTTCTGATTCAAATATCTTGGCATACTAGTTAAAACAAAAAAGTTATAATTCAACAGGGGAATGTAAAAAGAAAGATATCTGCAAGAAGTGTCCTTGCTTTGCTCTTCAGGAGTAACAATAGATCTCAGAGAAAATAACAAGACTCAATTCTTTTCATTATATAGTTAGTTAAATTTGAGCAATGATTCCATTCCTTAAAATACTTAATGGCCATTTAAACTCAATGAAAACAGGAGGAAGATCTGTCATTCATTCTGTATAAATTAATATCCTAAATGCAATCTCTCATTACATGGAGTAGATTTCATCAAAGCTATAAGATTTTCAGCTCTATGATCATTAGTTTGAGCCTGCAAAGCCCTTAATGAGATAAAATGTAGTAGCATCAAGCCATAGCCAGATTTTGTCAGATGATATGATACATTTCAGAAATACTGGCTTTTGGCATTAAAAGTTGGTACTTTAGTAATTCTAGAACATCTGTGGCCATGAGAAGATTTTAAAGATCTAAATTTTGGATTTTGACATCTGAAATGGCATTTATCACTGACAAATCTTTGTCTCAGTAATGTTATCTCTGTCTTATTTTAAGACATCAAAAAACTGTTCAAGATAAATAAATTCTAGCACTCTTATTTAGGGTGCTGTGATCTTTGAAAATATGTTTACATACTCATTTGAATAGATTTCACCATCTGTTCAGATATGAGTGGCTCCTAAATGATGATCTGCATAATGGTACTTGAAGATTCCTTCACATGTGGGAAGTTTACATTGCCAACCCATCTTTGACTGCTGCCCTACAAAGCAGTAGAGTCACTCACTGAGAAGAGCAAGAAGGGTTTTTATTTTAAAACTGTTTTGCAAATGTCTTTAGTGCAGATTTTCTAGCTATTATATTGAATTTATTTACATGCAGTGAAGTAAATTAAAAAAAGCTTAAATTAAAAATATATATTCCATAATTTGAAATAAAATATTCATGATTGCAGAGCTATATGAACTATCAAAAAAATCAAAAAGATGTTTACATAGCCTATATAAGTGTAGAAAGGATATTATGAGATCCTGGAATTTTTTCTCTTGATAAAAATTGTGTCTAAGACATCCTGTGTGGTTTATATCAACCAATAGTCACAGTAAATTAATGATATTTTAGGTTTGTCTAGGAGTGACATGCAAAGATTGAGGCAAGGTGCCCTCAGATTTCACTCAGATAATCTGTGACTAGTGGGTCAAAATTTAATTTCTCCCAAATTTTCAAAATTTGATTTTAATAATCCTACACCTTTTAATATGAAAATGACAACTTTTGGTGATTTAATTTAAGGATAAGTATTAAGCCAATTCTGGATGTGATTAACATTTCTGACATTCTTAACTATGCTGAAACCCACTGAGTTTCACTCTTCCCAGTGCATCTTTTCCCTCCTACTTTATTTATTATTTGCTCTCATTTCTTGATCAGGTACTGTAAGCAATGCTATTAGTTTCAAACTTTTAACTCATGAGAAAATATTCTGGTCTTTGGTAATGATTAGATAAGGCAGGCATATATTTGACACTGAAAATGTTGAGATAAATGGTGCCTAATGGAGTAAGTGGATGGTTTTGAAGAATCTGCAGTTTGAAGTGGTTGTTGGGAGTGCAACAAAAAAACCAACAGGAAAATTTGCCAGAGAAGCAACAAGAATTAATGCAAAACTTCATTAAAATATCTGACAGAATGAGAGATCACTGTCTCTATAAGAAGTCTTGTCTTTTCTTCAGTCTAGCAATTCACTTTTGCCTTTGTGTGACACTGAACCAGATGTAGGAACTGATCTGGCTGTATTTTTTTAATTTCTCTTTTTGATTCATTTCACCAGTTAACCACCAACTCATGGTGAAAGTTGGTTTAATTTAGAGAGGGATTTCCAAGGTCTAAGTGAAACTCAAAACTGAAAAAATCAATTTGATTAAAAAATTGCTTTGACTGAAATTTGAATTGATTTCTGAATTGAAATGAATGAATGAATCTTAATAGGTCAGATTTTCCCATCAGTTACCACTTTTTCAAATAAATATCTCAGATATGGTGAGGCATTTATTACTTGTTTCTGAAACGCTTCTGTGTCGTTTTGGGAACATGTTAGTATGATAGCAGCTAGAGAAGATTTCTCTGGATGAAGGCTATAATAAAATGGCCAATGGCTTATTAAATTGGTTGATGAAAGAAGTAGAATAGCCTTCAGGCATAAAAGAATGCAGAATAACTGGAAACTTTTATTTACAGAGTAGACATTTTGGCTCTCTGAATATATTGAAGAGGAAAAATCTTGATAAGTTTATTGTCTGAGTCTAATCAAAAAACAAATCTAGGAGCCCTTTACAGTATTGAACATACCCATCAGGATTTTTTTAGGGACATTTTAAAATAATAAATAAATCTAATTGTGAGGCTTTTTTCCTCTCTAAAATTTCTGACAAAACCATTTCCATTTTAGCCACGTCTGCGAGTGTATCTGTTTGTCTGATGTAACTAATGAGATTTCTGTCTTCATTATATTTGATCAAATCCCTTGAAAACCACTGGCTTTAAAAATTTGGTGAGTAACTAATCTACCTTCTTGTGTGTGTGCATATATGTGTGTTGAAGCTCCAGAAATCTTACTGAATCAGTGGAAATGATACAGTGGTAGTGGTTATTTAGACCAATCACTATAACCTGACAGAAAGTGGTGATCCAAATCTTTGTTTTGTTCTCCTTTAATTGCAGTATAATTTGCTCAAAAGTTCTTGAGTTGAACTACGGAAATCAAGGTCATATATCTGCAGTTATATTTGTCATATGGAACAAAAGTGTCAGCTCCGAGCTTCCTGCATGAGCAAACATCAACTGACTAATTTCTGCTTGCGTTCAAAGCACAAGTGAAATACTCTGTAATTCTCTGATCTTATCCCAGAAATAATTTCTCTTAATGATCAAATGCAATCCTTTATGAAGATTTCAGCTGTGACAATATAGCATGAGACATTAGCTTTTCTCTTGCTCCCTTAGCAACAAGCACTGTGCATTGTTCCTTTATTAAGGTATAACTTTGTTAATCCTGAATCTTGTGAGAAGTAAGACACATTTGTTCCTAAGGAACTCACTGGAGATTGGTAGTGAGTATCACACCACAAAGCAGATTAGATGCTCATAACATTAGAAATAATTTTACCATATTTCTTCCTGTTTGTAATGCAATATTTCATTATACATTATATTACATTTCATTATATTCCCATTTGATGTAGGTTTCTGGTCTGAATCCTGATCATTCCTTATCTAAAAGTTTAAACTGTGCAAAACTCTATCAAAATTAGGTACAAGGTTTTAGTTTTCTACACTTTGTTCTTTCTATTTCCCCTGTGAGAGATGGAGGGAAAAGAGAGGAAATGGGAAGAAAATTCAAGTGAGAAACAAGTTAAATGTTTCTACTAGTTCACAAATTCCAATACTGTAGAAATCAGCATGAGTAGTTACATCCACACCCAGAGCTGTAAGGGTGCAAAAGACTGAAATTTGGAAGGATCCAATTATAGACTTCTACGTCAGTGCTTTGTAAATATAAACCTGCTGTATCTGTGTTCAGATTTTAGACATTAAAAAAATATAAAAACCAACAAAATAAACCCAGCAAACTATCCCAAACCCACAATCCAACCCAACACAACCCAAAAACTACAAAACCCCCACCAAAACCCAAAAACAATGCTTCCCCAAAATCCCAATTACCGTAAATTATAGACAGCATGTTGTCACCATGATTTCACATATGCTTAGTTCTAAAATTTACCACAAAAAATCAGGGAGCACACAGACCAAGTTTACACTGAGCTGTCAGTGAGCATGAATCTTTGAATTAACTTTTGCACAGTCAACAACTAGAATACTCTTTAAAATCTGCACCAACATAAGTTTTCATTTTCAGTTCTGTACAACTTGATCAGTGATTTCTGTTGTTAATGTAAACCTAAAGGCAGATAAGTGGTTTCAAATGTTAGCAGTGTACACCCTATGGAGTTCCTACATAAATATTTTCAAGAAATCAGTTTATTGTATCAATAACAATGGGTGCAAGGTGCTCCTAGACTAATATTTTGGAATGCTAGCATTCAGAGGACATCAAAGAAAATTACAAGAATGAGGCTTTATTCCTTGGGACTGGAAGAGAAAATAAATCTACTGACAGTCAGTTTAATAAGACTGTGAATGATCTAGGAATTTGGAGTAAAAGGAATTTTGGAATTCTTGAAAAATCTTAAATAAATGTTTTGTGCTATTCACTTTGTTCAGGTTTTCTTGAAATTATCAGATCTGAAGAAAAGTAGGATGATATTTTAAACAAAAATCTCATACATAATAGGGGTGCAAGAAAGTACACCATAAATGACATTAAATAAAAAGAACGCTCATTCTGATTCCATAACACTTTTCATTCATTGTTAGGAATACCTTTATTTTTTCTGACCTCTATCTGCTCACCTTGCTGTCTCCAGAAGTCTTTTTAGCACTGGAAGTTCCTTCCATGTTTACAAAGACTTTGAGGATTTTATCTGTGTCTAGTAGTATGAACAGGCTGGAAAGAATGAGATATATCAAGTTATGCCCAACAGGTCCTTCAGGTAAACCATTAAGAAAATTGTTTTGTAAAATCTCTCCAAATATAACAGTGCATTACTATATCTAGGAACAGAGAATTTCCTTTCAGTACTCCCTTTAAAGCCTTTATAAAAATTCAGAAACATTGATCTACAGTTAAGGACTCTACAGAGACCATTTGACAGAAAGAGCATCCTGGGTACCTGTTCAGGCACAAAGTGATTCCAATTTTAGCAGCAAATGAATCTCATGACAGAGCACTGTGTTTAAAAGGTTTAAAGAAGGACAGCTTTCTTCTTTGGGTTTTTTTGGTTCTGTTTGGTTTTTTTTTTCTCTTTCTTTCTTTCTTTCTTTCTTTCTTTCTTTCTTTCTTTCTTTCTTTCTTTCTTTCTTTCTTTC
>JBBMKD010000102.1:94026645-94044526 GCA_037834095.1 Argya squamiceps | reverse complement strand
TTCTTTCTTTCTTTCTTTCTTTCTTTCTTTCTTTCTTTCTTTCTTTCTTTCTTTCTTTCTTTCTTTCTTTTTTATGTTAAGTAAAGTAATTTGGACTTTGTACCAAACAAAGTCTTCAGAGAAAAGTCTTGGCACATTTTCACAGTAAGACATCAAGTCTCCAATTTTTATGTCCCTTAAGGGTATACTCCTGTCTAAAGGATTCAATGTAAGTTACTACTTTACCCTGCTACAGGTAACTGAACCTTTTGGTAACTGAAAAATGAAATGTTATTAAATTTTATACCATATTGGCTAGGGAAAAGTATGAGCAATTTGTGCCCAAAAACCTGAGTCCTAGTTGGCATTTTTAAATTAAAAGAGGAGGAAAAGTGAGAAACTTCAGTTGGTTCTGTCCATCTCATATGCACAATGCTATATATATATTTTGCAGTGCTTTGAACAGGATTATGTTCCTTATGAGTTGAATATGGGAGGGACTTATAGACTACACATAAATAGTTAATTTTTAATTTTATTTCTGACTGAGAAGATGGAAAAGAGAAGAAATCAGAAAAATGTTAGGAATACTCCTGCTACAGTGAAGCAAAAGAATAAATATACTGTCAGAAGATCACAAAGAATAAGAGGTTTTCTACCATCACTTATCCTGCTTTATACTTTGAAAGGATTTGGGCACATGACCAAATTTCTCCAGGAATAACAATGTACATCAGCTGATCTCTGCTAAAATTAACATCCTCTACCCTGTCACACTCAGCAAAGCTAGCAAAGCTGAAAAAAACATACCTAAATGTTTCCACAATTAATGTCATTTTGATAAAGATATTATTTGGGAAATAAACAGGTTATAATCACATATTATAGAAAATCAGTCTTAGGAAGGAATACCCATTAACTGGCAACAGATTTTTCTTTTTCTTTTTTTTTTTTTTTTTTGAATATCAGAAATGGGAGCTCTTTCCACTTTGACAGCTGCTGTCTTTTATCTTGGAAAACTTATACTTCTCCACAGAGATTATTGCAATATTAACACAGTTATGTGTAGGATGACTATGAGAAGGTAAATACTAAGGAAAAAACAAATTTGAGGGACTGACAAAAGAAATTAAGTAGCTTAAGAAATACAGTCTGCTACCCATTGCAAATATGCAGTGATGAATCTTCACGCTTCTGTTCATTCCTCTAACTCTAGCACGAACTAGCTAGTTACTCATTCCAGGTGGGAAGGAAATCAGTCAATTATTTGTACAACTCGTTGAAAACGTGCACTCCTACAAACTTACGTCTTTGGTTTCACAGTTAAGCAGGCTAGATCAGTGCCAGCTGGCCAATAAATGGAGTTCTAACCTGGAGGTACCTCACCCCAAGGTGAAGGAAGAATATCCATGTTTTTTTCCCACTGGCAAAGTGTTTCTCCTAACAAAGACACTTTCAAAGGAGGGACAAACTACTGTGAGGAATCACACAGCCCAAATGTCAACTCCCTTTTTTTATCTGTAGTTAGAATTTGACAAGAAATGTGATAAATATAACAGAGAAAGGACTTGAGTTTTGGTTTTGTCTCTGACCCAAAACCTTCCTTATAGCCAAGACACTTAGCTGTGGGTTAAGTGTGTAACAAACAGCTGAGAAGATTACAGGTTCCTCATAGACCATAGTATGGTCTCGACTTGTGCTTTCAAATATTTTCCCACATGAGCTGGCAAGCAGGGACTGACAAAGCACAGTTTATTGTGCCTGAAATCAGCTGCAGTGTGTGGACTAGGAGAATGGATTCCTAAGGTCAGTCATGTCTCAGAGACTTTGAAAAAATAGGAAATTTATAGGAAATGCAATCCAGGTATATAGTGAAAGTTTGATGACAGGAGATTTTTATGTTATCATTGCTACATCTTAAATATAACAAGGCATTTCATTCCCTGCTTATAAAAATACACAAAATTGAAAGACACCTACACAATACATAGACAAAACTAATTTAACTAAAATTATGTAGATCCCTGCAATAGCTACTAGTTCAGTCTCCTTACCTTCTGCTGTGGTCCTTGTGGTGCAGCTGTGTTATTCACTCAGTAATGATTGTGATGACACACTAATTCAGCTTGTTAAAAAGCCTGGAAATGAAAAATATTTAAAGAAAGCAAGACAAAAGCTACAACTCAACAGGAGTTGGCAAGTCTGACAGAAAATTATACAGGTCCAGTTACACACTGGAAATACTCAAAGAAAAAGATTCACAGGCCATTTTTCTGAAAGAACTGTTTAATTGAATATTTCTGCTGTGTTTCTCTAATCAAAGCCAGCCTGATGGGCCCAGAAAAACAATTGGCTTTCCTATGCAGTATTAACACTCATAAGGAGCTTCTGCATCCCAGATTGCATCATATCTGTCATTACTTGAAGGTTGTGGTTTAGCACTGAAGCACCTGCAGCATATTAAATGCATCCCAGACTCTGACTCTTATACAGTATAGTCAAATAGTGTATAAGTAAATTGTGTCAAATAGTTGGAATTATCTAGCCTTCTCTCTGTAGCTTGTCTTACATAACCTGCATTAGGCTTGTGAGTTCAGAAAGTCACATTGGCAGCTTGCCAATCCTCAAGAATTCATTGGGATTTTAAATCCCCTAATGATCTTACTCGATATCACTGCCAAATATTTATACAAGTGACTTTGGTTTGTTGCTCTTCAAATGAAAAGATAATCAGATGAGAGATTCTCCTAGGCTTTTTAGAGTGTGGTGGGGTGTTTTTCTTAAAATTAACCAGCAAGTATAACTATCATACTCACTTAAACCTTTATTTCTCAAGGAGGACATACTGAAGTCATAAAAAAAAAGAAAACCATTAATTCTGATTCAGAATTTGTGGAAATTGAGGCAATTCTTATACTTGTGCAACCTACATATCCTCAGCACTACATTGTAGAACAGTGGTTCTCCAGATATTTACATGCAGTGCTAGAGGCAACAAGTCTCAGCTACTGCTTCATATCAACATTAATGGCATTTCCTACTAAACAGTCTGTTCTACCCCCAGCACTGCTGTGGCGTGTACAGACAAAAAATCAAGTGGCAAATGAAAGACTTCAGTCTGCCATTATCTAATCTCAAGATTGGATTCCAAGATAATTACACGTTTCAAATTAAAATTAGATTAAAACTAGACTGATATTCTAATCAAATTAGAGTTCAGTTTGGTTATTCTTATTGCAGCAGAGTAAAAGAATCTGGTACATGTAAACAAAGTAATAGCTGTAGTAATACAGCTGAAATAGTTCAGACTCCTGCATATTTGTAGCCACTGGTTTATTTCCCTTCAAGGAGATGGCTCATCCTTAAGGAAGTTAAGATACTCAGGAAGGCTCTGAGAACTTGTAAAGATTTTCTCTAAACTGGCTCATCTAGCTCTGTGTGAAGGTGTTTTACATATTAAAATAGTCACATTTAAATATTTCTATGCTTTTTCAGCCCAGTTTGAGCAGTTACTTCTCAAATGAGATATTTAAACCTTCCTGTACTCCACTCACACAAAAAATTCTTCATCTGACATCCACTGCAAAGAATGGAGTTAAGTACGAAGAATCTTTTTCTGGGCTGGCATTGCAGAATTGGGTTCTCAAAGAAGCAGAGTGAGATGAGGAGCTAAGGAAACTCTGATCTTACTTGTAATGTAGTGTTTAATTAGCTGATTTGGACTAAAAAAAAAACTTGGCAAACTAGATCAACTGCAGAGTACATAGTATTCTGACAGCAACCTCACAACTTGGTATCCTAATGCTCATTAAGAAGAGTTGACTTTTCCTGCTCTCATTAAAGTCAGGTTATGATTTCCTGGAGTGAATTTGATTGAGTATTCACACCCTGGAATTATACCTCTCTTTCCAGCGTCTTTTCCCACAAGTAACCTAAAGGGAATAGCTTGATTCCTAAGCAGCCCTTCTCACACTCATGCTACTCAGATGTGTTTTACCAAGTGTGGGTTAAATACTGAAGGGGCAACAACCCTATAGAAAAATAAAGCAGTCACTATGCTTTCAGCAAAGCCTGGACAACATCCAAAGACACGCTTGTTTTAGCAAGAGGGGATCTTGGCTGGAATCCTGGTGGCCTGAAAAGGAAGGAGAACAAATGCAGAAATCAAATCAGATTCTCTCAGGCAGACAGCAGAGAGTATTACTCATAGCAATTTATTAGCATTGACTTTCTAAACCTTTGCCATTTATGATATTTCAGGTCCTCAGTTCACTGGAATGTTGGGGAATTTTTATCAGTTCTTCAGCCCTTTCACTGATATGAGGGAATGAGTTCTTATTTACCAATAAAAGAAGTTTCTCTACTCATTTGTTTACTTCAAAGCATGGAATCAGAATCATAGAATAACTCGTATTGGAAGGGATTTTTAAAGGTCGACTAGTCCAATCTTTCCTGCCATGACCAGCAGCATCTTCAACTGGATCAGGCTTTCTCAGGGCTGTCTCAAGCCTGACCTTGAATATTTCCACAGATGAGGCATATATCACTTCTGGGCAAATTGTTCCAATGTTTCACCCTCATCATAAAAACCTTCTTCTCAGAATCTAATCTAATTCTAATTTATCTATTCTACCCCGCTTCAGTTTGAAAACATCATCGCTTTTTATTTTGCAACAAGCGTTGCTAAACAGTTTGTCCCCGTCATTCTTACAAGACCCCTTTACCTATTTCAACACCTCAGTAGGGTCTCTCTGGAGCCTTTTGTCCTCCAGGCTGAACAACTTCAGTTCTCTCAGCCTTTTCTCACAGGAGATGTATTCTATTACTCTAATTATTTTTATGTCCCTTCTCTGGACTCTCTCCAATACAATGAGGGCCACAGACCAGTATGCAATGCTTCAAGTTGAGCACCATGACAGCAGAGCAGAGGGACAGAATGACCTATCTCTGCCATACTTGTTTTGATGCAGCCCTTCTGGGCTCTAAGCGCACATTGCCAGCTCATGCCCAGCCTGTCATCTACCAGCACTCCCAAATCTTTTCCAGCAGGGTTGCCCTTGGTCACTTCATCCTCCAGCCTGTTCTGATACTGGGGGTTGCACAGACCCAGTTGCAGCACTTGCACTTGGCTTTGTTGAACCTCATAAGGTTCACATAGGACTGCTTCTTGAACTTATCACCAGGATGGCGTCATATTTCCCAGGTGTATCAACACCACCACTCACTTGGTGTCATCTGCAAACCTGCTGAGGGTGCACTCCATCCTTTTGTTTAGGACATTGATGAAGACATTGAACAGTATTGGTCCCCGTGTGGGATATCGCTCAGCACTGACCTTCATCTGGACATTGAGATATTGCCCACTCCCTCTGGAACTGACCATCCAAAAAATGGTTGATCCCTCTACAAAACATCCTTTTCATTTTCAGAATTTGTTACCTTTCACTCTGAATGGTCAGTCCTTCATTTACAGATTCACATTTTCAGTTTTCTGGACTTTCTTAACTGTTTTCAATCTTCAGATTCATATTTTCAGTTTTCTGAACTTTCTTAACTGTTTTTAATCTTATACACTTTTCAAGGATTGTGTTAATTTGGGATAATGGGTGGTTTATATGCTTGAGTAGAATAAGCTAAATTAGTTTAACATTCTGTATGCTTTTCCATTAATAAATAATTATTCCTTGTAGTTCAATAAACTAGAAAGTTATATTGAAAGAACATAATGTGCTATACTTTAGAAACAATGCTAGGATTGTGAAGTAAGATTTATTTCAAATATTAATTAGTTTTTAATTTTTAATTTTAGCTACAATAGAGTTCATATTTCATTGCAGTCACTCAAACATAATAAAGTAATGTCAAACTGTACAGAATGATGCAAAAGGTTTCTGGCATGACCAGACACACTGTGAATGCTGTTGTCTATTACAGTGTAATGGGCTTCAATTGCTGTAGCTAATATATCATAGTGTGCAAAGAAAAAAAGCATAATTAAATGCTATTTCTATGTAATTACACCATCCATTATTCATTACTTAAAATTAAGGCAGCTTTAAAAGTCTTCTATCACAATAAACTATTAGGGAAAAATAAAGATCCTTTGAGATAAAACCTTGGTTTTATGCTTTGCTATATTACAGTCTGAATGCCTGCATCCTGTGCTAAAAAATGAACACATTAACCTCCAGAGAGAAGAAAGTCTTCTTCTCTAGATAAAAATAAGACCACACAAAACCATCGTTATTCAACCTTACCACCTACATGTGGGAAAGGATACTACAGAGGTAACAAAAACCCCCATATGAGAAAATCATAAGATATCATGCACACAATTTTTTGTATTCAGTAACCATACAGGAAGACGGTTGTACATATATCAAGAGGTGCTGAAAGATAATTGTACACTTGATATCTATGAGAGAAAGATAGTGAAAATCATAAGTTTTTCCAACCTGAATCTGGGAACCCAAATCATAGAAGTTTAAGTTTTCAAAATTGTTATATCAATATATGGAACATATGTCATGAGTAACAAAGTTTCCTATGAAACCCAATAGCATACAAGACCAGTAACCCAAGTGTTCTAAAATTGTTTTTGACAACAGCAATAGAAACATTAATTAATTAACTAAAAAAACAACCAAGCAAACAGAACAAAACAAAAACCCAAACAATTTAACCCCCCAAACCTTTCTTTTCTCCCTCTATGCCCACCACTGAATAAATCAGAACACAGTTGAACTACCACAAAAATGTCAGAGGCATACTTCAAGCACAGGAAGAGTCCACTTCTCTGTTATAACAGTGCTTAAATGCTGTGGCTTAAAACACAGTAGTGACAGGATCCCAAAACTAAATTCTGAAGCTTACTGCATAAGGTCAACAGTACCCACAAGACAAATAGGCTGAAAAAATCTCTCTCTGAGATTTATCAGCAAATCTTTTTATGTTTCTAAGAAGAAAACTTTATGAACACTGAGGTCTAGGGTGATATACTTAAATCATTCATCATGAAAACTTTCACAGAAGTTTAGTTCCTTCCCAGCAATTAGGTATATTCGTTAAGGAAAATTAGTGGTAGTGAGATCCAAGTTCCTTTCATATTTTATGCTTCCTATCAAAAGAAGTTTGGACAGAAAATAAAGGGAAGAGGTTCTGCCCCTCTGCTCTGCTCTGGTGACATCTCACCTGCAGTGCTGCATCCAGCTTTGGGGTACCCAGCCCAGGAAAGACATCAACCTCTTGTAATGAGCCCAGAGAACAGTCACCAAGATAATCAGAGGAATGGATCACCTTTCCTAGAAGGAAAGGCTGAAATAGTCTTTTTCAGCCTGGAGAAAGGAAGGCTTCAGGGTGACGTACCTGAGAGTTTTCAGTACCAGGAGGGAACAGACATGGAAGATAGAGAGAGAGGAATTATTTACAAGAGCATGTAGTGACAGGACAAGGGGTAATGGCTTCAAAGGGTGAAAGAGTAAATTTAGATTAAATATTTAGAAGAAATTTTTAATATGCAGGTGTCAAGGCCCTGAAACAGATTTCTTAGACAAGTTCTGGATGCCCCATCCCTGAAAGCATTCAATGTCAGGCTGGATGGATCTCTAAGCAACCCAGTCTAGTGAAAAGTATCCTTAATCATGGCAGGGAATTTGGAACCAGATGATTTTTAAGATCTTTTCCAGCCAAACCATTCTTTGATTCTGTATTCAGATGGTGAAGACAGAAGTAATGATGCAGACAGAAGGATGTCCTCTGCCAATCTGGACACTGGCTGGCAGCAAAGGAAAAAGTGAATCAAGATGTTAAAGATGTTCTTGGAGGGGAAAAGGGTACTATTTATTGATCTACTTTTGAAGTGCAGCTCTCTATGAAAATCTCAGCATTTGAAACATGGACTCCAGAACAGGAACCAAGAAGAAACTTTTAAGACAGGGCAGAGAGCACACAGGCAGTGGGCTGATGGTGACATATTTTTTTGCCACAGTACTACTAAGAAGATTATTTTGACTCTTAGAACAACTCAAATAAAAAAGATTATAGAGTCAGTATAACAAAACATTTTTCAGCAAGTGACAACAGAGAAAATTAACCCAATTACATGCTGATAAGAGAAGAAGAAATGCACATTTAAAACAGCAAATAATGTCAAATAGATAAAATCAAAGAAACGTGAAGTCAGTTACAAATGGGAAGATGGATTACATCTAAAGAGAAATTAAATGAACTGTGGTCATAAATTGGACACCATACCACAACATGTAGAAATTCAGTGGTCAGACCCATTTTTCATGGTAGATATTAGATCTGCTAGAAGATAGGAAAACTCCCAAAAAAATCTGGACAACTATTCAATGAAAGAGATGTTGTCCAAGCTGATAAACAAAAAATTCTGAAACTTAAAGTGATTATAAGACTAATGATTTCCACCAAAAAGAAGCAATAAACCATGCAAAATTTTAAAAAATATAATAATAGGATGCATTCAAAAGAAATGAGAGGCAATGAAAGGGGAAAAATATTTTTCACATAGTTCAAATGGGCTTAGGTCTTGGTTGTAATATTAGTCTGATGCTGACACAGAGGCAGAAACTGGCCCACTGTAACAATACATGGAATCATAGTTTGCATCCAATGTGACAGAGTCATATCAGTAGTTCAGCTCTTAGTTCAAATATTTTTAGTTTCTAGGTATATTATATATATATATATATAATATTTTGAAACCTTAGTGATATAAAGAAACAAATTTATTCCAAGACAAGATTGCTGCAGCTTGCAGAACACTGCTAGCAACAGACAATTTAAATAACCATAAAAGTATAAAACATTTTTCAATCTGTTGTTGATGTATCTCCTACTGGTTTTTTGATAGATCTATTTTATTGCATACAGATTGCCAACAAATTACAATATGTAAACTAAAAAAATTCCAAAGCCAGTGTTGCTCTCTTAAAATATTGCATTTTAGTGGCTTATTAAAGAAATGCTACCATAAGAAATAGAAAGGGCATGAAAGTTACACAGAGTGGCACTTCTGGAATGTATTTGTTCAATAAAATATTCATTAAAGGTCCAGAAAATTATGCAGAAAATACAGTAAAAAATAAAATGTAAACTTAAGTCAACCTCTACCATGAAGTTCACAAGAAAAGATAAAATCAAAACTGCAGTCAGGTGGTGCTCAGTGTTTTCTGACTGGAAACAAAACACGGCATGGGATGTTAGAATGAGGGAAAGAGATCTTGTCCTCTTACCTTGCCTACTGCCACCTATCATTACCTAGAAACATAATAATATCACCATCTGGCCTTCAACGAGACTTCTACTACAAAATTAGCTTAATTGGCAGTGGAAGTCAAGATGTAATATCAACCCCGTGTGGCAAATGCCCCTTATGCACTGGTCAAAATGTCATCTTTCCTACCAAACACCAAGCAAGCTTTCTCATTATCTACTTCAGAGTTCCTGCAAAATAAGCCTCTTGCTGTGTTATTTCCTAAATACTTCCAAAACATGATGGTCACAGGTGCTCTGAGTAAACTCTTGTGAAGCCGCAAATCGCTTCAAGGACTGACAGAAAGCAAAAAGCAACCAAATTGTAGCTACAGAGTTTTTAAAGCTCCACTGGCCTAGGAAAAAGTTGCTGCTGTTGCTCCATGACTGCAGACCTGAAGCGATTGATAATCACAGTGATGAGTCATTCTCTGGGTAATCTCAATTAAGTAGTTTCCAGTGTTCAGCAAATTCTTCTTAAATGCATTTTGTTTCACAGAAGTGGACAAATAGCAATATAACATTGTCCTAACCTTGTAGGAAAATGTCAGGCTTCATTAGTACTTTTATGAAGATTTACATCTTCAGGTAATGACACCATCTGCCTAAATATATTTTTCCCAAATCATAATGAGAAAAGCACTGGTTAGAAGGTTAGGTAGTTAAGGGTGGCTTAAATTATCTTCATTCAAATCAACTCATGACAATTTTTCATCACATTCACTTTTTTGTCTAAATATTTTCTAGTCATGTCCATTTGACTCAAATGTCAAAATTGTAGTGGAGCATTAGAAAACTTGCTAAATATATTTATAGAGTAAAAGCAAACTGCCTTCTCAAGATATTTGTTGTGTCCTGGAAATATTGCAGCTGATTTGAAAACTTCCATTTTAAAGCAATATTTTCAGTTCTTAATTTGGGCTTGAAATTTTACTTAAACTGTTTTAAATTCTTATATTACATGAGACTGAAAACTATGTAAGTCCAAACAAAATTATCCGAGTCTGATATAAGCTGCAAGAAACCAAAAGCATTACTGAAGTCTGAAGAGTTTAAGTTTTAATGTCTTGCTTAATTTCATGCTCCAGCTGGCTGCTTCTCAGATTTTAAAACAAACAAACAAACAAACAAACAAACAAACAAACAAACCCCAAACTGATGAAGAGAAAATACTTCCCACCACTTTTTCTAGTCCAAGAGCTAAAGGGCATCAAATAAACTAGCAAGCACAACAGAAACCAAGGAAAATATGCTCAAACACCATGCAGAGAGGACTCGTGGAATCCCTTGCCACAAAGCTTTTGCATTACTACAGGGGATTGACAGTTTCACAGAAGAGGTTCCATGGCCTTTTATGCACACCATGGGATATCCTGCTTCTGTCACCAAGGAGCACCTGGAATTCAGCTCAGTAGTTATTGTGAATTTATCTAGACAGTATCACTACATACTTACATACTTGCACCAATTTGTTTTTTTTTTTTCCTGGGCTATTGACAGAGGGGTTGTTTAGCTGGGCTTTGACATAACCTGCAGTGTGTATCTTACATTCTTAGAAAATACATCCCTGTTCCTTTACAAGTAGCAGGTAATAGAATTATTTCTATATCGAAGGGCAAAGATCTGATCTAAATTTGTACAAATCACTAAGTTAAGGTCTTGAACTCATCACCTATGTGATTAGATTGTAGTCTCATCTATGAACTAATTACTTAGAGAAAGCATTCCTGTAATAGCCAGTTAAATGCCATTATAAGTTCTAAGAAGTATTTTGTATTTTAGCCAGAAAAGTCAGTTTTCTGGAAAGCACCTAGGTTACATGGCCAGGGAATAGAAGTTAATTTTCAGAATGGAAATAATCTTCAGCTAAATTGCCTTTGAGTGGTCTGCCATAAACTGATGGGTTTTGAAGGCATTTATACCAACTGACCATTCAATGTATCACACAGCTTTTTTATTACTGCAACTATAAACCATTAATTTAGGTGTTGCTCTAACTATATATGTTGCCATCAAATTAAAATTAAATGTCATGTTAACCTGACTTCCACTGGGCACTACGAGACTCAGAATTTGTTTTCAGTGTGGACTTGGCAACATGGAATCTAGACAACAGGACATCTCCTCTAGGCTGAGATGCAATAGTGCCAGAGACCTCTAAGCCAAAGTATCAGTTCTACTCTACCATAGGTTTTTTATAGTTGCTATGAGATCATAGACAAGCTATTTGGGGTCCCTGTGTTCCCCCTTTCAAGGGCCTAACATTTATGGCATTTTTTGGTTAAAAGTGTCAATTTGGCATGTTTGCTTAACCACTGAGAAGGCGCAACCCCCATATAATTTATTATCAGTACTGGCTCTCTGGGGTCTAAGCACAGAATCATATTGTAGAGAACAGAATTTCCTCCCCATAGTCAAAACTTCTCAAAGGGAAGACCATCTCAGAACACTTGCAGACTGAAATAATTGCAGACTGACATATTTTATTTTTATTTTTTTCTGTGATTAAAGGAATCACAGACAAAGCACAGAAGAATAAAATAAGGCATTAAGGAGCTGTTGAAAAAAATCTTTGGTTTGAATACTTACTCTAGCAGATTTGTTCAAGTCTATATTAGGCAAAATCTGTCTTGCACCAGTCCACTCCAGGGAGGAGGAGGCCCATGATGAAGTGATGAAGTGATGGCTGTGATTTTCAGCCAAAGCCAAAACTTATAATTTTACTACCTCTTTCAAAATTGCTGTGAATCTTGCATGCTGGTGGGTGGTGGTAAGGGGGAAGAGAGAAAGAAATATTACATGTGCAAAAACCAGCACAGGCCTGCCTCTTTTAGCAGTGATCTGGTGAGTTTCTCTTTGCCTGGGCTGCAGCTCCAATATGGTTCTGGGAAATGAGCACAGTACGCACACAGAATTCTGCTGCACATAAAAAGTGAATCCAATGCATCTCAAACAGTGAATTATTTCATGACATGATACCAAGCCAATGTCTGATAAAGCTAGCATAATTGGAATTTGCTGTGCCATCTGACACGTTGGTGGTGCTGACCAAGCTGTGCAATGAAATCTTTACTCAAAACCAACACTTCTTACAGCAAATCTGTAATACAATTTAGACCAAAGCTGTACCCAAAGTACTGGAAAATTTGGAAAGTATTTAGTTCAATGCATTTTAACATTACAAAGACCACAGTTTGTTCAGTGTCACTTAGAAACAATAGAACTAGATGAACAGAAACACTTGTTTCTTTTGCTATCTACCCCTTTTTTTAGTGATAAAAACCAGCTAGTTCACTATAAGACAAAATTTATTCAAAGAATTTATTGACAACTGGAAAGGATACTACTTATGGAAAAGGAAAAGGGGTAAGAGGAACCCAAAGCAAGAGTGAGAGAAGCAAGGAAACAAACATGATGAAAACAAAGGAGGAAAGAACATGCAAATAATAAGAAAGGAATAAAGGTTCAGAGTTAGTGCAAGTCTATACATGAAGGTTAGTCTTTAACTGGACACATCAATAATGGATTTACTTTATTATTTCCACAGCTATAAATTCTAAAAGTGTGTTATTTATACCAATAATTAACAATATAAATATCACGTTCTTATAAGTAGTAGTATGTCTTCTCAAAAACTTGATGTGCAAGATGATGGTGAACATGCAAACTACGGAGCACAAGATATTATTCACCCAAGAACTCTTAGCTACTGTGGGAGTAATTATCTTAGACTGCAAATAACTCTCTACAAATACAGTATAAGAATCTTCACTTTCATTGGAAAAAATAAAATCAACTTTAAAAATAAGTTTACAGTATAGAGAAAAATCAGCAGCAAAATCAATAAAATGAACCAAACTTGGAATAGAATGAGGAAAGAAAAACTGCAAATGCTACAGAAAATATATTAAATTTCTTATTAATTTTAGAAGGGATGCTGACTTTTCAAAAGCAAATATAAAACTTGTTTAAATATGTTTAATTACATATTAAAAAATTACACTTCATATATTTATTTCTTCTTTATAAACATATGAACAGGTAATTTTAAAAAAATTATTCTGAAAGTGTTCATTTGTTCAGTGGAAGCAGAAGGAGCTAAGTTGTGCAACACTGTTCTTAATTCATGACTTGTGATTCCTTTGTAAGTTTCACCCTGGATGTCATTAACAGAATCAGAAGAATTGAAAACAGATTGAGTCACCAGTTTCTTGGGAAAAAATGTAAATTCTTGGAAGATGGCCAGAGAACAGCCAATAAAAAAATAAAATTTTCATTTGTGAAATAAAAAATTTCAATTCTGGAATTTTGATGAAGGAATAATTTTTACTCATTATAATACTCCATAGCACTATATTATTCTCTAGTATTATTTATAGTAAAATTTATTACAGTAGAATTTTATTATTATTTATAGTAGTATTTTAGTAGTATTATTTATTAGTATTTTAGAAATATGGAAAATGTATCCAAAAAACATTGGTCTGGGCACCACTGGAGTTTTCTTATTTTTAATATTTTTGCACATGCTGTGTTGGGGTTTGAGGTGCTGTGCAAAGCCATACTTTACAGACAGAACCAATCCATTTGAAATATAGGAAGCAATATAACCATTTAAAGGCAGTAAAGTTGTCAATTTATTAGCATATGGTATTATGGAAACCTCTGCCCAATCCTTCCTTCCCCTGCCCCATCCTCTTTCCATCTGATATTCTTTTTTTCTTTCCTTTTTTAGCATGCCCTGTCTTCATATTCTGTCTTTGAAATACGTTTTAGGAAGAAATATAAGTCCATAACTCAGAACAGTCCACTATGGATTATGGAATCTGGTTCTGTTCTCTCCTATTTTCCTGGAGAGAGATTTGATCACATGGCAATAAGAAATCTCTGTTTCTATTTTTGAAGATGTACACTTTGCAAAGAAGAACTGCAAGTTCACTGGACAAAAAAAATTGAGAAAAAGAAAATCACCCAGCTTCACTATGTGCATTTCACTATGTACACATCTGAGAAGAAAGAAACCTGTTTTCCCATCCCTGCTCCAATTGCTCAGTATTTTTATTCCATTTAAGTATTAAAGCATCTTAATGCTCATTAACTTAGCTGTAATATCTTCTTTCTCCTTAGGAAAATAATCTGACACATTAATAAAGTTTTGCCATCACCAGAGTTAGACTGCAGAAGGAAGAGTTGAGGAGCTGCATTTCAGATTTGTGCTCACAAATTCCATTTAACTGTTACTCCAGACAGCGAAAGTTTTTTATGGATTAAGGCTTTAAACTTTTATGCCTCAAATCATAAAACAGAGATACATAACTTTCAGTGTCTCACAACATTGCTGAAAGGTTTAATTCACTCTCACTGACTGAAAATTGCTTTAAAAGAAAGCTTGAATGAAAGACAAAGAAGTGCAAATATAGCTGTCTTTGCAGAGTAACTGTGGAAAGGATTTCTCTTAAGCAGGCTTGTGAAGCTTGGCCATATAATACACATTGCTTGCTAGGGATATCTGCTAACAGCTGAATGAAAACAAGATCTACTTTCTCTCCAATTTTTCCTCGGTTTTAATGAACAACTTGAGCGGAAACTCATTTCACAATGACAAAGTAAATAACTTCTATTTTCTTTGCCAAACTGAACCACCTTTAAATTGTTCGCCTTTTTTTCCCTCATCAAGAAAATAATCTTTTCCTGGTTGAAAGAATAGTGAAGTTTATTCATCCATTTGCACGTACATTCACAAAAAAACATCCAAAGCAGATGTTCTTCTGAGCTCTAACACCCAAGTGGAAAAGGGAACAGTCTCCTATCATGCTTGATAAGATATCTCATGGGCACATGGGATGAAATCTCATGAAATATTGGTAAAAAAAATAAATAAATAAGCAATGAAATAAACTGAGTCAATTGACAAGATTTACAGTTAATTCCTTAAGATCCATACTGCAAATAAAACCACTTTTATCTTCTTTGTCTTATGCCCTTTTATACCATTTACCTTCCTTGGAGGAAGGTACTTTAAAACAACACAAATATTTTAAAATTCCAACCAGATACTACCTGTACCTGTATGCACCGAGGCATATTCAATACAGTTGTACCTTTAGCTTCCTTGATATATGTTCTCCAGTATACTGCTGGCTTTGAAAGAAATAATAGCTAAAGAGGTTTTCAAGTTTTAATAGTCATAAATTTGCTCATGTACTTCACTTACAACATGTTAAGGTTATATTTAAATATTTTTACTCTGTGTTGTTGCAAAATATTGAGAATTCTTCCAAGCCTGAATCCACGCCTCAGCGAGCTGTTTGGAGGGCCCATGAACTTCTATAAATTGGCTTGGAGGATCAGCTAGCTGGAGAAAGCATCCCCACCGAACGAGCCACTTTATAGTGTATGACACAGCTACAGTACCAGGAAGAAATATCAGATTTCAGGGGATGATAATTATATTGACATTAAGTGATCACAAATTCTAAGACAACAAATAGACAGATGGCTGAAATTAGTTGCAATTATTAAATACAAAAGCAAACATTTTCTCTCCCATTTCTGACAAAGGAAAATAACCTTTTTTCTGAAGTAATCCACTTCACCTCACAATTTTTAAGAGTTGCAGATTGTGTTTTAACAAAAGTAGCAGGAGTTGTTTATTCTTAAAATTCAAAACACATAAGTTCTTTTCACGACACTTCCTTAAGCATCAATATTTTATTTTTAAATTGAATTTATTGGATGAGTAACCCATGCAATGCACAGAGTAATAACAAAAAATGAAAAATTAGACCTTAAGGTCTGCTTTGGGTTTGTGGAGGAGGGGTGTGATTTTCTGCAGAAGCAAATTAAAAATAAAGGATACTCTTTGGAAGGGATATTTAAAATGTCAGATTGCCCTTATTTAATTAAGATTTTTGTATGCTTTATAAAAATCAACCCAATCTTTCTAATACTTCTGGTATTGTACAACTGCTGTCATTTTTGTCATCTTAGTGCAAGTCTTAGAGTGGGTGTAGCAGTGCAAAATAGTCTGAGGATAATTGCATATTTTTTAGGTTCCACTTTATTTTTATAATTTGTTTTTGACTCTTGCAACACTTTTAATATATTTGTTTGAATTGCACAGTGTTTGAGGAGAAATTTACTGCTTCTATAGTTATTGCAAGAAGGTAGTCTCTGAGCACAATGTTTTCCAAAAATGGACTTGTTCTTCAACTGTAGGAAGAAGCAGAGTTTAGGAACTATGCAGAATTGTTATCAAAGGAATCTGAGAGAAGTACCAAACATAACTTTTTAAATGGCTTTTTCTCAGGTATACAGAAGCTGAAAAGTGAATGATTCTAAGCTTAATGAGAGGAAAGGAATAAATTGTACTGTGAGCATTTTCAAAATGTTATAGTTAAATGGGCTGAATAAGAACAGAAAAAGACCAAAAGTATATATTTACTTTGGATTAAAGTCAGCTTTCCGTGCCCTGCCCTTAAAAAGGACAGTACAAGAATAAAAGTTACAGTAAAGAATAACCTTGACCATGAGCCAAATGTGACCTGCTGATACATGCATTAAAATCAACTGCAGTTGTCCAAATGCATTTAAGAGAAGCTTTGTTATTAAATGTATTCAAGGTGGAAATCCCCCTTTACAAGCTACACAAATGATCTCAGAATCATATTGTGATATCAGAATCATATCCCCATAAGCCAAGGAAATTGTAAGCTTCTTGAATATTTAAAAAAAAGGTGGGTTGAAAAGATGAGCAACTTTACTCTCTTTTGTGGGAAAACATAAAAGCAATAGACATGGAGCAAGTTCTGGAGTTGTATCAGCCCCATGTGGCCTGGATTCCTGAATTCAGAAAACACAATTTTCAATGGAAAATCCATTCCTCTGTGTTTGGACTGTGATCCTGTTCTGACAGTACTCTCTCAGTTGCAATACTTCCCTGGGTTTTGTTTTCTTGAGCATGGTTTTATAGCTGGAAGTTAGGGAAGAAGATGATGTGAGATGATGTGATCATGTGAAGATGATTAAGGATTTAATTACAACCTTGCAAATTGGTCCTGGTTTTGTGTTTAAGATGTATGCATATAAACTAGCAATGGTCAGAAAGGGGCTGACAAGCACCTGCCTGCACTGAAAATATTGTTTAATATTGGGTTCTAGCAAAGCTTGACCCCTAACAGCCGATACTGACCATGATTTTCAATGAGCTATGCTGTCTACCTTCTGCCAATCAACATCACATCTTGTGATCTCACCAAAAGAAATGAACCTAAAAAGGATTGTTCTGTGGAACAAACTTCACCTGATCTGCAGAGCCACAGCATCCCACTCTTTCTAACCTAATCATTGATCTAGAGAATGCAGAATGAAAAACACATTAGCCTCCAATATGACAATTGAATAGTGTCAGGACACTGGATTTTGTAATGAAGAACAGCAAAACAGTTTGCTGCCACTCTGCTTCCTTTAACAGTGATACTCATGAAATGGGTTTGAAAATTATCTTTGCACATAGTTATGTGTTGCGGTGCGTGGGTTAAACCTTTCAGAGTTACATGTATCAAGTTTGTAAGTGCCCAGCCTGTTCCTTCCCAAACCCCTCCCCTGACCCACCTTGTCAATCATC
>JBBMKD010000102.1:93994130-94026545 GCA_037834095.1 Argya squamiceps | reverse complement strand
AGGTACCCACGAACTCTCGCTGTGGCCTGGAAAAGCAGCAGAGCCGGTAAGCTGCTCCCAGGGGGGAAACCGCAGCAGTTATGTGCTTTAAAAATATCAGTTCTAAAAAATGGGGGAAAAAAAAGAAAAGAAACCAAAACAAACCTAAGCCTTTTTCACCTCTCCCTTCTTCTATCCAAGCTCGACTTCTCCACTTCCAGCTGCTCTACCTTTTTCCCCTGTGTGGCACAGGGGAATAGGAAATTAGAGTTGTGGTTAGTCCATAACAGCTCCTCCTCAGACTTTTCCACATGGATTTTTTCCACGTGCTACAGTCCTTTAGGATAATCCAGCTCCGGCATGGTTTCCTTATGGACTGCAATGTCTTTCAGGGAATATGTGCCTACTCTGACATGGGCTTCTCCATGGGTTGCAGGTGGATAACCTGCTTCACCATGTTCTTCACCAGGGGCTGCATGAGAATCTATGCTCCAGAGCCAGGAGCACACCCTCTTGCTCCTTGTTCTTTGGCTTGGTGTCAGCAGAGCTCTTTGTCTCACTGATTGCGGGGATTTTTGTTGTGGTGGTTCTGTGAGGGCTTTTTGCTTCTTGTCCTCCCCCTGCCTCACTCCCCAAATTGTCCTCTTTAGGTCCACAAACATTTTACAAGTTGGCTGTCCTACTTAAGGAAGCACCTTATTTTTCATCAGATACATCTAAATCAATGAGTATGTCATCCCAAGCAAGGCTGCACTTGCTTACACTTGCAAAACTATGATATCCTTTATCAAAGATACTTACTCTTGGTCTGGCTTAAAATAACTTGTCAGCTGAAATTTTGAAGAAATTCCCATATTCCAAATCTCTATTCTGGCCTTTTGTCTATGAGCTCTAACAGAGTGGTTTTTGTGTAAAACCTGTGCTTTGTCTGTCAGAAATGCTAAATTTGGCAGTTACTTATGTTCTGTATGGGTAACAAAAGAGTAAGTTTTTCAGAGAGTTGCTGCACAGTATTTCAAAGTCACATTACTTGTAGTAGGAGTAAGGCATTCACTTAAGAGTAGGGTGGGGTTTTTTTTACCTTTTTAACTGTATTTCAACTTTGCATTCTTTCAAGAGACAGTTGGTTTTTTGTGAATTTTTAATCATATGCAAGACATCTTATTTGAAAGAACTTCTCTGCTCAAAATGACCATCAGCTGCCTTCCCTGTACAACAGAGAGAGTGGTGGTAAAGGGAGAGGAATTGAAAAAAAAACTTTACTACTGAAACTTATTTTGCTAGACTAACTTTTTTTGGAGGAATCTAAAGTAGTAATGAAGATAGTTGCCACTATTAGTATTTAAACTATAAAAGTCAAGAATTAGGAATGGATATTTAACATATGCTCAAGTCATCCATAGCTTAATGTTATTCTTGTGGTGTATATTAAGGATTGTTCAATAATCCTGGGTTTATAGCGATTGATCTTTCTTCATCAGATCAGATCCACACCACAAAAGATACAAAAAGCCAAGTTTTCTTTTCAAGAAAATATCTGTATTAAAGGAAAGTTGTCAATCCTTAGTGGAATCCAAAGTAATTAACTAAGGGCAAAGAATTTAATGTGTCTTTAAAATCAGAAAACCAATACACCATAACCTTATTGTGAAGTGACACATAAAACTGTTACCAGGAAGGTGTGATGTTAATACATTACAGTTAATGGATTGCCTCTAAAAGATTCCAGCAGAGTGAAGACAATATGCAATAAAAGACATGGGGGCCTACAAGTTAGTGTTTCTCTGCCACCACTTTGTTTGCCAGGTCCTTGGACTGGAATACAAATTTTAAAATGGCTCATTAACTAGGGGCTTCAGAACCATAAGCCAAAAAAACCAATATTGAGCACTGCTCTGTGTAATGTTAGACTGGAGGCTGAATTCCTAGCTCTTCCTTCACCATTTTACACAGAAAACTAAAAAAGAAAAACAACCAAAAGATCAAAAACCAAAAAAAAACCCAAAAAACAAAACCAAATGCAAACAAACAAAAAAAAACACAACCCCCCCAAAAAAAACCCAAAAAACCCCCAAACCCAAAAGCAAACAAGCAAACACAAACAAAAACCCGACCAACCAACCAACCAACCAACCAAAAACCCACAAAACAAGAAACAAAAACCAACAACCCCCCCCAAAATCCTAAAACAAACAAACAAACTAACTAACAAACAAACAAACAGCTGTCATCCGATTCCTTACCTAATTTTTTTAAATTAAGCAAATTCAAATGCACAGGTGAGGGGACCTGACCATTTTGAGAGGCCCCACAGATCAGTCCTGTGGCTCAGATGGGCAGTGAGAAGTGTTACTCATCCCTCCTTTGCGAACTTGGAAGCTTCTTCCAAGGGACAATCAAGGTGGTTTTTTTGATCACAGTTTCAGATCTGGGTTCATCTTCTCCTCTCTGTGTGTTCTTCATCTCATTCATTGGAACCAATGCCACAATTTGAGGGTATAACTCCATAATATGCTTTCCTGTACATCTCCAGGTCTACCAAGGCTGACCTCCCACTGAGGTACTGTAAGAAGAGTGAGCCCTGTGGACTTCTGTGCCAGCCAGTCTCTATGGGATGCTGTCACAGAAACACCAGGGCAGAGAATTGATCAGATATTGATCAATGCAGCTGCAAGCAGTGTTCAGTTACTTCAAGTTTTCCATGCACTTGAAGGAGGTCGATCAGAAGGGAAGGTGTGCTGTAGATCAGCCAAGTAAGATGCACTTTATTTCAGGAAATTTTGGAAAAAGTTGTAGCTTGCCAAATAGCCTTTAGCAAACATTATGCACTTTACTTGCAGTATTTGGAGATAAAGGATGACAACCAGCTGTCGATACACCTGTGTTAATACTTTTTGGGAGGATTTTTCATACTTGGAGACCAAAGAATATATCTTAATGCATTGCCTGAAGACATTTGCCACTGAATATTATCACAGCTCTTCTGAAAATTATGTTGCCTCTTATTCTAGGATTTTCTTATGTCCAAAATTTTAAATTGGCTAGCTGTGCTTCATATAATGAATACATTGAGAAAAGGAATTACTAGTGTACCCATATACATATATTGAAAAATTTTCCTGAAAATTTAAGTATTTCATCAAGTCCTTCTACATAGTCAATGATATTAAAAATCTTGACTGGGATGAAGCAGAAAATGCAGGCAATAACTCTGAAAAAGGTGCAATTGTCTTCATTAAGTGAGAAGGAAAGACAGACATTAAGTTAGTTCTGCTTCTTCGAAAATGAATGAGCTTTTGTTGCTAATTGCAGTGTTGAGATGTGACAAACACACAGTAGTCAATATCATGTGTTCCAATTTTCCAGTAATTTTCACCTGTGTGATTATAATTTAGGCTTTACTGTAAATCTGCTTTCTTGCAAATGCTAAGAATATTTTTTCAATCCATGTATTATACCTTCTAAATTTAGCAATGTGTATATTGTTATTAATCGTCATTTTTAATAACTTGACAGAAAGTTTCTGGTTTATGAAAAATTCTTTTGTCTCAATGCTACATATCATTGAGCACAATCCTAATATCCTTCTGGTTTGGGGCAGTAGAAATAGCTATCTACTGAATGGGCATGCTGAGGGTCCCTTTGTCAATATCTGGAACTACCTGCAAAGATGTTCAAAAGAAACAAATCCTAGTATTCTATGAGCCTTTAATACAAAGAGAATTCTTTTCTCCCAATTATCTTTCACTGAGTGATTCTCAGAATGCAGAGATACTGATTTAAAAGAGGAATCATTTGACATTCTTGTTTTGTGTTTCAACTTGTGTTTTTAAAGGTTTGAGATATAAACAAAGCAATTTGACTAAAATGTTGTGACAAATAAGTCAGTGCATCAAAGAGGTAGAATAGTAATGAAATATTCTAAGAGCTACAGAACCAAGGAAGCATATCCTGGAGGGGCTCTGAGCTCCATTTGTCATTAATTTATTGGCACAACTTTGTGAATATTCCATTATAGAAACGACCTAACCAGCTATCTGTGAAATCCTATATGTCTGCCAATTGGTAATTTTTTTTTGGAACTGTCAGCACTTTTCACTGTATATAAGGCAACTTACTGTGAAGGATGAAGGCAAAAACAAAATCAATAGCTAAATTTTTTGATGTTGAAATGCAGGTGTAGAAAATAATCTATCGTAAAGGACCACAAGTTAATTGAATCACATGAAAACACTGTCATATATTGCCCTGGAAACAGTACAGTATAATACTATTCTTTATTTCTGAAACAATAGTCATGTTGCTCTTATGCATTCCCTTTTGCTATCGATGGAAAAAGTCAAATTACTGACATAGCACAAGAGCAAGTCAATAAAGTCCCACTTAACATTTTTTTTCATCATGAACCTTTACTGCAGATCTTTCCTTAGGTACTTTGATGATTTTTTTCCTAATACATAACATTCATGAACATAACCAGAACATGTGGAACTGTTTGACTTTCTGATATCAAGTCCCTCTCTACCCTGTCTCCTCTAGTGATTGATTTCCAGACCTAGATTCTACCTCACTGATTACACCAGTAGTGCTGTCTTTCATTATTATTGAATAATATATATTAAAAATTAATAATTATATTTAAAAAAAAATTCTTCATAGCATGACAAGAAGAAATGAGTTGAATGTCTTGAAACAAAGCCCAGGTCTTCAATTACAGTCTTTTCATCCCTCAGTTTTTCAGCTAGCATCCCATAACTTTGATCTTTTGTTTAAAACTACTAGCAATATGGTCATTTCGGACTTGGCTTTTATCCTTCTTTGCCCAATTGTGATTGTCTTCTTTGGCACACAGGCTGATAACTGTATGGTTCAGGAAGGAAAATGAGATGATCAGCAGGGTGATAATATCTAGAAGTTGTTTCTTACACTGTGTGAAGAAAGATAAAACCATTGCATGACACTGTACTGTGAATATCACTATTTTTACAATTACTATCTTAGAGCACTTCAATCTACTGTTCTTTCTCCAGACCAAAACAGTAACTTTGGCTTTCTCTGGTCCATTATTTTATCACGGATGTTTTTAAAAAATATGTTCAAAGTGGATGCAGTTCTGTGGGATGTCTGAGTTGTCATCTTTATCCATCATGAGCACTCTTCATAGCTCCTATAATGATTGAATCAGGTTTAATATGTACGTATCACACAAACACATATACTAGGCTATATTTATATATGCAAATAAGTATAGCAAGAAATACATATTTCACACACAAAGTTATAAAACTCTTGCATTTCTCTCTGAAAGGAGTATTTGAGCTATACTATTTAAGTTTTCAGTATTCAGCAACACAGTGGCTAGCTGGATTGGTCAGTCCCTTGAGTTTCAAACTCAGCAAGCTCTGGCTCTACCAATAAATCTAGATCTCACATAATTTTTTTCTTTCTCACGTCTCATACTCATCCTGTATCACATTCCATCTTTTCCCTTTGCTTCTTTTTCTCACAGTGTTTACACTCTATAAAATGTTTTGATGATCTTTTTCTAACATTTAATGTTCACAAACACAGCCAGAGCACATGGTTCTTCACACGCTCTTCCTTGCAAATCTAAATCCTCCAGTAAGGCATATGGAAATTTTTTCAACAAAGCAGGTGTCAATTATAAAAACAGCTTTGTCAGAACCAAAACATGCAAAAAGAAACATGTTGTTAGAAACAGCAACAAATTGTCAACAGGGAAAGAAAAAATGTGGAGTTTTTTTGCTTCTAGAAGCATTCCTTTGACTTTAATAATTAAAAATGGTATCAACATTTTCAGTTTTGTATTTGCTTGGAGGTTTGGGGTTGGTTTGTTTGTCTGTTTGCTTTGACATAATACAAAACAGAAAAAAATCCATAAAAAATCTATTTCTGGGATAATTTGGAGCAAAAATTTGAAATATTGGAATTGTCAGGTCAAAGAAAAATTGCTTTTTGAAAATATACTGGTTTTATTTCATTTTACAATCATGATATCTTTTTTTTCTCTCCAAGGACACACAGATACATGGTTTGAACAGGTTTCTATAGAAAGTTTACCGAAAGGGCAGAACCTGTGTTGGGTCACTGTCAAGTCTTGGCTTCCCATCACTCAGGGAGCTGCTGACCCTCACTGCTCCGTGACAGAGATAGAGAAGAATGGCCAGATATTCCTATAAATAATAAGTTTCTTGAATATTAAGAAGCAGTTTTCTTAGTTGGCCTTTAGATGGTTCCTAGTTCTTCACAGGAGGGGCAGCGGTTCAGGGGAAAAAGGACTGTGGCAGGAACCAGCCCTTACATTTCTAGCAGTGAGGAACATGAGACAGAGCTCAAGGGAAGCTATGATTTCCATACCTTCTACCTATTGCTTCTAAAGAAGCTGGAAAGAGTTTAAACCCTTGGTTTTGTCTGGAAAACTGTATAATATTTCCCACAACTGGCAGAACTTACTTTAGTTACCAAGTAAAGCCAGCTTCAGTAGGCAGCACCTATCCCACTCAAGACTCAAAAAGTATTTGAGATTTCCATGCAGAGCTTGGAAATTATCTTATCTGTTACCTGGAGAAGAATCTGTAATACTGTGAAGTCTACAGTTAGCTCTGCTAAAAGGTGTATTTCTACTGAAAATAGACTCATAATAGAGATACTTATGTTGTCTGATGAGGAGAACATTTTGTTTCTCCTGATTTTTTATCTGATGTACATATTCCAGTCTTGAATTTTGCCTTTGGAGTAAGCTTATCGTTTCTGCGATTATTTTTCTTTCCATTAATATGAGAAATGTTTGAAGTCTGAGCCACCCCTTTCATAAGAAAAAGCTTCATATCTCTGTGGAAACCCTCTTCAAAGCTTCATGCCACAGTGGGAAGAAAAGCCTTTTATAAAAGCTCACATTGTATGAAGCAATTATCTTAATCTCTTGGCAGTGAGTGGATACATAATTTTTAAGATATCTGTGTAAGTGAGCAGGGCTCTTCGCCCTGCTCAGGCACTTGGTTTATTTAAGTTTTTTCACTATTGTCAATGTTAGTATATAAAGCCAATATATCTCATTAAGTCAATATAAAGTCAATGTGTCTCATTAAGGCTAAGAAATGCGTTTATTGCGTGGTTAAAATAATAAATTTACTTTTTTTGACAGTAGTCAATTCAGAATTTAGAAAATAGTGTAAGTAAAACTTATAATGATTTGAACCACTTTTTAAAAGATCAAGGCAGTACTGGGTAGCAAAATAAAATCCAATAGCAAGGGAAAAATGCTTTTTAAAAAGTGAGGATGGTTATTTGCTGTTCATATGCACCAAAGTGTTGGAGCTACCTGTGTTAGTGATATATATGGTTACTGTAACTAAAGTACATAAAAATATTGTTAAAAATAGAGTTTTACTTGCTCTCTTGAAGCAATATGTTTGGAATTGGTTTATAATTAGTTGTGAAAATGTTATATTCAGATACATATCTGCAATATCACTTCAGCTAAATCACTTTTAAAATATTTGAAACAGAGCTACAAACAAGCAAAGTACTCAGTATATAAAATATGTATTTAATGTATATAAACTGCACCTAAAGTAATGGTGGTTTCATGGTTGTCTATAAGCCTAAAATGTCAGTTTTCAGCTGCCAATAAGAGATATTGTAAACCAACTTAAAATTGAAACAAACTGTTTTATAAAGCCACATACAATAATAAAAATATTTAAGAACAAAAACATCTTAGCAAAGTAGTAAATTAGAGTAACATTTACTTTTCTCACAGCACTGTCTAGTGCTTACTATAAACTTTTTATTTATTCTCTCACTCTTGAAGAATACAGGACAGCTTCTTTCATGTTCAGACATTTTTGCTCACTTTTCAAATTTCAAATGAATTTCCAAGAAGTTCTCAAATTTTTGGAATTTTGCTCATAACTACTTAGTTTTAGAAAATAACCTCAAAGGCATTTATCTGCATTCAGTATTATGCTTTAAATATTTTATTGGTGGTAAAACTGAAGAAATAAATACAGCAAAGGATGTGCAAGTAACAATAATTATAACAATATTAATATTGTTACTGCAATCACTGGAATTTTCTTTGGGTTTCTCAAACTGTCACTCTTAAGATCCTCTGTCATTCGCTGACTCTTTATTCTTTATCCACTCATTGCTCATTGATTAGAAGTGCAGAGGTCATCAGAAATATTCATGACTCGTGCCAAGTGAGAGACAAATCACTGGAGAGAAGTGAAGCAGGTACTTCAAGAGCTGAATAAAATACAAAGAATTATCCACAAAGCTCAGATTTTTTAGGGTTTTTTTTATGTGGGAGTATTTATTTATGGTAATGGTTTAATTTAAAACTTCAGTTATTGCTTCTTTTAAAACACAGTGTTTTCTTAATTCCACCATTTTTGGTTTTGTTTTACCATCAGCCTAAGTCTGGGCATGTTAAAACATGTTTCTTCTCTCTTCCAATGCCAAAAGAGATGTCTCCAAACTAGCTTTGAATCATGATCTCTATGTAAGGAAAATCATTTCCTATTGTACTGTAAGCCTCCATACCACAAGAATATTGGATTCTATTGATCTCTTGAGTAAACTTAATTCATGCCCAAGCAGTACTGTGATGAGTAGATAAAAGAGCAATTTTCCCCACTCTAAACCTATTCCACTGAGTAATATGCATTTGCGTTTTGGTTCCAAATATTGGTATTGGTATAACAGTAGAATTTATTTAGAAATTAAAACTATCTTCAGAGCCAAACCCTGACCAGATCTTAGACTTACTGTTATGTCATGACGTTTTCTAAATGCAGTTTTTAGGAGTTTTAATGCAATATTTTTTATATTTCTTCTTGTCTGTGTGCAAATTCTAGCATTATTATCGAAAGAAACACTTACTAAACATAAGAACACAGGAATGCTGTCCTGCCATCATAATCATCAATATTAGACAGCTGTTTTCATAAAGTGAGCAAGCTCCACTAAAAAGTTTGACAAATGGTGGGGGGAGGGGGTTTGCATGGATTTTGTTCCCCCATTCCTTTAGAAGGATGCTTCTCTCTTCTCTTCACAGGGCTTAGATGTTTTTCATATTCATAAGGACTGTCCTAGTGGACCTGCAGCTCTGACATCCGCCTTCTGCTCATAGCTCTCTGCCGTCCTCCTTCTGCTGGCAGCTCTCTGCCCTCGTCTCCTTGTAAAATATTCCAATCCTCTTCTGTGCTGATTTTGTCTCTCAACTTTGCGTCATCTGTGTTTCATTAGCATGATCCTGCTATTTGCACCAGTGTCATTAGTAGAAAGAGACTGCCCCTAAGTCTAAATCTCAAGGAATTCCACAGACAAGTCTATCCAGCAAAATCATTGTCCTCTCAGCAAAGGTTTTTACACTTCCTAATACTCTTTTTTTTGTAGAAATGGGGCTACTTTGAAGTTAATAGTGAATTCTTTTATACTAACTCATCCAAATATTTGTTACTGCTGAATATTCAAACTATTTGAGTATTGAAATATTCCAAGATGTCCTAAAAAATTTTGTGCTGCCATGACAATTCAAAAAATTAAAAGTCTTTCATGAAAAATTCATGGCCCCTACTGTTGCACATAATTTTAACTAGTCAGACTATTTAGCCTTGATGGTTTGGTCGTGTATTTTTGTAGAGCACACCAATATAATCTTTGGGAGAATTTAAGTAATGCATACAAGCATACTCTCACACACAGAAGCTCATGTTTTCTCACTAGTTGCACACAAAATAAAGTGGTTGTAAACTTGTTTAAAATTATATTAGCTGGAAGTTTTTAATAGACACTATCTCCACTAATGTTGGTAATGTAATCCATGTTTGTCTGCCAACTTTCATATTGACAAAATACTTATAATGGTCATAAAAGATCAAGAACAAGCTTTCTTCAAAAAGTCTATTAAATAGTCATGGGATGGATATCTATATTCTACTTGCACCACTGAGCTCAAAAATACAGTTGTTTCTTTTTCTCCTGAGGCAATTTCTAACCATAAGGCAGTCATTCAGAGAAATTGCATCCCTAGCTCCTTAAGGCTAAGCATCTTTCTACTGTAGGAAATGCAATCTAATTACACTGGCAAATAAGCAGTCTTCTCAAATTTAATTCCATGTGACAGTAACATGTGATGACATTTAGCAGTGTTTATTTCTTGGGAATAAACTGTTTCTTTGTATTTCAAGAACAGTCTAACCTGTACAGGAAAAATACCTTGTTCTAACTCCGTCTGATTTGTGTGTTGTCTAAGCAGTAAGCAATTTAGGCCTTATGGAAAATATTTTGTTTCAGTAGAGGTGTTTATGGGATTTTAGTAACAATATCTAAACTGAAATATGAGAGTTAACAAACCATTAAAAAAAAAAAAAAAGACATTAAAAAGCTTTTAGTCTCTTGATTTGCAAACCCTTGCAACTAGGGGCCTAATACCAGAGATAATCTCCCAAATCTAAAAATCAAACATGTTTAATTAGAATAAGCTAGAACAGCAGGGAGAAAAACCTCAAGAAGTGACTATTTTTACATTGGTTGCCACTTAACCAGAGACACAAATACTTAACGTGTGGTGATAAAACAGACAACTACTTTTTACCCTGCCTTTTAAACAAAGCAGTGGCTTTAGGGAACTATCTGCTAATGTTAATTTTACTGAACACTGCGTTGCTATAGGTTTGAAATTGAAGAAGAAATTTCAAAGGTAGAACAATTATTCCAGTTGGAGAGCTTTAGAGATTTCATGGTTATTGCACTGAATTTAAGATATTCTTATTGCTCTAGAGGCAGGCTATATCTATACTTCAAATGGCACTCTAGCATCCTGATAAACTTAGACAGTGTAAATGATCTAGTTCAAGTACCAGGAGCAGCCAAACAGCAGCTGCACAGAGCTCTTGCAGCTGCACAAACGTGCACTCATTTACCTTTGCTGAGAAGGCCTGATGGCTCTCTTCAGCTGAGCTCTGCACTAGCATGGTTAGCCTACCTGCTTCATTTATGTTATGTTGAGTGAATTCACACTGCAGGGAAATACAGTTTAAAAGGAACCACCAAGGCTTGAAAGGTATGAATTCAGTGAATGGTCCCAGGTTTACCAGCAGCTGCAGGTATCAAACAATGTGGTGGTGTCCAAAGCATATAACAACACACAGTGCTTACTCTTCCTCTGCACCATGATATCAAGAATGCATGGGCGCTGCATTATTTCTGTCTTATAAATACACCACTCTGTTATAGCCTTAGTGTGGATTCCATCTTTTTGATTCAATAGGCAGGCAGGAATAGGACTGAAGCAGAGTGTCTTTCCAGGACACAGCAGAAGTGTTCTGTTCAATTCCTCTGTTTCCTTTCTCTGTTTTGTCTGTAGCAGTCTCTGATTTCTTTGATATTTGTCACAGGAACTGTTCATCTCATTCTTAAAGCCTTTTCAACACTGCTCTAGGAAATCTTTCTATCCAATAATATTTGTGTGACAGATGGTGCAAATGACCACCATATTCATGTTAGAATAGTGTGCAATGATATTGCTTACTGCTTAATGTTTCACCAGCTGACTAGGGTGAATGACTAGCAATGATAAGTCAGGGAAAAAAAATTTGCATCCAGATTTCTCTGATTTTTGGAACTAAATTTTAAGAGTAGCTCCTCTTCACCTTCTTTAAAAAGTCTTATTCCTATGTATCTCTTGTCAATGCTCTTGGTCTCTAAGGACATTTGCAAAGGAAATCTCTTTTCATTGGAGGCAGATCTCCCCATCTTAGTCATTCTTTCTCCTTAAGTAATCTATTATTTAAACTCTTCTGTCTTGTAATACAAGCAGGTTGTCAGTGAATGTGTGCAGAATATATCATTCCATCTGGATGCTTCCAGGTCTCTAAGTGTTTGGGTTGCTATCTGTTTTGGTCCACCAGACACGTCAAGAATTCACTTGTCTGGAACAATGAAGTCTAAATGAAAGAAAATGTAACCTTTATCATCTCTGATCTTCCTACTATGCACATCCTTACTCTCCCTGGAACTAGAATACAACATAAAAATATGCAGACTTACAGCTTTAAGATGACAGGACTTTTCTTGTCAGGTTAAGAAATCATTTTCTTATTTCTATTTGCTCTGCATGTCTCTACTCATTACGTCTTGACCAAATTCCCTTCCCACATGGTCTACAGCTCTGCTTGTTTGCTGCTCTAAGTTCAACAGTTTCTGGCCCCATGAAGACCCAGACTTATGGTCTCTCAGGTAACTTCTTTCCTTAATTTCTGTGAGACTCCTTTTAACAAACTGTTGGCATAAAGACTGATGTCAGGTCTTCTCCTGCTTCCTGAACTATCTAATAAATTGTATTATATTTTCTTGTTTATTATTTCTTTTAAAGGACACCATCTCTCTAAGGCATATGAAAGTCTAAAATACATAAAGAACATGTGTGCAATAGAACTGGAGATTTCCTTTTTATTTCAAAAGAAAGACAGTGTTGTACAAGATCATTCCTAATTACTGTCCAGTCTGTTGGTAGAAACTTTTTTTGTAAAATGAACTTTGGTTAATGAAGAAACATTTGGCTTCTTTAAGCTTGAATCCAAGGTGAAACTGCTGTTTAACTATATTTTTTTTTGCTTTCTATGCAAAGCAGAGGTCTGACAATGCTTTGCAGTGATTTATGACAACTGCTTACTCTCAAATAGAGCTATGAGTAAAATTGTAAAAAACACCTGCAAAAAGAGTCAAGAAACTTAGCAATGCTGCAAGTTATATTTTCAGAATCAGTCAGCAAAAGATGTCTAGGACATATTTTCATTCAACTAAAATTCTCATTCATTTTACATTCCATTTATTGCAAAAAATTTTTCTCTGAACAAGGGATTCTGTTGCTAATCATCCTGAATTTTGTATGACAGTTCAAACAACAGATTTGTCTTTTTAACCACATGATTCATATCTCTGAATGCTTTTATCACTTTCCTTTTACAGTAATAGCAAACTTCTACAATTGGTCTTCAATTCCACTTTCCTTTTAAACTCTTCTTACAGTAAATAAGAAAGATCAGTTTCACTTCTGACTGCTTCATGATGACAGCTCTCACTGCCCTTTTGTTTCTGTGTGTTTGGTTTTGGTCACTCTTCTCCCCTTTATGCTGACACTCAGCATTTGGAAAATCAGCACTGCAATATCTTTCTGCAAACCTCACAATCCATAAAACCTTCCTAAGAAACAGAAATAAAGCTGAAAATGTGCAGCAGTGACTACCTGTCATATCCACTAACCTGTAATTTACTTTGCTTTTTTACTTATGACCATGAATCATCCCTTGCATGCCCATCTCATGTGATAAACTTCAAGCAAAGAATACTGGGCACTTTTTTTGTCCTACATTTGTATAGTAGCTACAACGTAGCTACACAAAAGCATCTTGTTGGAACAAATAAAACCACAATTTTTAGTGAGATCTGGCGGAGTTACAGAACGTAAACACTATTGTGTTATATATTCAGCCTTAAATCATGAAACCACTTTCACTCTGGTATGACTGCTTCAAAAAGACAGTCACTCTGTAAAGTCTACCATTCAAATGGATTCTATCAAGATGGAAAAATCCATATCCTGCTGATTGTATTAGGTCAACTGTTGGAAATTACAAGATTCCATTTAGAATTAAGAAAAAAAAAAAAGAAATAAAGCAAAGGTTTTCTAAAAAGATTTTACTTTGAAACTTTGTTTTTTAAACAAACCACATTTTCCTTTTAAATATTTGTACCATACTGCATTTTTTTTTTAAGGACAACAATTATTCTAATCCAAAGTATGGAAATATTTTAGCATTTATTTTCTCAGACTCTGTGTAGCATTTTTAGTCCTTTAGAAGGCAAAACAATGAAAAAGTTTGGTCATCAGGAAGGGTACTCAAAAAGCAAACAAGAATCTCCATGACAGAGGAAGGAGAGAAAGATGTTCATGTTCTCTTCCAGGAATAATGATGCTGATGTTCACAAATTTGCTTTTCTATTTTGTCTCTGCTTAACCTTCACTCTCCCAAGAGGAACAACACTTGCCACTGACAAATTATCCACATTGTGTCAAATGACACTAATCAAGTAATTTATTAGCATAAGTTTTCAACTGTTCCTCAGAACAACAGCACTAAATAGACAATTAATTCTCAAGTCATGCTGTGGGTATTAATAGCACCTGAAATGGAGAAGGACAGTTAAGCAGGAACAATTCAGTCAATTGGGTAAACAATATATAAAACCTCATGTAACTGATTTATTATTTACCTATCTAATATTTGGGTTGATCTATGCAGTCCATAGGGAAAAAAAAAAGGTTATTGTGAGGCTCAGAAAGAAAATACTGCTCATTGCTCCAGGGAAAAGTGAGATTATGGAGACATTTGTTTTAAAAAGTTTTGTTTTAAAAATAAAGAATAACTGAATTACTATTTGAATCATAAAGAATATTTTAATTTCCTTAGTGAAGCTTCACTTAGTTTCAGACTGATATTGTAGCCAAATTTTCAGAATAGTCCTTCAGCATTCCCTATCTGCAAATCAGTGTCAACAACTGTACACTGACAGCCCCCTTCAAAAATTGACTTTTTACTCTTACTATGCCATTTATTTTGCAAGCTCTTTGTTCAGAGCGGTCAACTGCAAAATCCCTGCAAATCATTCTGTGGGAATGCCTAAAATAAAGATCAAAGCACTGTGCAGCATGACTTGAGCAAGCTGCCCCAAATGACACACAAAAAAGAAATCTGCCAACAAAATGCCTAACACATATTTTTGGTCTGGAAAAAAACTCAAGGCATGATTCACATCCTATTCATTTTCATAATTATAGAAAAACCTGATTGACAGTAGCCTTGAAAAACCATACGAGTTCTTCCATCATGGCTTATGCTATGAATTGTTGTTATATCAGCTATTCAAAGAACAAGTTTGTCAATCTCATACTTGAAACTTCATAAAAAATATCATCAAACATGAAGTGTAAAGACATTACACACTTCACAATTTCATCTCCTCACATAAACAAATTTTAAGTTTGGGTTTAGGTTTAGTATTTGCCACAACTTCTAGAGGAACAAAACTATCACATGAGATGAGCAACTGAATTAATGCATCCTTAACAGAAACAAGGTATGTTTTATCATCCACCATCTACTATCAGCAAAATTTTGATTCAGAATTATCCGTATGTTTTTATTTCTATGTACATTGTTTCAGACTTACTAGCACATCATACTTCCTAAAAAATACCATTGTCTGCAGCTGTCTGAACAAAGAACATTATGCAATCAGGCAAGTTTGTCGCAGTTTCTATTGGTTGACTTCCTCTCTGACTCCTCTGTTTAAATCAAGTTTATGTGATTAAATGGTAATGAGATAATCAGAAGTATAGTAAATGAGTGGATATTCTGCTAATGTACAAAGATCTGGTCTTGTCATTTGACCCTGCTTGGCAGAAATCAGGTTGAGAACAGCACTCCCAAGTGCTAGGCAAGTTTGACTCTACATCCAAACAAGCAGCTAAGGAAAATTAACTAATTTGAAACAAAATCATGAAAATTAAACAAATCTTAACAGTATGTTGATCATACCATGTAATATTACAGTAATTTAATATTCTATTCTATTCTAAACTTCTATGCATTTAAGGAAGACTATTGAAAGCAAAGTGTGGCGTTTTTTGTTTGGCTTTGGTTTTTTTTGTTAGAACATAAATTGCCTAGCTATCTGTAAGGGCTCTAGGTCAGCAAGCACACAGAGAGTTGCTACTGAGAGTATCACTGAAGCTATGGTGCTTCTGTATTTTCTCAACTAATTCTTCAGGTTGAAAACAAACACCTTCCTGAAAAAAACCTGGAGTTACAAGGGCTCTGGCAAGATAAGCATTGCAGCAATATCCAGCTGTCTGAGTTATATTTGATGCTCTGATCTCTATGCTGATGGATATACTCTTTGTCAAAAATTGAGAACAGCAGTTGTGCTGTTCTCTTCTGTGATATCTTAATCCTGGCTGACAATGTTTCTCTTCTCCTCCTCCTAGGCTAGTTAGAAGATAGCTTCTGAGAAATGTTTGGGTTCATTCTGTTTCCATCAGGCTGAATGTGTTTGTTACTTCTTCCTTCCCTCTACACATTATATCTTCCCACTAACTGCTGCTCTGCTCGCTTCCATGTTTCCACTGATACTATCATTGCCTAGAAGAAATCTGAAAAACCCAGGTGAGCAGCAGGGCAGATCTTCATTTCTCACCTGTAGACCTGCTGTACATCTTATTCCTCACTCCTGGCATCCTGTTTTTAAACCAAGTACAATTTAATTATTGTTAATTGAAATTAATTTGAATATATTTCACAACAACGTTTGCCTATTACTGTGTTGATTGAACAGCTGAACTATAATTTTCATTGTTGGAGCTAGCTTTGGAAGGACAGTTCTCTGTACAATGGCAACAGAGTCTGTGTTTTTTATATATGTTTAAAATTCAGACAACATTTTGGTGTGCTATAATAACACTTTAGAAACACATCTAATGTGTTTCTACCTGGACACGTGCCATGAAGCTGCAGTCAGTTCTCTGTACCATGAAGCATTTTTCTTCCCATCTACCCAGACACACAAATTTGGGTGTTGTCAGGGTATAGGTTTCCACTGAGTATCACAGTTTGCTGATCTTTCAGAAATCATTTTCCCTGGAGTCCCCAAAAAAATATATTCACAAGTCCTTAAAGACTGACCAAACATTAACCTACAGGATGTGCACTACTGCACCATTCTCATTTCTCTGCATCACTGTAGGAAAAGGCAGGCAAATCAAATGTTGCCAAAACAATAAGTGGTAGGAGGTAGGGTTTGATGGGAAAGAATTTGTAGCATTCTTCTCTCACACAGAGGCATGAACTGAGTGGAAAGTTCGTGAGGGCAATAGCCTAAAGTTATGATACTTTTCTTCTGATAAGCTAGAAAAATGTCCACAATTCACTGAAACTGTCAGGGAAGCTTAAGTGGAATCACTGCAATGAATGATACTTTACGTCTTATTCTTCAAAAATTTTAGAAATATTTCTTCTATTTAGAAATTTCAAAGACTCCTGAGATGGTACATTATACATCTAGAATAAGGGGAAAAAAACATTAGGGAATCAAGAGCCATTTCTTTAAATATTTTCCCCCTATTTTGGAGTAAAAAAATAATGTCTATGTCAAGAATAGTGTGGCCAGAAGAACCAGGAAATGGTGAGGGAAATGAGCAATGGTGAGGTCATGCCTTAAGTGCTGCATTTGTTTTTGGCCCCCTCAATTTGTAAAGGACGTTTGGGGCCACTGAAAGGCCACAAGGCTTGTGAAGGGTCTAGAACCCAGATCTTATGAGGAACGAGGAGAGAACTCTGATGGCCCACCCTCAAGAAGCCAAGGGTAACCCAAGTTCTTGTTAATAGTTCCCATGGGGTGAATTAGAGTGAAACAACAATGAATGATCTGTGTTTGTAAATATAGATATATGCAGGTTTTATTTCAGAATAATCAAGTTGCAGTGAAGGGCAGATATGTATCTATTTTGGTTATTATCTATGGTAACAGCAATATGAAAACTTAAAAATATAACCTGAAAAAATGTATAAAGAAAAGATAGAAAGAGAAAGAAGGATAAAAGTAGAAACATACAAAATCACCACCCATGGATCTCACAACAAGGCTTGATTGTTGCAATTTAGTTGTCCATTGGTGGAAGTAATGATCTTGATCTGTCAGGACTGGGGGAAGAAACCCCCAAAACAGTCTGGTAGGTTAAAATACACTCAGGCTGTGTACGTCCTGGTGACTTTCTTGTGTGGCAGCAAGCTTTATGCGGTCTCTTGCAACAGACACTTTTGGATCACGTGCAGTCTTTTGGTGGAAGGCTTCAGGAATGGATCTGGGCATCTCTGATGGTTTATGACGTCTCATTGGCTGCCTCTTACATGAGCGTAGTTGAGCCAGTTATGCCCCATCAGACCTTCCCTGGGGGAAGCAGCATGGGGAAGTTTTATAACACAGAGTTGTGTAAGGGAAGGCAATTAGCCTTCTTAAAATCCCACACTGCAGGATTTGCCTCTTATTGGCCTCAAAGTCCAGTTTTTAGCTCCCAAGTGGTGATAGTTCACCCCCTCAGTCTTGTGCAGACTAGCCATTATACACCCAAAAACTCACCTCCTCCCTCAAAGGATGCAAACCAAGTCTCACCAAAGCACCCCTGCCTCTCCTCAAATGGGAAAATGTTTTGAGTAATTAATCATTAATAGTCCAGTCTCTCACAGGAGCTGGGTTTGTTTCGTTTAGACAAGAGAAAGCTCAACGGGAATCTCATTGCTCCCTGCAATCACCTGAAAGGAGATTGTAGTAGGTGGGGGCCATGTTTTCTACCATGTCTGCAGTGAGAGGACCAGAGGAAATAGCCTTAATTGAGATGGGATGTTCAGATTAGATATTTAAAAAAAAAAAAAAAAAACAAACCTGTTTAGGGTGCTCAGACATTGGAATAGGTAGCCCAGGGATGTGGTGGAGTCACCATCCCTGGAAGTGTTCAAGAAGCATCTAAATCTGGTACTGGGTGATGCTTTAGTGATTTAGGGGTTTCAGTGGTAGTGCTGGATGGATAGTTGGACTGGATTATCTTGAATATCTTTTCCAACCTAGATGATTCTCTATGACTTGTTTATTCAAACATTCATTCAGAAATAAAAGAACACATTTCAGTGTATAGAAATATCCTTTAGAATGCTGATGGAAATTTCTAGTGCCGAATATCCATAACAATAATTTTAGTTGATTCATATTCCACAAAGGCTCAGGATGAAAAAAAACTCCCTTCTCGTGGTTTCAATACTTTTCCTAAATATTATTTTAATAGATATTTGGGGGACAGAAAGAGGAATAATTATATTCTTTAGAGAAATAAGTGTACATAAAATTCTGCGATCTACTACAACGAATTGCATATCACCTTTTTAGACATATAGGACCCTATGCTTACACAAGGAGAATTTAAAGTAATCCTTGAGAGGAAAATACCAACTTTCATCTTTTTTTCTGACTTATTAACAATTTGGTCTCAACATTTCATTATCAAAAAAAATCCCTAGGCTAATTTCTCTCTTTAATATGGTTTGATGATCAGGAGAAGTGTCTGCTGGAGGTGGTACACAAGGTCTTCACATGCAAGCAAGTAATTTTTAAAACCTGCAGTCCAGGGAATACCACACATTTTATCATCATTACTCAATTAAAAAATAGAAGGAACATCACTGGACCCAGATTTTTTAAAGAGTTGCGAAATTTTGCACATGTTCATGGGAAAAGTTTGTGACTTAGGCAGTTAGGAAGGACTTCAACAGATGAAAATTGTCTCTTTCAGTGCTGACTTGTGCATAAGGGAATGTATACATCATTATGCTTCTTTCTTGGTTCACCTAGACAGCTCAGCAGACCAGTACATGAAGCCCTGTGATGTGACGCTGCATCAGCATTTGAGGTACAGCTCTCCAGTTTAGCCCATTCCAAGAAAATTATTAAGGAAGCTTTTCCAGTTGCCAGGACTGCAGTTTAATCTAGCCCTCAGGTATATAATGAATAGGAACATTAGGACTTGATCAATCACAGTCCCTCACTTTACTCTAAAAACTTCTTTTAATGGAGTGGAATAAAAATATCTAGCAAACAATATTTGGCAGTCATTTAAAATAAATGGTAAAATTTTATTCTGCATCATTCAATGCAATAGCATAATTCAAAATAAAAAGTCCTTATTCAGCCTTTTTATTAAAAGATGGAGACATTTAACCATCATAAATCTACAAAGGGGATCTATGCCTTCAATTTTAGAATGTGCAGAAGTAATTAGGCTGACACGTCCAAAGTGGATTTCTTGAAAATCTAGGGTAAATAATGAAGAGAGTGAAGAAATTTACCTTTTGGTTCTCATGTCTGCTCTGTGGAAGGATTTATCCATTCTTCAATATACATAAAAAACTTCCATTAAAGTTACAGAAAATCTCAAATTTGTTTAGTCATCCTCATTCAGTCGAAATAACCAGGGAGTATAGTCACTGCTATAGAATCAAACTGTCAATTTTTTTCCCTTTCCTTTGCTTGTTCCCTGTGTTCAGTCTTGTGACAAATGTAAAAACAGTAAACTTAAAAAAAAAATTAACCATCTAGGGTTTAATTCCTCACGCAAGCACACAGGTGTTTGATTCCCTTTCCTTTTCTTTTTCCCCATAATGAAAGTATTTGATCTCCAAAAACTTAGGCTTTGAGTTTCCAACCAGGACTTTAACCCTTATCTAAATCAAATCGTGATTTCTAAGAAATAAAACCAAATCTTGTCTAAGTCAACAACTCTTTTTCCAAAGACAGCCAGAACTTACAGAGGACATTTCATGTGACTGTGGTTTAGGTTTCTCACAGTAGCAAGGTATTTTTGGAGTGGGCATGAGAAGAGGAAGCAGGATAAGATACAATCTCCTCTCTCCCTTCACAGGTGCTGCCATATGGTACAGCTATGTGCTGGTGTATGTACATCTTTCATTCTTTGTTTTCTCCCATGGGCAATCATCCATCATCCATCACTTCACTGTGCTCAGCATGCTGCCAGTACAGACTGCACCTCTCCAGGGGTACATTCTACTTCAGTTATGCAAACTCCAACATTATTGCTGATTTTCTACAGGCCAATATGTTTCCCTGTGCAATTTAGATTCATTAGAATTACTGTACAGCATGCACAAGAAGATAATTTCTCTTTTTAAGTGTCTCCGTGTAAAACATTACAAATTCAAATTAGGAGTTCACAGCTTAACAAGAGATAACCCTGGCCTTTCTCAATGTAAGGTCAGCAAAGATTTTCCTTTCCTGGCAAAAAACGTGGTCAGTGAATAATGATTTTAGAAATTATATTATTGTTAAAAGGGCAGTGCAAATGGTTTCAGCATGTGCAGCAAACTTACTTTTAAATCCAACCACCAAATTGAAAAGTATGAAGTGTGCCAACATCAAAAGCAGCAGCTCACTAAGATAAGATGAAAGCAGTGTGAAAATTCAGGGAAGCATGTTGAAAATTACATGTCTAGAATAACATTCGTAATAATTATATAAATATTTCATATGCTAATAGCTTTATATGTACTTAAAAATCTATATATTAATTTTTATATACCATATATCTGTGTGTAATAATCTCCCTTTATAGGAGATTTTTATATATTCGCATATACACACACACACATATCTAATTTTATATATGCTTTCCTGTGTATATGTGCATGAAAGCTTTATTTTTTATATATATCCAAGAGTTATTAATTTGAAACTGTGTGCATTTTTGAGTTTTCTTTTACTAAATACAATCCACAGGGCAGTGATGGGTGTGGCAAACAGGATATGCTGATTACAGTTAAATACAGACTGACTTTTAGAGAAGCAGCAGTGATTTGCATGTGGTAATCTCTGATCTGTATTTTTTCCACCTCACTCCTCTTGCTCTCTCAGACTTGTTAAATTAGTAAATCACATTGTGGCTGATATATCTAGGAAGAGAGGTCGTTTAGTGAAGTGTGGATCAGCACATCCTGCTTGAACAGTATGCAATATCTTCAAAATCCCTTTCTTTCCTGCAGGGAAAGCAAAAGCTTCATCAGCTCTGCTGTGCCAAATGCATTCTCCTGCAAATGGTACTTCCCATGAAAAAACAGAATAGTGAAAATCTTTACTCCCAAACAGCCCCCCACTATGCCACTGTGGTGCAGCATAGACATCTGTCTGCATGACAGCTCTATGCAGGGATCACTGGCAGAGCTATGACAATCCTGAGGGCCAAGACATTGCCCCACATTTGTGAAGTACATTCTGTGAAGAGACAAACGGGAGGCAAAGGGCCAAGGAGGTCTGCGGTCACTGAGTCCATGATTGCTTTGCCCAGGGGCTAGAACCACAACATCAGAAGTGTCTCCAAGCTTCTCCGGGTGAGTAGACAGAAATCTGGAGCTGAGCCCTGTATCCAGGTCTATCAGTGAAACAGTGCCAGTGAAAAATGTTTCATCCTCAAAACTGCTCTGGCAAATAAATATCAAATATACAATTCCACATTCACTTCTAGGTAACAGGGGAAATAAATACAGCTTGTTTTTTCAGGCACCATGTTCCAATTTTTGTTGGTTCTTTTCCTGTGAATTTTAGTGCAATTGCCTACTGCTGTCTTTAACAGCTAACACTTAAAAGAAAAAACTTTTAGCTGGGCTTGTCAAGCCTCTAGAATTAATTCTCTTCTGACAAAAGAAAATGTGGTCCTAGTGCATGCAGTGAACTGCAGGGAAAAATATTTGTAGTTAGATATCTAAGTGGATAATTTGCTGCTGCTGACATATGGTCCGACAGATAGTGTGTCTAATACCTAGCAATTAAATTACATTGAAACTGAAAGAAGGTTTGAAACTGAGTCCATCAAGACAAAGAACACTTTAAAATTTGAAATTTCGAGTGCTAGAAGACTACTGTTAGGGTTTTCTAATCTAGTATCAATACTTTAAAAAAAAGCAATATTAAGTAGGCAGTGGGCAATCAGTAAACTAAGCACTCTATGAATTTAGTACTCATTCTACAGAAAATTGCAACATGTACACTGCTATACTACAATAATAATTCAGTGTCAATTGCAAAATTTTTATTCTGAAGTGCACTTTTTTGGTTACAAAATTTTATGTGAATCATTAATTCTTACACCTCAAAATATGTATGCCTGAGCTACAAAAGATATGGTACATCCTCATTCTTTACAGTCTGCAAAAACCCCCATCCTGATACCGACAATTTTGAAGCAGATATAAAGAATGACAGCACTAGTTGGTTTCAGTAGCACGTACTGCATTCTTCTATAAAGCTATTTAATACAAGTCTGCCTCCTATAATGCTATTTAGTGCAAGCCTGCCTCATGCTGGTTTCCATTTCCACTGATGTTCTCTACAGCTCATCTGCTCTAAAAAGAGCCAGATCTATTTTCAGGATATCCAGAGTAAATTGAAGGGATCAAATTACTCTCGCCTGTCACTGACCAGGCTCAGCTCCCAGTAGTTGCTCAGTTTTGGTAGGTGGCTGTTGACCCCCAACACTCACAATAGCCATAAGGGATGCCTAGCAAGGTACAAGCTGCTGTTCATATGCTTTGCAATATCCACTAAAACATCCACAATAACAGCCATGGATAGAAAAGCAAGAATGTGCAATCAATGTACAATTCTATATTACAAATCAATACTTTTAGTTCAAGTGTTTTCCTACATTTTCAAAGCAATCAGAGAGAGAAGTTATTGAGAGCAAAAAAAACCCACAACAGATTTTTGAGAAACTGGAGAGGGTCTTTCCATCATGAATGATTCCCCATTTTTTCTGCTTTATATAACAGTTCTTCAATACAAATTATGAGGGTTTTTCAAAATTTATTGTTATCAGCCTCAGCTTCATCAGTTTTTATGGAATCGTATTTGCCTGCAACAATTATGGCTTTCTCTTTCTTTTCTTCAACAGTCTTGCTTCGTTACTCAAAAAAATCTTGTTGAGCCTCTCTTTATCCTAATACAAAAGGCAGCAGTGTTGGATGGATTCAGTAACAAATACTCAAAAGATGTTGAATATTCAGTATTAGAATTAAAATGCAGACTCCTCCGCTCTATCTGGTCAACACTGAAGTAGGGAATTGAAGACATTCTAGGGGTAGGAGGGTTTATTTACAGAAAACAATTATTAAAGCTCTAATTATTAACTAATTCTAATTATTATTTCTAATTATTTATTATTTCTAACTATTGATTATTAACTTCTATTTCTAATAATTAAACTTCTACATCATGTGAGGATGAGCCTTGATTTGGTAAGTTAATGAGCAGGAGTTTCTACATTCTTATAAAGATGCCAGGGTATGTTTAGCAACCCTAAAACTCCAAGAAATGAGCAGGCAAATAGAGATTTTTTTCAGTGAAACTGATCAGACAGACTATAGAAATATCTGAAGAGTGAATCACAGCTGTTTTTTGATGATTTGCAAAAGGGATGGCAAAAATTTTATGGGTTTTTTAAAGTGCTCTCAGAATATTCCTATATTCTTTCACATACATACTTTATTTGTTATATTTTAGTTGCATTGAGAAATGCAGTGGGAAGATGAGGCCTTGAAGAGGCCTAAAGTTTTAGGTTAGTTCCACTTGTCTTTCCCTTAATAATATATTTGGGTTTTAGTTACAGTATTTTGTGATAGCAGTTTGACAATCAAGTAGGGTCAAAATTGTAAAGCTTTAGACATCATACTACGAAAAATAGCAATTAATTATATTCCAAGTGTATATTTGTTCATTTGTCCACAGGGGAAAACATGAAATTTGGAAATCCTAGCTTGAAATCCTGTTCTTGTTCCAGATTTACAACTTCTCTCAGCATAATTAGTAGGTGAGGTTGTGAAGTTCATGGACAAGATTTTCTAAGATACTCAGATATCTTAATATGCAGCTGAGTATCTAGAAAGACTGGCTCTAGGCATGTAAATGATGCATAAAGTTAAAAATTCTCAGTAATGACCTTTGACAGTACAAACCTATGCAAAGATTACTTTGAATACAGGAAAAAAAATTCCATCTTTTTAATCAATGACTGCTGAACAGACATTCTGAGATGAAGAAAATGTACCAACGAATGAAGAAATTAAGCAATTGAGATGAGCTAAATGAAAATTTCCTGTATACAGCTGAAAGATAAACACTAATTTTTTGTGCAAGGCATGCTTCCTCAATTGTATGTGAAAAATATATCTGTACATTCAGATAGAAAAGAAATAGGCAGAAACTACCTATCGTAAAAATGCAATAAAATAGGCTGTTATTGTACTAATACATCTATACAGAAATAATTAATACAATTTAAGCAAATGGAAAAGTTTGCATGCAAGTTATGGCAGCATCAGACTCCAGTTTATACTGAGGTAATTGATCCTGTTTTTTTGACTCCACAAATATATCGCTATGAGACATAAACCACCTAGTTTTGCATCATCTTGTTAGCACTATTCTATATTGCACATTCTTCTGTGGCTTCCATGAAGGCATACCCTCTCAAGCTATGTTGTCAAAAAGGCAAAAATTCAGTTTCATCTTTTCCTACATGGAGTATAGGGGGTTTCCTGAAGGAAAATACACATATCTTCTTGTAGGCTCCACTCTGCAGTTCAAGGGACCTGCAGTTCAAGTCATGTTCTGCATCCAGGCCCTGTCCTTGTGTCAGCATATCATATATAGTCAGCTGCAACCTGTACTTCATACCAAGGACACAACAGTACTTAATGGCCATTAAAAGTAATTAATGGTCTTAGAAGTTACATGTTTGGCAACCACTGCATATGACTCCTTAGCAGAGCTGTCTTTCTGTAAGCCACCTCACACATAAAACATAATCCCAGACCTCAGAGCTACTGAAAATACTTTTATAGCCACTTTGATGTGATTGAAATTCAAGTCAGACTGTAATTTTTCCAGCAAGATTTCCACTCAGAAAACCTTTGGTAATACAGACTGCTACTGCCTGGTTTGGATACTTTCCGCAATGAGGTATTTTCTGTACCCGTCACTAGTAAACTCCAGGCTCTGTGACTCTGTCCAGGATTATATTTCCTGTCCTCCCTGGTACTACTTATCATTTCTCACAGCATGCCAGACTTTAAGACAAACTTTCTGTCTTTGTCACAGATCAAAAATTAAGAATCCACCTCTCATCTATTGTCTCCTCAGACAGATACTGGCATAGAAACAGGAGCATGCCATTTGAGGTAGAATCTATTTTCTGTGCACAGCAGACCTTCTCCTCACACTTTCGACAACAGCCTTCTTACCTTAGTTAGCAAAAATGTAAATTAGATTGCAGTTCATTATTTTATCTAACACTGAAAAACCAAGTCACAGAATTCATCTCCATCAACCTTCTGCAACCTTGAATTTCAAAGTACTGGAAAAATACTCCATGGGGAGAGGTTCTGTTTTCTTTCTGTGCCTCATGTTACAAGGTATTATTTTGTATTCTTTATGTAGTGGTAATGGCCAATAGATGCCCTTCTTAAAAAAAAAGTCTCATTCAATTTCTCTGTTTTCATCCCGTTCATTGATAACTTAGACATACACATGCACACAGCACATGCACACCTGAGCATTTGTGGACTTCTGTTTTCTCAAGCTGAAAATATTGAAGGAACACAAAAACAATAATAAGGAAAAGTATATAAACAAGTCAAACATATAAGGATCATTTCTTAGCCCCTTGCTATTAGATGGACTTCTTGACCTGGAAGTAGAATTTTCTGACAAAATCAGAGAATAATATTTAATCCAAAACTGTGCAAGTCAGTGATTCTGGAACACAGTCAAATGTTTATCAAGAAACCTTAAATGCACAGCCCTAAATTTTGCTGATAGTTTAAGTCCTAACTATATAACCATAAAAAAATACAAAGTATTTAATGAGTTAAACAGGCATCCCCGACCAAAAAGATAAGTTACATCCAAATTTGGAGTTTTATTCAAACATTTGTATTCCTCCCAACCCCTCTCAATAATCAGAACAGGCTATTTTGAATCATTAGCAAAACAAGAATCAACCATTAGCACTGACAAAAATCATAATAACTCCAATCAAGTTAGTGAATTACAAAGTCAAAAAATAAAATGATAAGTGGTTTCTGTTTGAATTAATTAAAGCTGTACAAGCTTATTTCTCAGGAGTAACTCAGCCATATACCTATCCCTCGAGAGACACTTACAAATTATGACATATTTAAATAACTAAACTGACCTGAGAAAAGTTCACAACACAAATAGGCAGCATCAGCCTTAATCTGCTTTTAATTTACTTTACACACAGAAACAAGCTGGTGTGAAGACCAAAGTCATATTGGAATCAATGTAAAAACAGTGGAAGCAAGACAAATAATCTATTTTTAGCTCTTTGGCCTAGCAGCTCCTTCCTTTGCTATGACTTGCTAAAGAGAACAAAACACTCATTAAGACAGATTTCAAATTGTTCTTGCCCTGTGCTGCAGGTCATCCTTTTGTTTTCCTTAGGTTGAAAGCCTGCTTTGTGCTCCCCACCTTACTTGCCCCAGATTGCACAGCAGGAGTGACTCACCCTACACTCTGCCCTTTAAGGACACATTGCAGAGCAAGTATTTTGTCTATGAGGAACAGTGGAGAAATGCAGCTACACTACCTGCTTTAATCTCAAATGGAAGAACAATACTGTGGGAAACAGCCCTTGAATCTAGGATATAACATCCTAGTGAAGTTCTTCATAATTAAAGAAAGATTCTTTCTACTCAACAAGCAGCTGGAACTTCACACTGTGCATTAGAAAGATGAACACCGGGGCCTCATGTCTTCATTCAAAACTGTCATTAGAAGGGTTAAAAGAAATTATTAAAGACTCTTCTTTTATCCGCAAGACGAAACACCTGTAACCCATGCTAACACTGCTAAGCTCCCATAAAAGAGAACTTAGCCAACTCCCTTGGAACAATCAAGAGTAACAGTTACATTCTAAGTTGCTGTACCCATAACCTGAATTCATATAGTCTTTTTACTCACCCATTGCTAAAGTGAATCCGTTAAATCACATAATCACATCAAAGGGAAAACCAGCAAGAATAGGAACAGAACAAGAGCCTGTTCAAAACCTGTTTTTCAAAACCATAGCCATTCGAAATGAATGAGAAATGACTTTGCAAGATGACTGGGTCCACTCCATTAGAGCATAATATATTTTTTTACCTCTGCTCTATAGTGGCCATCTTCAAATAAAAAGCTTTTTGTTAAACTCATAATAGGAATAATGATTTCAGTGAATAATGCTCTTAAAAATCACTAGACTGAGGAGATCCACTAGGTATGCCTATCTCCTTGATATATTTTGTGATCCCTAAAGTACCACCATAACTTGCACTACACTACACAGAAAAATACTATACTGTGCTGACACACTATTGTAAGACAGAATGGGAGACTGTTCCCAGGGCTCTCATATGACTATATTTATGCCAGTTATATATCCACACTTGCAATGAATGATCTAAAACACTGTTTTGAAAACTGCATATTGCAAACCTCCAGGACTAATCCTTAACATTTTACAGCCATATTCATGAGTAAACTCTTTGTCATTTTTCATCAAATGGGCACTATGTAGAATTTCAAATTTCTGGATCCCTAGAGAATGTTTGATTTTTTTTAAATGTATTTTACCTTCTTAGAAGAGGAAAAAGAATATTGATCTTATCACACAAAAGACCATTTTGAATAATACCAATGAAAGGTTTCTATTAATATTAATAATGGTAATCTATCTGCTTGACTAATGTGTAAAACATGGACTGAAGAGGTCAGAAGTCAAAAAAAATTGCTAAGTTGCTCCAGGATCTGATCCAAACTCTTTGAAATATAGGCAGGACTTTTCAGTGGGCTGACCTATATTGAATGAGACAGAATGCAGAAATCCTTTTGAGCCCAATGAGACATATTTGTACAGAGTATTCCTGATATTCACTTGTACTTAATATTAACTTTGCATGCAGATAAATCTTTGTGAATTTTAAAAGGCTTTTCTGCTACCTTAAATATTCACAGATAAAAATTTGGGCAGGCATCCTAGTTTATCTCACAGGCGCTACGAAGGAGTGGAGCCTAGAGCCATGTGGGCATGACTAGTTTGCTATCATTGCTGGTGGGCGTGGCACTGGGAGGGGTGGAGCAATGCAGTGCAGTGCAGTCTGGACCATCATGCTTGGGTGTTTTTCACCGTCTTGGGAAACTCCAGCTGCAGAAATGTCCACCATCTTGCGTTTGTCTCGGGAAAACTGCATGTCACTGCCGGGTTGCAGAATCATCCACCGTGTCGTCTTTGCCTAGGCAGACATATGGAACTTCCATGGGGCACCTTTTTGTGTGTAATTCACCCCCTCTTTTATATATTTTTGTTATTAATATTGTTGCTGTTACTGTTCTTACCTTGTCCCATTTCTCGTTATCAGTAGATGGTTGTCTCAACCCATAGCCTCTGCTGTTCTCTCTCTCTCACTGGAGGAGGGCAGGGGGAAGAGGGAGGAATTATTTGGAGTCTAATTCCCTGCTGGTTTTAGACCACTACAGCAGAGCTGCAGGAAGGAAATCCTCTTCTGTGCAACCCAATATGCTCTCATTGAAAAATTATACCCTGCACTAAATTAGTAAGTACTTTCTAAAATATTTTTCATAACTATTAAAATCTTTTTTATGGGAGACAGTGGTATTTAATTTATGTCAATAATGCACATTTTTTACATTTTTGACTATTTTACATTTAAACCATTTTGTCATTACATTTTCCATATTTGCACTTACCAAATAAATTTTAAATATTTCACTTATAAACTAAACATCCTAGCATTATGATTTTTCTTTTAAAATGAATTTGTGCAGGTATCAGTTGATTCTGTCACTATTTTATGATCCCCTTTGGTTTATTTGTGCTAAACTTATATTAAAGAATGTACGGCAGTCTGTCAATAGGGCATACTGTAATTATACAAAACCTGTACTGATATTCCTTATTTTATGGCATCAGCCTCCACTGTGTTAACCAGAGCCAAACTCTGCCACTGTATCAGACTATAAACATACTATCAAAATGCAGTTTGCCATGTGCTATTGCATTTCCTTACTCTACTCATCCCTGCAACTCACTCTAAATCACTACTTTGCAGAAGCTGAACTCTCTTGAACAAATCTTTTAAGCTAATTTTCCCTCACTTTTCATTTTTCCCTCTATTACTCCAGGTTCAATCTATTTGTACTGCTGTCAACAAATGTGGTTACTCATATGTATGTATATACATTCCTAAATGTGCATATATTAAGCATGCTTGCATCCTTTTTCGAGCCATTAGGATAGAAACAGTCTTTATCCCTTTAGACATCCTGCTATACCTCATTAGACCTCTCTGTGAACATGTTGCCTGTGCATTAGTAATTTTTAGTATTTCAAATACTGATTTCAGTCTCTAATAGTTCTAAAATTCAAACCAGACAGTTGAAATCTTTCAACAAAACTTTCATGGATTTGTACCAAGGCCTTTTTAAAAATGCAAATGCACATAAAATAAATTCCATTAGTCTGCTAATTTTGTAATGCTGTGGAAAAGTAGGACTGACAGGAATTCTCAATGAAGTATTAATTGGATCAGTACAATTTATGCCTTTTTTCTCTTGAAATTGCTCAACTTCTGCATCTTCTGTCCTGACAGAAACATAAGATTACTACTTTTAATACATTTTCTAGGATTATTACTGAAATTTGATGATCCTCTGTGAAAACTAGACTGGTGCTACAAATCTACATTTTTACCCTTACCTACCCTCATCAAAAGGAAAAAATTGTTTAAAAGACATTTAAAATATACTTCTCAAGAATTTTTTTTTTTTTCTGAAAATTTTTATACTAAAAGTACAAAAAAAAATAAGGTAGGAAAAGAGAAGTTTGCACAGGACCACTCAGGCACAAGAAAAGAAAATTATATACCAAAAGAGGTTCACCTTACATATTAATGGGTAAGTAATTTCTTTTTAAGGTCCTTGCATTTTTAAAATTTCTTTTTATTTTTTAATTTAATGGCATTTCTAAGCAGAAAACAGCAGAAATGCAGACCAATCATCATATGATAGCATTTAATTATAATTTGAAAATGTGATATAGAAGCTTAAGAGCTTCCATATGAATCAAAGATGGGTCAAACTCCTCTGTTGGATTCAGGAGAAAAAATCTGTCTGGTGGAAATCTTTGTCATCTTTGGCCCCAAAACCATGCTGAGAAACTTATTTGACTCTGAATCAAACCAGTCTCACTCAAAAATACCCCAGGAGAAAAGTTCTTGAGGAACTATCCAGAAATTCCAGATGAGGGAAGCACAGGAAACCAAAGAGCAGGCACGAGAGTTTCAGAGGGATGATACTAAGGGCTGAAGACAGTGTTTTTATTTTTTATTGAGGAGTGATTACCCACAGTAAAACAAAATTATTTGGAGTTTGCTTAGCGTTTTATTTATTTTTTTCTCCAGGAAGAATAACTGACTCCAGGATTAAAATTGCTGTTTTGTGATAATTTTTTGTGTCTACATATGTGGATTCATGTATATTTGCATGAAAATAATACTCTTCCTGCTCTACAGACCAATTCTATTTAAGTCTGGACACTGGCCATAAAGATGCTTGTAATACAAGCAGGCTAAATTTTAGCATGAAACATCAACATTTGCTGCTTTTTAAAACTTATGTATGTAACAAATAAAAAGCAGAATAACATGCAGGGCAATCTGGATGTGTATAGCACAACAGCACAGCATAAACTTTACAGTACAGGAGGAAACCCATTTCACTGAAGTGCAATCCCCAATTTGCCTGAGTTTGGCTGCCTGGCACCAGCTGATTGTTTCTTCCAATCCTTCCTCCCTTCAATTTCACTTAACATCTTCTGCAGTTACACTCTTCTATTTTATCCAGTATTATTTGAAGGGCTCCCCTATAGGTAACCTCATGGAATTAACCTTATGTTTTTTGTTTGATAAGTGAGACTAAAGACTCTACTTGGACACTTCTCTTTTAATAATAGCTCATATATAGGTCTATTCCTACATACAAAATATTTTATTTAATATCTTAATATTAATTATATATTTTAATAATAGATTAATATAATAATCTCCCATAATAATTATTATTATTAATAAATGGCAATAATATATGTGAAAGATAAAATATATTAGGGGGACATCAATCTCCCTCCTTTAACTGTCAAGAGACCTGCACATGTGTTAACACTACCACCTCAATGACTTCTCAGCCTATTCTAAAAATATATGAGAAATCTAGAAGGACTTTAAGTAACTCAACAGAAGTTCTCAAATGCATCTTTTCAGATACATAATATAAAATTAATTGACAATGTTCAGAACATACTTTTTCATAAGCAGAGGCAACATACTTTTGATTGAACATATTTATAGGCTTGAATTTCATAAAGATGAACTTTAATTCAGTGCTTTGAACTCAATGTGGGTATTTTAGATAAAGCCTATGTCCCAAAACTATAACAGCATCCTACAAAATTTGACTGTAAAAACCAATTTTTTCATGCTTCATTCCATGTAAAAAATTGTTCGGAATTTCCAAGGTTAACTCGAGATCAAAGGAATTGGATCATTCAGTAGAACGCAGGATCAAACCAGTGTGGTTAATAATGACGTTCTGCTTTATTCAGCTAAAATGGCTGTTTAAATACACTTCTAAATAGTTTACAATTACAGATGCAGTCTT
>JBBMKD010000102.1:93951411-93994030 GCA_037834095.1 Argya squamiceps | reverse complement strand
ACTGAGGCCTTACAGGCCTTCACCTGAGGCCCAGTCTAGGTGATTCACCCACAGTCCAAATATTCACTATCTTCAAACATTTTGCTACAATTCCAGACTAAAATATTGTTCTCAAACCCAGGAAAAAAAAAGTCAGATTTCAAAGTTTGTAGTTAAAGGTTGAGTTCATTTTCCAGATGGTTTACAAGGGAAAGCTCTCTATGGGCAGGTACAATAATTGCAAATAGAACATGTTCATAAGTGCTTATGCCCTGGTGATCTTCCAGTTTGTCATTGTTAACAAAGTCTTTTGCAACATTGTTTTGAAACAACTTTAATATAAAAAAATCATACTTTTTCAGCAAAAGTTGCATTAGTTCATCAGCTAAAAAGATTATGTATTCTGGCATACATTCATTACAGAGTGTTTGATCTAAAACAAGTTTGGTTTTCAGACTATTATATTTGAGTAATAAAATAAGATTTGTGTAATCATTTTCAAGAAAATCAAAATGTGTATATTAACTATATTTATAATACTTATATTTTCAATAAAATCAAAATACCTAGATCTCCTACTTAATTGCTGTACCTTTGACTTTATTACATTTCCTATAGGTATAGACTGCTCAGAAATATCTGAAGGAAAGATTTGATCAATTGTTTAATATGAAAGTCAAACAATACCATATGCTAAATTTTACTGAATGCTTAATTCCATTAATATATTTATGACTATAAGCACAGAGGTAATTTTCTGGAAAACAAATACAAGGTGCCAGCATAGATGCACATGATTTTGAATAAATTAGATGGAAAAAATAAAAAAAAATATTCATCAATAGAGGTAAAGCAAAAAAATACATTAAATTATAATAATAAATTATTATTATAGTATTGTGCAAAAGATTTAATTTGGTTTGCTTTCTAGCACATACTCTACAGTGCAGGCAGAATGTAAGTAGATTTCTATGCATGAGTGTTTAGGTTTATTTGAAAGTCACTTTTCCTTATTTCTTCCAAGTAGAGTTACTTCTGCTCACTTAATTCCTGTCTTTGCATGATGATTTGTCAAACTAATAAAAGCCTGAAATAATTAAACCCAAAGATTTTAGGAAGTGGGTTGTAAAATTCTAGCTTCTGCTTTATTATTTCACAAAATTAAAATGTGCAGATGAAAATTGTCTCATATTGCATCTGTGGTATTTAGACACTTAACATTCTAATTTTGTATTTTGGATTTCAAATAGGACAGTATCAGCAACTGTTCTGAGAAATCAAATCTTCACATATTATGTCATTCCAGAAATAAATAAAATAAAAAATCAAAGGACAGAAAAAGAGATGGATAAAATCTTATATTCAAATTCATAGAAACTAAAAATTAAATAGAAACATCCAAGAAAAAAAAATTATTGAAAGATTATTTAATAGTAACTACCTTATTATGGTGTATAGAATAGCCCAGTATCCATATTGACAAAAGATGAGAACATGATTTCGCCTTGTATTCATAAAATGTCTTTCACAATGCAGTTTTAATCTTAAGATCACAAGGCAGTCAAAACAAGTAAGCTAAGCAGCAGCACCAGCAGGAAAGATTATTTTAAAATAGAATTCACACAAGCTAGAACCTTCAAAAAGGTATACATAACACATTGAATTTAACCACGTGCTCAAGCATTTTAAGGATCAGGGTCTATGCTAATGACAAAACTGGTAGGCAAAACATGCAGATGGGTAAGGTCAAGAAAGAGGAAAGGAAGAACAACAGTAACACAAAAATATGTTCCACACAGAATGTGTGAGCTGCTGCCTGCCAAGTGGTTAGCAGTAGGCAGTACTGTGTAGGCATCCAGGAAGAAGCCAGGCGTGCAGAAAGAGCATGAGCTAGAGGTCTGCTTGGCTTCTCATACTGGAGCTTCATAAGTATTTGTTCAATGTCAGTCCTAATATTTCACAAGTGAAGAAACATCAGAATCATAACTACTGTTCCCGTGTCTTCTAAATGCCTAGTTTAGCTAAATAATCTAGCTGGACGAATTTACCTTTTCTATTTAAATACTTGAGGGACAGAGCAGTGATTCAGTATAAGGAATATATGCAGCTGGAAGTTTCTTATATTACTTTATATGGCATGTTTTCCCAAAATCTATTGTATTCAAAATTAACTATTTGTCAATAAAACCTGTGTGGTGTGTTTAAGATTTTGTAGCAGTAACATTTAGTCTTCAATATCTTGAGAAAATTTGAGAGCAGTGGGTTATCAAGAACAATACAATGTTTAACCATGACAAGTACAAAGTCTTGCACTTGGAGGAAGGTAACCAAGCAGCCCAATACAGAATAGGATTGGTGTGGCTGGAGATCAGCCTTGCTGGGATGGCCCTTGGGGTCCTGGTGGACAACAAGCTGAACACAAATCAGCAGTACATTCTGTATCAACAAAGGTAAATCACATTCTGTATCAGCATCCTGAATCTGCAGGAGCATCACTAGCAGAGATAGAGTCATGGTCATCCCACTCTACTCAGCACCCGTCAGCCTGCTCCTGGAGTACTCTGATTCTGGTCCCAGCCATTCAAGAGCAACATGGAGAAACCAGAGGGGCTCCACAGGACCAGGAATAGGACCAAAGGACTGGAAGACCTGCTTTGTGAGGAAAGACTGAAGGTGTTAGGTCTTTTATCCCTGGATAAGAAAACGCTTGTGGAGAACACATCACTGTATTCCAATACTTAAAACATGGCTACAGAGGGAACAGAAGTTCTTTCTTAACAAAGACCAGAAGCAACAGAATAGGTTTCATCTCAGCATAAAAAAAGACATTAACTACCCATTACCATTCACTGGAATGGGATGTGGCAGAACCACCATCAATAAAGTTTTTTGAGATGCAGTTGCACAGCATGCTAGTTAATCTCATCTAGGCTCCCATTTTCATGAAAGACTGGATCAAACGATCTTCCAAGGTCCCTTCCAAAATAGTCTGTTCTGTGATTCTATGATATTTGTCACGATATTTTGTAATTGTGGTTTTATAATCTTAATTTATAACAGGTTTTCCTTACTTTTAGATCTAAAGAGTCTTAGACTTGGATCTGCTGCCTACATATAATTCTTTTTACCAGTTTGAAGGAAAAGTCAATGTAGTTCTATTACTTGAGCAGATTTGATATTAGTGTGAAGAATCATCTTATACAGTTAAAGAGAAAATTTACAAATCAACACTATTTTTTTAACTGCAGTGCTATTATGGTACTCCACTACAAACCCACAACCACAAGAGATAAACATATTTCCTTTGTATAAGTACTTAAATCAAGTTAATAGCACTGCAAATTTCATAAATTTCCTACCTTAGAACGAGCATTCTAAATCTGTAAATTAAATTCCAATCTAATTAATCTGTCATTGTGTATTTGAGAAAGCTAAGTAGAGACCCTAAGTATTCTTTAATCTTGGTGAAACCTGAGTTATTTACAACCCTTTCTTTTTCATTAACAGAAACAAGTCATCGACCTTGTGCGTAGAAACACACATTTACCTTTGAAGCATATCTTCCACATGTTGCACCGATCACTGTTACTACAGAGCACTGTTGGTTAAGCATATTTCCTACTAAATTATCTGATCTCATTTTCAAATTTTTGTAAATATATCACACTGATATGTTGGACTGAGGTTTTGCATCCCAGATGCCAGCCAACTGAAAATTTATTTAGCATTGTTAGAGCTGTAAGGGAAACTGAGAGAAAGGAAAAGAAGAAAGAATTAGTTCAGATTTTTTGGTTTTTTAATGACTAGTTAAACGTGTGAAAGCAAGTAATATAAAATACTGCTGTGGAAGGCTTTGTCTGTACTTATCAATCCAAAATGCTGTGGCTTTCATGCACAGATCCAGATCCACATCCCAGATCTCTGGGATGACATGGTTTTAAACCTGACTTGGGAGAGAAAGAAACAAAGTTGATGGTATTCACTTGATTGTCTCCCATTACAAAATTATTCCCTAAAATCTATTTCTACTACAAGTCTGGAAAGGTATTGTTTTTAATTTTTCTTTATATCATCTCATCATAGAAAATACAAAGATAATTATTTTTTCATTTTGGCTTTTTTTGGAAGTTATCTCTTTTAAGGATTCTAATTTGTGGTGCCTTACTTTCACAGCACTATCAAATTATAAACAGTATTCCAGGCAAGTAACTTTTCTCCTAAAAATCTTCTTAATTTCAGACTACAATTGACTATGATATAAATTCATTTTTCTAAGTAGGATGAGGCAAAAAAGCTTGAAACATAAAGGTTAACTAAACATTCGCTCTACTGCTTCTACTGTATACCCAAATATTTTCCAGATTCCCTTCCATTCTCTATTAACCGTACACAGCTATTAACCATGCATGGACAAATTTAATTACTCTATGCAATCAGTGTCACTCCATAACTTTGCCTCTAAACATTTTTAATGGATTTTTGTGGCAGTTGTACAAAAAACTGATGAAAGTTTAGCTTACTAGGTTAGAAAATCTCTTCCTATGAAAGTATGACTCTATTCAACTGCAGTGTCTCACTAAAGATTATAGATACTTAGCATCTTGCATGCATTGCTTTAAAATTATTTTTTTATTTGCCTTTGTGCACTATGTCTGAGACAATAAGCCTAGCATATCTACGCCTTTCTGTAACACAAGATCCATCTTTGATTATGGCATTAAAAGGTAATTGCTGGATCTCAAAAGCAAGTTAAAATTCTTCACTCTTTCCTAAACAGCAGCAGCTGAATACAAGATAAAAAAGCATCTAAAATAGCTGATTGCTTGGAAAAAAATAAATTAAATTTAATTTCCCATAAAAGTCACAAATTTTAAACCAAAGAAATTAAATGCAAATATTTTGACAAAATATGGATGAAAGAAAGGTCTTTAGCATATTCAAAATAAGCATGATTTGATTCCAGGTTGGATTGAAACAAATATCCCAACAGCAATATATCTTTGTGAAATGGAAATGCTGAGTTTCAAAATGTGAAGAAAACAAAAAAAGTTGCAAGACACTGTACTGATTTAGGACTTCCTGGAAACCTTTGCCAACAGGGTGTCTATAGATCACAGCCTTCTTTTTCAGAAACTAATAATACTTTCTGCCCTTTCTCAGAAGTCTGGCACTTCTGTGCTCATGTTGAGTGCAGAACTGTGAACTCAGCCAAATGGAGTCTCCATCTGCCCAGATCTATAGGAGCTGTGCTACTGTGTTTATCTCAGTAAAAATATGCAAATTTTCTCCATGCATCTTATTCTAATCATTGATTGATTTTCTTTCCCTGTGTTTTTGACAACTTTCACCCACTCCCTTCCTGATAACAAAATGCAAGATGAATTGACAGCATACTTGTTAACTGAGGCTTTGGCCCAAATTAACTCATCACCACCTAACCGTGTTAGATCGATATAATGTAATTTATTTCCAGCATTTAATTTCTATTAATTTCTCATGATAATATATTTATCATGTCAAGGGTTACTGTCTTGAATGTTTTAAGCGATGCAGTTACATTCCAGGTTCTTGGGAAGTATTCTCTCTTACGCAAATAAATTACAGAATCATAGCATGGTTTTGGTTGGGAAGGACCTTTAAAGATCAGCTTCTCCAAACTCCTGTTGTAGTCAGGGGCACCTTTCACTAGATCAGAATGCTCAAAGCCCCATCCAGTCAGAGTGTTTCCAATGATGGGGTGGCAGACAGTAACCAGGCAGCAGACATATTCATGGCCAAAGACTGTGCGGGGTTTTCCTGCCTTTCATTGTAAGTGGAAGTTTATTAACAATTTCAAACATGTAAGAATTGCTTCTTTTGCTATGAGAATTCTTAATAGAACAGTTGTCACTTTTATTTACTCCTAGTAATATGATTGCAATGAGCCAAATCACTTGGTAAAATTTTGCTGTTCAGAATGTAAAATTCATTTTCTAGATGCTCATTTATATGAATGAATACTCTATTCTCTGTTCATAAATTATAGAAGAGGATTCTAAGAAAATACAGACTTTGGAGTTAGAGGTCTAAGAGTTGTTTATGCACAGAACAAATAGAGCAAACAGGTCTGCATAGCAAGGTCTTTATAACCCCCTATATTAAACTGGTAATGACTGCTAGGATAATGAAAATTGGTTTTGCTTGAAGTTTTGCCTCCATATGTTTTATGTACAGAAATGGTATGAATGCAATGATGAAAAACACTTATGACTTACTTTCTTTTTTCTTTTTTAATAATTTAAGCTGTAAACCTACTACCAAAATATGTGGTCTGTAAAATAAATATTTAAACATATATTTATTTGCATTAATATTCAATAGGAGAATTACTCTCAAGCAAGAAAACTTTTAGGTGAGTACAGTAGTCTTTCCAAAACACGAGATTTTCTAAAATACTACTTATCTGAATCCCACACAGAAGACTACGCAATTAGTCAGCTAAATTTCTGTGTTTTCTCTCTGCTGCCCTCCCTACCAGCGAGTTGGTCTGCAAGTGTGGTGGTTTGACCCTAGCTGCCCACCAGGTGCCCACCAAAGCTGCTCTATCATCCCAGCCTCAGATGGGCAACGAAGAAAAAATAGTTAAAGGCTCATGAGTAGAGATCAGTTCAGGGAGAGATCACTCACCTATTAACATCACAGACAAAACAGATTTGGGAAAAATAATGTCATTTAATACTAATTAAATCAGAGTACTCTAATGATAAATAAATCTTAAAAACACCTTCCCTTCCCCTGCCTTCTTATCAGGCTCAGCTTTATTCCTGATTTCTTCTCCATCTTTCCCCCCACAACCACACAGGACAGGGAATGAGGATTATGATCAGTTCATTACATATTGTCTCTACTGCTCCTTCCTTCTCAGGAGGAGGACACCTCACACTCATCTGCTGCTCCAGAATGGAGGTCCTTCCCATAGGAGACAGCCCTCCAACAACTTCTGCAAAATGTGTCTTTCCCATGGCAGCTTTTCAGGAACTGCGCCAGCCTGGGTCCTTTCCACAGGGTGCAGTCCTTCAGGAACAAGCTGCTCCTGAGTGTGTCCCCTGTGGAATCACAAATCCTACAGCAAACCTGCTCCAGCATGAGCTAACATCCTCACAGGGTCAGAGGATCTGCCAGAAGCCTGCTCCAGCACAGGCTTCCCTCTTTCAGATGTCTATCCGCTCTGTGATGGGATCCTCCATGTACTGCAGGAGGATCTCTGCTCTTTGTGTTCCTCCACAGGCTACAGAGGCACAGCTGTTTCACCATGGTTTGGACCATGGGCCTGCAGGGGAATCTCTGCTCTGGTGCTTGGAGCACCTGCTGTCCTCCTCCTCCTCCTCCACTGACCTTGGTGCTGCAGAGCTGTTTCTCTCACAGTCTTACTCCTCTCCCTGGCTGCAGTTGCAGGTGCACAGCAGTTTTCTTCCTCCTTAAAACCACATTATCCCAGAGTCACTGCCACCATCAGTGATGGGCTTGGCCTTGGCCAGCAGTGGGTCTGTCTTGGAGCCAGCTGGCCTGTCATGGAGTCAGATGGCGTTGGCTTTGTTGGACATGGGGGAAGCTTCTCTCACAGAAGCCATCCCTGCAGCCCCCCACTACCAAAACCATGGCAAGCAAACCCAGTACAGGAAGAAAAGTAAGGAGATAAGAATTGTGCAGGTTTTTATTCAGTGAAAAGAACACTGTTGCTACAAATTAAAACAACAAAATCAGGAAGCCAAGTTAAAGAAGTAGAGACATGTCTCCAGATAATGTTGCTAGAGACCTATAGCAAACATTTAACAAATCAAAATGCTAAATTCCTTCAGAAAGGTCCTACCACAGCCTGTGTTAATGAACTGCTGTCTGCTGTCTAGTCTACTTTAGTGGATAGTGATTCCCTTCAGAAGCATTGCCAGCTATGTTGGCACAGGTTTCATGAGATAAAGGGAGTCTGAGCACTGGGATCAGATTTCTGTCCATGTGTTCAATTTTACTCAGATAGGAGACAGCACTCAGGCATTAATAATCCCTTTTTAGTATCTCAGTGTGCAGGTGAAAATTCTTCTCGTTTCCCTGCAAGAATATAAAATCAAGCAATTTTTAAATTTATTTTTAAAGTAATGATTTTTTAAAATAAATGATTTTTTAAAAAGAATCTCATAAAATAATTTGCTCCCTATATCATCACACAAAACAGTTTTTGTCTCAAGCTGATGCTTTCTTGCATTTTTCATATTTTTTCCAATGCCGACTCTGGGTTCAAAGGATTTCCTGGGAGCACCTGGGTCAGAAGCAGCTGTGGCAAGATTTAACTCAGCCTGTCACCTCATGAGAAGAAGAGTGAGAGCAGAAGAAATTTCTATGTCATTCACTCGGAAGGAACTCTGACGCTACAGATGGAAACTAAGTAAAAAATGTGAGTGATGGTCTGCCACTTGCCTCTGCTGAGGTACAACTCACTTGCCTAAATCTGATCTTATCAAGACACTCATGCTCAGACTCCAGTCCTTTAGTTCTGCCAGAAAATATACAGAGCTTGTGTCAGACTTGTAAGTCTGTTTGAACAGTCACACAGATGCTACATGCTTGCTGTGACTCCTGAAATGCAAAAGACCAAGGCAGACATCACTATGAGAGCCAAGTATTAACAGAGCACTTGTAAAGTGAATAGATTATTAACATTAAAAGGAGAAAATAGTAAAACAATATTAAAATGAAGTTTTTAAGTACTACTGAGACCAGCTAATTTCTCAAAAAATGCACTCTGTGCTTCCACTTCAGCACAAGATCCACCAGGTCATATAAGCTATTGCTTCTACATGTTTGGATTTGTGGGTCTTTTTATTGTTTTTTCTACAGAAATCACCATAGGGTGCCCAGACACATGTGAAAACATAGTTTTTTTGTTTTATAAATGTCCTTCAAAATGCCATAATTAAAAATCTTCCTCATTCCCTACTTAGCCTTAACCATCTATTATGTTCATTTGTGTCTGTATCTGTAAGCTATTAACATTATTATTAACAGCACTGCAAATTATAGGCAGAAGTAAGTGTTTGGAAAGTTCGTGCTACACTTTCTCTGGGAATTAGAAGGTAAAAGTATTCATAGCTATGATTCTTTAAATTCAGGTGTGTTTAAGATTTCATGTGGGAGTATGTAATGTCCAATGTGCCATAATTATGTTGCTAAGTACAGCTGAGTATGTGTGTCGCTGGTGTTCTTTAGTGCTTTATTGTTATTGCATCATATTGGCTACAAGGCAATAATTCATTAAATAAATGAGGAAAAGAAAAACTGACTCAAAATTCCAAGATTCACATACAGAAAAAATCCTTTTCTAGAATGCACTGTCAGAGATCAAAGCCATGACACAGTATATTCTAAAGGTCCCCATTTCAATTAGTTGTGCTGACAATAAGTAATAAACCTGCTATCTGATGACAGGAAAAAGAAAAGGAGAAAAGTATATGGGGAAGAACTACAATATGACACCTCATATAAGCTATGACCAGGAGTTATCAGCAATCAAGGAGGAAATAAGGAACACAAGGAGGTATGAAAATGTCATACAGGATTTTTTACAGCACAAATACTAACACTACTTCAGAGAAACAACAAAAATATTGTCTTCGTTTTGATGGAGTAACAAAAGAATTAGACACATAAGTCTGCTATACACCACTTTAAAGCCTTGAAAATCTAAACTCATCCCTTCTGCTTTCTGGCAGAAAGACAATGGCACAGTTCATACTTTTTCAGCATCAGAGTTCCCTGAACATCAAGTAACGCTTCTGGGGGCACCTTCTAGCACCTCACTTTCAAAAGCATCCATTTTGGCTTGAGTCCTATGCCAAATTATGAATTTTTCCAGATCTGTGACTGAAAGAGTTTACTGATTTATGTATACACAGAATCCTCATTTTCCTTTTTGTCCATCACTCAATGGTACCAGACAAGGACAGAGCTGTATTCAGTCACCACATCTGTAGCACTTTATTTTCTCTTACAGGAGACATTCATATTGGTTCACACTCATCTCCTTTGGAATTAAACAATTTTGTGAGGAAGAAATAAGGTTAAATATGTAACAAGTGAATCCAGCCAGCTACCATTGTACCCAGATCAAATGGCTCAAATATACCATTCAAGGTTGCCTCTTCTAGAAATGACCAACAAATTCCCGTATGTAACCTCAGAGCTCCTCGTACCCCCATTTGTGTTCTTGCAAGTCCAAAAATACGTTTTATAGATGAATGTGTGTTCCTCTGTGATGATGGGTTTGCAAAGTGCAACACTGCCCTCAGACACATCAGACACAGAGCTGAATCCATCATCCTGCACCTTTTACACACACTTGGGAATTTATGCAGAGCCTTTTTTGCACTTGCAAGAGCATTACACAGAGGCCAGAGGAGCTGTGAAGCTGAGGACAGGAATAAGTTGATCTCTTCTAGAAGCTGGCAACTTTGCTCTAATTGCAAAATAATGAATATAGCAGAAGGTGAGGGTATTTTACCAGTTGCAGTCTTGCCTTTCATACTTGTTAGGAGTAGGCACTACAACAAACATTATTGAGATGGGCAGCTGTTTATTTTGGAAAGTAGATGTTTTGCAGTAAAAAGAAAAAAGAAGAAAAAAAAGGAAAATAAAGGAAAAAGGATTTTTTTTGGAAGAAAATAAGTGTTTAAGGAATATGGGTAGCTGAGGAATAGGGATCTGGGACCAAACAGAGAAGTCGAGTTATAAAACTTAGGTATATTCTTAGCATTCTTACAACCCACCTCCAGGTGATTATGGTATTCTGTGGGATACAAAACAAAATTGAGATTTGATTCCAGAAGATGGAGGAGGCTTGCAGATGCTATGGTTTCAAGGCAAGTTCCATAACTACTAGAAAAGGAGACAGAACTGTCTTGTCTTTCAGTTACAGGGGAAAAAAGGGAGAAAAAAACCCAACCAAGACAAACGACAAACTGCAACCCGACTGGGAGGGACTGGGAGCACTGGGAGGGGCTGGGATGGGCTGGGGGAGGTTTCCCAGTGCTCCCAGTTAACCCTGGATCGGGGGGATTGGGACACAATGGACACACTGGGATCGATGGGGGTGTCCCAGTCCAGACCAGTAACCCCCAGTTTGTCCCAGTTAACCGGCAGCTGGACGAGTGGGTGGACAGGAACCGGCTGGTCCTCAGCAAGAGCCTAAATGAGGCCACCCAGAAGAGCTTGGAGCCCTTCCTGGGAAGCTGGCCGAGCCCGAGAGGAAAATCACCCGCAACCACAAATGCAAACACGATGAGATCAACACGACGAGAAGGTCTGCGGGCACTGGGGGGGAGTGGGGGGGACTGGGAGGGACTGGGAGGGACTGAGAGGGGATTGGGAGGGACTGGGAGGGACTGGGATGGGATTTAGGGGCACTGGGATGGACTGGGATAAACTGGGATGGACTGGGGGGGACTGTGAGCACGTCAAGTACTGGTCCCTACCAGTCTGTGCTGGTTTTTTCTGGTAGGTGCTGGTTTGGGGTGGCTGTTACTGGTCTGTACCGGTCTATACCGGTCTAAACCGGTGTAATCCAGTTCATACCAGTCCATGTCGGTCCAAACTGGTCTGAACCGGTCAAACCGGTCCATGCTGGTCCAAACTGGTCCAAACCAGGCTAAACCAGTCCAAACCGGTCTGATCCGGTTCATACCACTCTTAACTGGTCCAAACCGGTTCATACCGGTCTAAACCGGTTCATACCGGTCCAAACCGGTCTGGACCGGTCCAAACTGGTCTAATCTGGTTCATACCGGTCTGAATCGGTCCAAACCGGTCTAAACCAGTCTAATCTGGTCCAAACTAGTTCATACCAGTGTAAACCGGTGTAATCCGGTCCAAACCAGTCTAATCTGGTCCGAACCGGTTCATACCGGTCCGAACCAGTCTAAACCGGTGTAATCCGGTTCATACCGGTCTAAACCGGTCAGAACCGGTCCGAACCGGTCTAAACCGGTCTGAACCGGTCCAAACTGGTCCAAACCGGTCCGAACCAGTCTAATCCGGTTCATATCGCTCTAGGCCGGTCTAAACCGGTCCGAACCGGATATTTGAAAACAATGTGTATTTACGTGTATTTTCATGAGACAACTTAGGTTAATGGAGCTCAGGTGTTGATTAACCTTGAAGTTCTCATGCCCTAAAAGGCCATAAGATATTTCAATGTACATCAGTGAAATTAGTGTTTCTTCTGACTACATCATGAAATTCCCTCTCCAGCCACCTCTACACAAGCAGCGGGGCTTTGCTGCTTTTGCTTAGCAGCGCTGACGGTCTTGTTGCAATGACAAAATATGAAAGGTTTTATTTTACTACAACCATCTATAGAAGCAAGAATTAGGTGACTGTTTCTGTCACAAGCAGTTAAAGAAACAGAGATTAATTAAATACAGTAAGGTATTCCATACACAGATCATTCTGTTATAATGACCCAAGAACAGCAAAATAATGGATCAAAACTACCTCTACCTGGCATTTCTCACTAACCTGATGACAGAATTATATTATACACTATAAGAAATAATAAAATATTTATTGTTTTTCTAATAAAGGAATGATGTGCATCCTAGACTGCAGAGCAGTTATTTTAGGGAAAATCAAATTTGTTTCATTAAATTTTTGTACCACTACTTTAAGTCATACCATGTTTTGACCTAAAACAAAGTATGCAAATGTATACACAAACATATATGAAGAAATTCGAAATTAATTTTGACAGGAAAAGGCTGGATGACTATTATTATCTATATTTTCCCTCTACATTTTATAATTAGGAAACACTTTATAGAATAACATATGGAACAATGACTACCATATCGCATGAATGTAATTTTCTCCCCAGGCTCCTGGTTTTCTTTTTTTTTTTTTTTTTCCTTAGATGTGAATGCAAACTTTTACACGTGGGTCAGAAACTCCTTGGTCCCAAGAAGAAAAACATTAAAAGCACATAGACCTGTAAAGATTGTTTCTAATATTAACCAATAAGGAAAATAAATAAATAAAGCTGTGCATTTCAATGAGCTTATCCAAATCAGAAGTACTCAGGTATAAACAGAGATTATTCCATGTCTAAGATCAAAGTAGGAGAAGCAGGATTTAAAGCTCCAGGAAAGAGAATATTGGCTTAAGTGATCAAGAAGTGTAAGTGATTCATTAAGTCTAATTGGGCTGCTGCTGCTCCTTGAGGGCTTGTCTGAGCAGCAGATCCAACTTGTCGGGAGCCACACTACCACATCTATCTTGTAGGATCAGAATACAAATTACTCTCTATATGTTAAGATCATCATCATCACCACCTGGAGTTCTCAGTGGGTTTTCAGCACTTCAGAGTATTATTTAGAGGGTGTTATACTCCCTCTATACCAAAAAGAATACATAAGAGGGTGATTATTTTCTGCTGACAACTAGAGAAGTTTCCAAAACCATTTAATTCAACAGATTTTCAATCAACTGTTATTATATATCTGCTATATATATTATATCTGCTAATTTCAATCAGCAGTCTGTTTTGTTTTGTATATCTATATATACATTGTCATGTTGCATAACAAATGTATACACACACACACAGCGCATGAACACACACTGTGTTTTCATGTTGCTTAACAAGGACCAATATGTCCTGTTCCACCCCAGAATTTCCACAGACTTTGCAAAAATTGACTGATAAAATTGACTGATAAAATCAGTGGATTCACTAGGATAAACCTTGAACTTTCTTTGTTCCTAGATATATTTCTGTACACTTTCTTTTAGATTTCTTTAGATGAAGATGTTGGTCTCTGCTTGAGGAGAGGTCACCTTCATTGTACAGATGAAGGCAAATCTGTGAGAAGCCTATTGGGATTGCTTTTAGAAAACCATTGTATTAGTTTCATCTCTGAATGTTTACAGACCTTTTTCTGTCACAACAGATTTTGTTCTATCAGCAGCAAACCACAATCAGCATAGGGAGTGTTTTCTCCTATTTATGACAGGGCACATGGCATTTCCAGGCTTTTTTGTAGCCCCAGCAATAACACAGTAATTCAGATGCCACCCTTAGGGTAATGCATTTTAAATTAAACAAACATACATTCCTGGCTGATTTTTTTGCCTTATTTTTTAATAGTCTCTAGGAAAGGAAGTCAAATCTAGTCTCTCTGCTTTGCTTTTTTTATTAGCGTGCTCAAAGATCTTGTTTCAATAAAAGACATAAACATTATTCACAATGAGGATTTTAAAAATATTTCCCTTCTTCAGCTCCTCTCTTTCCTTCTCACAGTGATTTGTCAACAGTTTCCCTTCCTCCTTTTATTGGTTGCTGAGAGGTTCTAATCTATGTGGTCTCATTTCCAAAAAGCAGAATCTGTTGGAGACGCTTCTGGTTTCAAATATTTCTTTGGAAGGTAGTACACCTGAAGTTCTTTTCCTTTCTCCTAAATCCCTGAGCTGTTCCTTATGACAGAGTGGACTGAAATCCATAAGAAAACACCCTCATGACAAAAGCTGCAGCGGTTTGGCCCTGTTTGTTTTCCTGTCCTTAAAACCAGGGAAGCCCATTAAAAATGGAAAGAAACCTCGTTAGTATATCTGCTAATTACATCTAATTATATCTAAGTGAAAACCTCAAGTGGTTTTGGTGAAGAGAACCAGTAGATCACTCACTCTTGAGATGATTTTGAAAGAAAAATTAATGTGGCAAGGCAACTAAAATTAAGATTTAATCTGGAATGTCTTTGTAAGGAAAGAGGTATGGCTGGCATTGTGCAGCATGGATAAATTTGGTTATTTGGAACAAAATTGTAGCCCTTTAGTGTTGGTCAGTTTCCTTCCAATTTTAATAAATTAAATAGGCTGTAAAATTCGACTGAAAGTTTTACCACCAAGAGATTTGATTAGGGTTATAAGCAAATGGATAGGAACTGGGCCAGGTGTGAATAGTACAAATTCTACAGAGGGGAAAAAAAAAAAAAAGAAGACAATTTTCCTGCTGTTTTTTTTTTTCCTTTTCTTTTTCTATTAGATGACTGGGACATTTTTATTACTTAATTTTTTTGGGGAAGGGTCAGATTGTTATTCTGGGTTAAGTGAGTGGGACAAGTTAATCCTTAAGGTTGTGTACTGTACAATAAAATAGGTTAATTTATTCTTCAATATCACAGAAAATATGATTTGTTGCTTTCTATCCAAAATTTTATGGCATAAATCAATAAGAAATTAGAGAGTGAGATGTGATGTCTAGAATCAGTGATGCTGAACATTAATACAAAATTTAATCACATAAAAGAAAAAAATCATTAAATTATTCCATTTTCTTTACTAAATCAGTGGAATTTGTCTGCTGTGCAGAGAAACTTTTTTTTTAGCTGTTTCTCTTCCTGTGATCTCAATGGCTGTATATTTTTTAATATATTTGAGACCATTAACAGGAAAAACAGTGAAGCCGGATATTTATTCAATGGCATCATTAGTTTTCTGCAAAATTCCAATATTGTTATTGAGTCCTCATATTTGTAAATGAATATAGGCAAAATAAACTTCTATAGAAAAGTATAAAACATGTCTCTTTCTATCTTGCCTTTGTTCTTTGAGTGCATCCTGGGGGACATGTGAACATGTGTATGTACAGTGAATATGAATATATACAAAATATCTGTAGTTCATGGGTACTATATTTGAGGATCATGATCTTCCTAGTATCTAATGAGCTGTTTTCCATAAATCTTATTCCCTGAGTTCTTGTCAGGGTTGTTCCTGGGTCTGTCTCTCTTTTCTGTATTTCTGCTTTCTATTGTGACAGATTTGAGTAATGTTTTTCAATGCACAACTTTTTCTGTAGTTACTGCATTTTATCCTCTTCCTTGTTGATGGTACATGAGAATACACTGCTACAAAATATTTGTCTAGACTCAGAATGTAGCACCTAAATATCACAGGACAGTGTGAACTTATAATTTGTAGAAGAGTGACAACTTTGTTTTTTATCCATGTGTAACCTCTGTAATGAAAAGATTATTAATTGAGGAGCTAAAAGTCCAGGAGGCACTGGAGATAAAAAAATAAGTGACTTTATAAATCTCTGTGGCTATGACTGCTGTAATAATCCTTCAGAACTTAACTGAGGTATCTTCTCCATTTACATGGACTGGTTTAATGGAATGGGAATTGTTATGGCTACAAGTGCCAAACTTAAGGAGGTTTGGAGGGCAGACCTCCTGGGAAAGAATAATATTGATGATTAAAATGGATTATGATAGAAGATAGAAATTACTTTCTAAAAGATATAGGCCCTTGGGCTAAGAGTAAGTATGGTATTATTCAGCCATCAGTTTAATATCTGAAATGTCTTTTTTTTTTAACAGTATTCACTTCAGCAAGGAGTGTGTAAATGATTAATTATATCTTTACCATTTCTAATGGCTCTTGTCCTGTGATTTATATATTCAAAAAAGCAGAAGAATGTCCTAGCATGAGGGACACAGAGAAAATATGTGAGTAAAAAGGAAAGCTTGAAATCAAATGCCATGAGTTATATCAGTTTTCTCTGATGGAGTTTTAAAGCCTGAATGATCATCTAGCCTGACCTCTGTAATATTATAGGCCATAAAATTTCACTTTGTTGTACCAGCTCTAAGCCCAATTTATCTTACTAAAGAGATTAAAAAGTAGGAGTCAGATTTTCAATGATATTAAAGTCTTAAAAAGGTGGAGGTAAAAATATCAGTACATATTAGCTGCTTCTCATTGATTTCATGGAAGGTTGACATCCAACAACTTTACACTGTGTGTGAAAAACTGAGTAGTGTAGTGTAAAAAACCCTCTCTCTCTGAGGGTTTTGAATTACATTGAATGTCTGGTCACACAGATGGCCATATATACAAATAGCAGTACCTTACACTATTCTAAACATAATTCATAGGACAAGATAGAAAGGCTCTTGGCAAGAGGTATGTTCATCCCCTTGACTGCACTATCTAATATGAAGCTAACATTTCTACATTGTTTGGATGAGGATTTATTTTCTGAACTCAAACTTTTCTCAAATGACCCCTAAAGCTAGTATCTGTGGGTTAGAAAGAGTCCAGCATTCTAAACACCAACCCTGAAAAGTGCCTTGATTTTGTAATCTAATTTATTTCTAAAAAAGTCTTAAAAATGAGAAAAAGGGATCACAAGTATGTATTCTAAGCATCCTAAGTGCCATCTTTAATGACATTTTAACAGGGATTAATACAAATGTCCTACTTATGGGCATGAGAAACTCTTTATACAGTGATTTGGTAATTAAATAACATTGAAAAAAGTATATTATGTTCTGGAGAATATTAGCTTTCCAGATGTTTTAGGTAGAAATTGTGAAGGAGTTCAGTAACAATCCCTAAATTAAGTCTTACCTTAGCTTTTCCCTTCTGTAAATTACATAATTGTTCTTCTTTTTACTGCTGAGCAGAAGGTAAGTAGGAGTAAAATTACAAAACACATAGAAATATGTTATTATTTTTGCTGTGAAAAAAAAATGTTAGAGAAGCAGAAAGAGCAACACTAAAAAGAAATACGTTTCCTTCCACCCTCACTTGAATTTTCCCAGTATGCATTCCACTACTACCCACGATTTCATAATGAAGGTTAAGCCAGGTGTATGTTTCATTAAGTATTTAGAAATTTCTTAGCAAACTTTCTTCACTTTACAATAGAATGCAGTAGAAATACGGTACTGTCAGATCTGTATCTGTCAGATACATTTGAGGGAAATTTGAATTTAAAAATAAGTCTAAGTAATTGTACCACTCAAATTATATTTCTCTAATTAGTAAACCAGGATGGCAGAAGAAAAGCAGGCATCCTTCACTTCAATTTTAGCAGAGTTTTCAACATCCTCTCTCACAATATTTCTGCATCCAAGATAGGACATCAGGACCTGGATGAGTATACAAGGAGTTAAAAAGAAAGGCTTGGGCCATCAGATCTAGAAGTTCATGGTTAATGGGTTATGCACTCTGGATTCTACCAGCCGTCAGTAACAAAAGGGCGACTGCAGGAGACTCGACTGGGTTAACATCCCTGTCAATGCCCTGTAGGATATAATGGACTGCACATTTATAGAGGGTACAGGGGACATCAAATTTAGTGGAACCTGTTGATACTCTTGAGAGAAGGGTCCCTACCAGAGGGGTTGGAACAGGCTGAAAGAAATGTTAGATAGACAACTTCTGAAATTTAGTGGGGAAAAGTTCCAAGTGCTGTCCCTAGGACAGAAAAGGACCTGTGATGGCACAGGTTTTGGACAGACAGGCTGGGATCAGCCTTGAGGGAAAGTCCCTGAGACCAGATGAACAGTGAGCTGAGCCCCGGACAGAGAGGTAGCCGAGTGCTTTGTGGGCTGTACAAGCAGGAACATGGGCAGTTAATGCAGGCAGTGATCATTCCCCTCTGCCCAGCGTTCATCAGAGTACAGCTGAAATACTGTGTCCAGTTTGGGGACCTCATGTGCAAGGAAGAACCATAGCAACTTCAGCAGGATGGAGGTCAGAGCTCTTGTCCTGTTAGGAGAAACTGAGGGACTGTGACTTGTTAAACCTGAATACTAGGGAGCTCTATGGACTTCTAACAATATTCCCCCCTTGTGCCTACGGGAAGGTTTTCAGGGAGTCAGGCCCTCCACAGCTACACATGCTGGAGGATGATATTCAGTGGCATGAACTGAAACTAGACATGTTCATGTTGGATATGTGGAAAAAATTCCTGACTCTGAGGACAGCCCAGCACTGGGACAGGCTGCCCAGAAAAGCTCTGCAGTCTCCAGCTGTGGAGGTATCCAAAATCCAACAGGGTAAAACCCTGAGCAGCCAAATCCAACCTCAGAGCTATTATGCCTGTTGTGAACAGAAGGTGGGAATAGAGACTTCTTGATGTCCTGTCTGAATCTGGAATGGTTTTGACTCTGAGTAACATTAGGCAATAATTATATCTCAGCTGCTCCCCAGCCATCCTTAAATGTGGAATTAGAAAGATGAATGTCTTTAATTGGTCCTTCAACATTCAAACAAACAAAAAGAAAAGACGAGTCATTGGATCTCAAATTTCACAAGCTATTTTAGCTACAAAGGCTGAGAATTGTAATGTGCAAGCCTGTTGAAGCCTGCCACCCTGATATCTGTCAGGTCAGAGGGTCAGTGTGAAGGCTAAGAAATTCCTGTTTTGAATAAAAATCTCCCTTGGCAGACATATCACAGTATTCCTACAGTTACACTGGTATTGGAAAGGTTAATTTTGCTTCTCACCCATTGCAGTGGATGCTCCCATCTATTGATAATTCAGTCAACCATTTCCTTCTTTATTAACTTTAATTATCATCCCTTACGTTACCACAAAACTTTTGTTAGCATCATTGCTGAAAATATTTCACATACACAGGACTGCAAATTTCAGTTTGACCTGGATTTCCTTAGAGACCATTAATTCCCTGAAATATTTATTTTTCATCTCATTAAATAAAATTTGTTTCAAATGTAATTAGGCTGGTTTAAATTGTATTATTTTTTACTTTTGCAAACAATGGATGCAAAAAATCTTTCTGTTTCTGAAGATCCATATCTGGGTGTAATTAACCACCTTCATCTGATAGATACCAGATGAACAACAATTTCTGATTCACTCAGAAGATGTTAAAAAAAATCTGGAGTAACTAATATAACCTACTTAATGTTGCCTAGTAGTAAATGGTACTTTAAATTGTGTGACTTTAATTTTTTGGTCTACTTGGCCAACCCAACTCAGATACTTTTCAGGTACTTAGAAACAACTTAGTCACTAGTATCTCTTACATAACTACTTTAATCATATTTTCTTTTAGAGCAGTGTGCATATAAGCAATTATCTTTGCTTAAGACAATGGCTTTAAGAGAACCAACTACAGCAAGCATAAGAAGTACATATTATTTTACAGTCCTTATGCTTTATTGCTAATTTAATTAGCTCCCATTTACCCACAAGCACAGCTTGATGGATATATTCTCTTCTTTATTATGTCAATTTGCACCCTGCAACATGGTGCTTCCTAAAATTATCTCATCTGTTGCAGATGACAATGCTCCTCAGTGGTCATATTCAGAAATATATAAGGCTCACTAGATCTGGTCGTTGGCAGCTCTTCCCAACTTCTGCTTCCCTGAGGCTAAGGATAAGACTGTGATAATTAACAGGACCCTGAAAATTCTCCACTCTGTAGGTGGAGAAGAGAGAAACGGCTCCAACTTTCCAGAAATCTTAGTTTTAGCTATCAGTATTAGAAAAGCCAATATACTGAAATGCATATATTGGTTCTGTTTGCAGAGGCACTTGCAAGCAAGCATTGGGAAAAAAAGACCTGTTGGTCTTTGCTAAAAGCAGAAAAAGCATGGCCAGCTTCATTTTCAGAATCTCATGTTCAGAGGGACCTAGCACCACTAGTAACATCCAGGAGACACATGTTCTAAATTAATGAAAAAATCCACACTTTCACAGTAAACATCTAATGCTGGTCCTGACAATTCCTATTTACTTTTTATAAGGAGAAATTACAGCCTGTTCAGTGTATTCCTAAATCCAAATATTACTGTAGCTATGGATATTCATTTGCAACAAAATGTGCACAAAAATACAGCCTTTTGTTTGTCATCACTTCTGTTCTGACAGAAACACTTCATGCCATTGTGGAGTGCATGATTCACTGTAGAATTCACGTAAACAAACATCAAACATATTTGCTCTTAGTCATGATTACGTGATTTCATCTCATGATTGGTGACAAACTGGAGGCACTTTCACCTTCTTTTCTTAGAGCAAATACCAAAACTTTCAAATTGAGCCAAATACTGCCTTTTCAGCGAGGCTCTCAGTGTTCCAGCTAGTTACACAGAAGATCTCCGTTTTACTCATACACAGCTCCCTCCAACCGCAGCATGATGTCTGCACTCAGAACTGGATTACAAATTTGAAAGGCAGAAGAGATACCAACTTCTTTCATGACACCTTCTGTGGGACAGCCCAGACGAAATATTCCTAAAACTAAACAAATAAATCCCCCAGGACTCCTAAATTTGAAATTCTATGAGCCTCTGAACTGTACCAGAATTGACTCAACTTTCTTTGCAGACAGTTTTCCTATCACAGAATTCTGTCTGTGCAGACCTCAGTCTCTGAATGAAACGTATCCATATGCACAAGTTGAAAGCATTTTACATAAAATATAAAAAATAATACAGACTTATATGATGTACTACAAAAAGTTGGGGCTTTTTTGAAATAGGTATCTCTAGTAAAAAGTTACTTTTACCTGACAGTTAAAGGAAATGTTCAACAGAAGATATTTGATGAATTCTCTGGAAAATCTTTTCTGTAATATTAGGTGTGACTAGAATGCATGCAGAAAACTTCCTAACTGTAGATGAAACAAAGACACCATGTAATCGAACTGAGAACTAGTGTTCTCAGGAAATCAATGCCTTCCTGATTAATTAGCATACAGCTGCTAATCACCCTCTAAATTGTTGTTACAACCAGACATAACTCTGCCAATACACTTCATTAGAAATTACTTAATTGCCTGCTCATTTTAAATTCCCTGTAAAAAGAAGGTGATCAAAAACAGAAATAAAAACACAGGCCTAAACCAGAAAATCTCAGTTTTCTAACTGATTTAAGGGCTGAGTTTGTTCTCTAGCCTAGAGAAATAGCAACTGAACAAAGGCAAGAATTCAGTTTTACTGTACTTAGACTTCTGCCAGATATAGTAAAAGCCTATTTTTACTTCTGTCATGACAGGCTTCTTTAAGTCCTAATTTAAAAAATATGAAATTCTAATATATAGAAATATTTACAATATATACATAAAGAGAGATAAAATTCTAACATTTAATATTACCACCTTTCCTTCCTCTACTCTCTGATTGCCCTAAGGAAAACATGTGAATCCACTACTACATTTAAATCCAAGTTATTGCCCAGGAACTTTAGAAAGCAGATGAGTGTTATCTACTGAAATTCCTATTAGGGATATTGTCAAAACAAAAAAAATGTAAAAAAATTTTGGGAACACTTGGTGTTATATTGCATCACACTTTTTTGTCATGCTTTGGCTACTAATAAAATATAATATCATTTATGCAGGAATTTCCATCTGAGACACAGGAAAATTAAGAGAAAGGAACTTAACCCTTTTTTCCCAGCAAAAATTTTTTAATAGAGTGTTAATGAGGCAGAGAAATATAGCAAGCCTGTCACAGCAGATAAGCACTATAGAGAAAAAAAATTACATCAGATGTTGTATGAGTTTAAGGATCAGAGAGAAGACTCGTAAGCCAAGCCAGAAATAATATTAGAAAGTATTAGATGGGGTTCCCTTGACTATAAACTAGTTTTATGCATTTCCTCTTTGTGACAATCAGTGCCATTCAAACTGAGCATTAAAAACTCATTGGTGCTTCAGGGGCTTCTTCTGGTTTTACTGGTTTTGGCACTGTGTCCATCAGTGACTAGGCCTGGGGAAACCCATCCAGCAAACGCAATAATAAACAAATCCCTTCATCCAAAATGCAAATTAACTGGAATGTGCCCGTTTTAAAGTAATTTCAATACCACTGCAAATTGCTTATAATACCAAAAATATTTTACCTCATTTCCTGAGAGTTTTGGTTTTTTTGTTGTTTTTTGGGTTTTTTTTTTTTAACTACAGGACCAATTTGGGTAAAATAGGGTATGAATGTTAAGTTTAATAGCTGTCCTTGAATAAAACTAGATGGCTACATTTCATAAACAGCATAAAAATTACATAAAAACATACACTGGAAGAAAAGTCTTCCTTCTGTTTAGTTCAGCTCCTTTACTAGTCATTTTATCAGTGTTTTGTCTGAATCAAGACCAGAATATTTTTAGCCTAAAACAGTTAAGATGATTTTAATCTATATTCCTTAGAGATTCCTTAAAAATGAAGCTAATCTCTGTTATGTACTCAAGTACCATCTGTGTCAAGTCTGTATATAACAACATCTTAAATCACAGAATCATTTAGGTTGGGAAAGACCTCTAAGGTCTAATTCCAACCATTAACCTGGTATTTCCAAGCTCACCACTAAACCTTGTTTCTGAGTGCCTCATCCACATATTTTAAATACTTCCAGGGATGGTGACTCAAGTACTTTGCATTTTGATATGTTTCTTCCTAACACAGTTCCAATGAAACTTGAATTGAAACTTCTAGTCTTATTATTTGACTTGATTTCCTGAAATGACAAAAACTTCACAATTCTTTCAAAAAAACTCCAAACACCTTGCAACATTTACTTCATATCTGAAGCAGCAAGCAATCAAAATATTCAGTAGGAATGCTATGTGTACGAGTAATGCTAGAAAGAAGATGAGATCTTGCTATAACACATGGGAATTGGATAGTTTGTTTGTTTACATGTTTACAGGTTTTTGCATGCTTCATAACAATGGAGATTTACTATATATCTTTTAAATAGGACCCATAGGAATGTTAAGTGAATAACAGAAAACTAAAGAAAACAACAAGGGGTAGAGTTACCATGAAAATTCCCCTAACAGCAGTTAAATTTTCCCTTCTGAAATGGAAATTTTGTAATTTGGTATCTGTCCCAAACTGATGTTAGATTAATAAAGTGAAGGTTTTCCACCAACAAATTAAAAAAAAATAAAATTTGGGGAGTTTTTGTTTGTCTTTTTCTCAAATATTTTCCTCGTGATTGGTCCTAGTACAGAAAAAAACCTTTGGGTTAAATGAAAAAGAAAACATAAATTTAATGGCAATTTCATAGAATCATAGAATGGTTTGGGTTGGAAGAGATCATCTAGAAGAGATAATCTTGTTCAGATTTACCTGTCATGGGCAGGGACAACTTTCACTAGGCCCGTTTTCTCAGAGCTCCAGCCAATCTGGTCTTGAACATTTTCAGGGACTTATTTATCTTTTAGGGTCCAAGCAATGTAATGGTATCAAGGTAACAGTTTTCTCCTGTTTTCATCTGTTTCACTGAGTTGCCAGTTACATTGCCGTATCCTCATCTCCATTGTTACTGGAGTGCTGTACTAACAGTAACCCTGCTGTGCCAGTAGACATCAAGTTTCTGAATTTCTGGATCTAGATATTAACCCACCCCGTGTTCTGACTCCATGAGACTTCTTTCCCTCCACTCCTAAGTAGTAGCAGCAAGCATATAACCTGGCATCTGGCATGGCAGGTACCCAATCTAGACACCCCAAATGGGTGACTGCTCATACCAAACAACATAAATAAAGCATGAAGGATCCACACTTGGCTTTATTATTTTAGTATCTGCAAGTATGTACTTGGGAGTAACTCCTCTCCTTAGTTTGTCTGATGCATATCTTGGTCCAAGCGACCATACTTCTTAAGGAATTTATCATATAGATAACGGCATTTGTCTTTTTGTAGTATATAGTTGTCCTAAGGGCCCCTTCTGTTCAAGTTGCATAAGAAGGTGTCGTAGCTATCCATAGGTTTGAAGGAAAAAACATTTAAGATTTACAACATTAACAACATAACCTGCCTTTAACTCTCCCTGCAGTTTACTTCTGGCCTTTTCAAAAGTTTTGTCTTCAGTAAGCATTGTAAAAATGGTAAAAATCTGTGTGTCCCACTTCTAAGATGTAATCAATAATATTGTAATTATTAATATGTAATCATATTATATTAATAATATATCAAATTAAATTAATATATAATCAAGAAACAGCACTGGAACTACAATTCAGGATGCAATACAATGTGAAATCAGATGTAAAATATTAGGTCAGTAACTCATTTTTCCTAATGCACTTTCTTTTTCTGCCAAAGCTTATTGCTTATTGCTTATTGCTGTTCATAATACAAAATTACGTAAAACTGAGATTTTGATGTTTGCAAATTATGTAAAAGCCTTATTAGTTTTAAGACAAATAAAATGCCTAAAAAGGGACTCAGTCATAAGGTGCTTGAATAGAGGCATTTTAATATTTCTGTTAGTAGTAGAAAAATCCCAGATCAACTGCAATATTTCAATGCCTTACCTCGAACTACTGCTGGAAGCTAAAGGCTTGTGACTTCTACCTAATTTATTGCTGGATGTAGTAGAAATAATAAAAATATGTAATAAACAAGCAGGGTTAAAGCCAGGCTGACATTTCACTGATTTCCTGTACTTGCTGGAAGATGAATGTTTTTGTCTAGACATTTGCCTTTTTTTGATATCATGACATGACAAGCATTTGTTGAGAACAAATATTTAAAGACAAAGTGCCAAGGCTGGGAGACCACAAATACAGCTCCTGTTTTTACCCTTTAGTGTAGAAAGTATTTCATTCTTCTTGGAGGAAGGATGCTTATTGCAAAATAAATTTTACTATGTTCTTTTCCTATCTAAAATATGTTTCTCTAAATACCTACAATTCATTTGTGAGCAAAGTAATAGTGATAAACTTATGGCTCCATGTGAAGCAGTGAAAAAGTCATTAAGAAAGACTGCAGCTTTTAAAGAAACATTTAATGCCCCTATTTTATATTATAAAAAGTAATGTTTAAACATACTCAATGTTGCCAGGCACTATTTTGTCATAAAATAATTTCAAATGTGCAGATTGAAATAGTGAGTTCAAATGTAATTGTCAAGACATTGAAATTGCTTTCCAGTGTGTTCTGGTAACTGAGAGCAAAGTTTGGCCAAAGATTTTTTGTCTCATGTAGATTATAGTTTGAGGAGTAATTGCTATTAAAAAGACCCTGTAGTCTGCTTATCTTATTATTCATTATCTTGAAGACGCATAGGACTCTCAGCACTGAGGGTGTGTGTTTAGATCATAAATAAAATCCTGCTAATGAGAAGTTTGTAACACTAAAGCAATCCAATTAAATATCTTAATTAATGTACCTATTCATTTACTTCTTCATTGAGCTACATGTTTCTTTTGTTGTTTTATTATGTCTCTGCCATGAATATGTGTTCACAGAATCATAGAATGGTTTGGGTTGGAGGGGGCCTTAAAGTTCATCTCCCTCCAATCCCCTTGCCATGGGCTGGGGCACCTTCCACTAGATCAGGCTGCTCTAAGTTCTGTTCAACTTGGCCTAAATTGTTTCTGGGGATGGGGCATACACAACTTCGGGCACTAGCCTTACCACCTTCACAGTAGTGAAATTCTTCCTAATATCTTAGCTAAACCTATTTTCTTTCAATTTAAAGACATTAACCCTTGACCAGTCACTCCATTCCCTTGTAAACTGAAGACCCCCTCCAGCTCTCCTGTAGGTCACTTTAGGTACTTTATGGGGGCCAAAGACTCAAAAGAGGAAATAGAAGAGGAGAACACAGAGTTGTAAGTTGATCGTCTAGATGTCACAGGCCATTGCATCATAAAATCACTTTCAGAAATCTTCAGATATTATCTGAAAAGTTGTCGTCTTTCTGGTCCATTTTTCTCATGACAACACAATTCTTTCAAAACAGGACACTGCAAACATTTTCAAAAAGAGTTGTGGGGGTGGTTTTTTTAAATTTTCATGTTTGCTGACCTTCCATGTTTAAATGGTTTTCCAGTTCTACATATCTTTTTTTCATAAATAAGGACCTCTGCCAAATCCTGCTACTTTTGTACAAAATTGCTGAAAATATATCCTTCATCTATTTCTTGCTAGTTACTTGGTACAGGTAACACTGAGTTCATTGAAGAAAAAGAAATATTTAAGAATTATATTTTTGATACTCTACTTGATACCCTGATGTATACTCCTTTCATTAAAAATGAATGAAGCTACAAGCTCTTTCAAGAGTGAGGAGACCATTTTCAGAAGTTCATATTTGCATCTCAGGAAAAAAACAATCCCTGTCCTGAAAGAGTGAGCATCCAAACGAATACCTACTTCTGGAAGAAAGGCAATTTGCTTTAGCAAAGCAATCACAGTCATACTGAAAGTTTACAAAGAATATGGGGATTGGAAAGCCTGAGACACAATGAAATATCCACAAAATTTTACCAGAGGTAGTCTGTCAGACTGAATGCCCACATTTGGGCATCAAATGCCTTGTTTTTTGGAAAACCACTCATGAAAAAGAAGTAGAACACTGACGAAAAGCATTAAAAGAGGCAGCAGTGATGTTTGCAAATCCTCATCCTTGATATTTGCAGAGTAAATTCCAAACATTCTTGATGAAAGTTATCCAGAAACAGACAATTTTTTTGATTTATTTATAATTTAAAAATACCCCTAAAATGGAAAATACTGAGATGATTTGGTGATTTTAATCTCTTATGAGGACTTTGAGATTTGCTGTCTCTTCTTGAAGCTGTTCTATATTAGGGAGTCTTCTCTGATGAGAGACAGATACAGGGAGTGTTCCTCCAGGTTTCAGCACATCAGATGAGCTGTCCATGTGAGACAGGATTCTACAGACCAAAATTCTGTTTCAAGAGTTCTCTCTCAAGTAGCAGCATGACCCATTCCTAGCCTAATATCAGGAAAATTTTCTTTTTCTCTCTGAAAATAATCAAGTAGCATTGACAAAATTTCTTCCGCATGGTGCTTAATTTACAAGCTCCTGAAAATAAAATAATAAGCCCTAGAGCTTTGAAAGCACTCCAAAATAATTATATTCATGTTTCCTATGATATATTAAACCCAGGATAAGATGTGAAGACTCAGCAGAACGGTATACTGCAGAAGGTAAGGAACTGCTCTGCTGACTGCTTGGTTCTTCAGGTTTAAATCATACTCCAGGGCCTTATGCATCAGACTGGGGAAAAATACAAAGAGTATATTTAATGTTTTTCTCTTACATAAACCATTACTGTCCTTCCTCTTTTCCAACTAAATTCAGAAGTCCTGTTTTCTTCCCCCAAGGCAAAATTAAGGCCTTGGTTGAGCTAAAAATAACTCCTTCTAATTTAGCATTTTACCTCAGAGAAAGTACATTAAGGAAGAAACCTCTAAGTGGCTTTTTGAAATGAGATAGACTGAATTGACAAGTGATCTTCTGGGGGTACCTATGTCTTTCACTAAAAAAAAAATAGAATTGTTTTGTCAACTTTTTTCCCCAGCTGTAACCAAAATTACTGTAGAGTAAGGGTTCAGTTAGTTTATGGCAATATTGCCCAAAAATCCTGTTAAACAATAATAGGATTTGTTTCTCAACTGCCAGTTTCTGTTTTGAAAATACACCCCCGTGTTCTCTGAATTCTCAAAACAAATTCATATTGATTAGTGTCTCATCTTTCTCCTCTGAAAATGAAGTTCTTGCTCTTTACCATTTTAAAACATTTTGAGAGGCGTTTAAACTGCAGCCACTCACTTGTTTTTTCAGATTTATAGAATTTTGCCCACTGGGGGCTTAAATTACATGCCTAACTGCAACCAGAAACTGACCTTTTACAGGTCTTGCACTTAAAAGAAACTTTCAATTCAAGTTACTGCAAGAGGTTTATCTATTTACTTGTAGTTTTATAAACATCAGTACTAGAATAAGGTTATCTATAGAAATTTTTGTTTTATATGCTCCATATATCAAAGAAGATAGTGGATCTTTGAAGGAGAAAATCCTTGAGTTAAAAGGTTTTGTGTAATATAAACAAGATAGTGTCTACTCCGTCTTAAACAGACAGGATTTTTGCTTGGTGATTTTGAATGCTTATTAGGGAACACTTTATGGAATGAACATTAAACCAATTGCCTTTCTTAATGCTGAAAATTTCATGCTTTAGCTTTCAAGAGGCTTAGGTAGCTATTTTCAGAAGGAAGGAAATTATTAACAGAATTAATGTCGTATTTCAGCTAGAAAAAAAAATTTAAAAAATAAGAGGAGGAAGGTGAAAGAAAGAAAAACATGTTATTCAAAAAAATAAATGTGCATTCTCCCTCCAGTGGATTTTTTAGCCAAAACAACTTTAGTCCAAGAGCTAAAACTTATTCTGCAGATGTAATAGCAGGGGAACAAACATAAGACTAATGGTACATACCTATTTGAAAGGTGCGATTTGTTTGAGAGATTTTCAAAGTATACATTAAACACACAACTTCACATGTAAATAAAGTTCATACTCCTTATATTATATTCCTACACCTTAATCAGAGTTCCTTCAGGTGCCTCCTTAATGCTTTGGCTCTAGGAAGTGCTGAGCAATCTTCATGTTCGTGGAGGTCATTACTACTGCAGGTGGATGATGAGGAGTGTCCTGTGGGATTCTTAATTCCAAGACACACTGCTCAGATTTCTCTGTAACTCACTAGTGAGTATTTTGCGTCAGAGTAGGACATAACCTCTCCCTTCTTTTAGCTCTCTATTCTGATCTTTGACTTTCTCTTCACCATCCAGTGGTTTGCTAATCAATAAGGATTTTGATGAGAGTGTTGCTTTGGATGTACATGTACTATGGACCAAAGGTCTCATCCCTTACTCAGGGCTTTTTCTTTTTTTCTTTTCAACAGGGAGCCTATTTTTCTCTGACTAGTGGTTTTGCCAGGGGTACTTCTTATGAAATAATCCTAAATTGGCAGCTGACAACTTCTGTCAAAAATTATAGCAAATACCTCTCATTTCTGCATAGGAAGGACCTGTTTCTCTTTGTCTGCCATATTTTTCTTTTTTATTTTTGCCATTTCTAAAGGTTTGCCATTTCTAAAGTCTCATTGTAAGCTATTACTTCATGACTGTGAGCTGAGAGGAGTCCTTATTAAAATTACAACACACAAAGATATCTGTAAATGTAGATATAGACATGGTGAACATGAGAAAGAAAGAAATCATCTGATCAAATAGTAGCATATTTATAAACAACTAAATAAAAGATTACATAGCAGGTGGAGAAGGAAAATTAAGTGAAGAACAAAGGAGATCCATTGAATATATCCTAAATATTTCTAGTTTTGAACAAGGAGAGTTAAGGGTTGTTTTTTTTCTTCTTCTTCTAAATTAAAAGTCAACTTCTTTGGTCTAAGAAAAACAAAGAAGTTGGTAAGTAGAATCTAACACTTGAAAATTTTGAAGTATAAAGGAAAGCACTTGGTCTTTCTCATTAGCTTTTATTAACAACATTCTGAGTTTGTGAAATTAGTGTAACAAGTTACAAATGATGCATGAAATTAAAAATTTCTGTTTACCCTATAGAGCTTTCATCCATGTCTGGCAATGCTCTTCTGCAATATATGCAGTAACATGTTGCCAGTCTTAGCCAAAATGTCTCCAAAATATGTGGTTTCATAGCCAAAACTGAACCAATAAAATATTGTAAGATTTGTATGTTTTCACATATGTTTGTATTGTTTTTACTTTGTTAAAGGAGCAAGTATCTCAAATTCATTCAAGAAGTTGACCATAACTCTCGGCGACCTCATGAAACAGGTTCACTTCAGAAACCTGCAAGCAGAACACAGGCTGAAGGGCACGGGGCAGGAGCAGATTTAAGGCTGATAGTCATATCAGAAAAAAACCCAACAACCCAAAATCTAATATTTATGACACACTGTCTCACTAGACCACACGTTAATCATCTCCATAAATTCAGGGCTTACTAGGTCAACACTCAACAAAACAGTTCTGTGCCTCCTTCAGAGATGATTTGTATACAGCTTCTGACAGGAAAGATACCCATAGGTCTTAAAGCAGTTCTTTCAGGGTAACCATACCTTTTGAGAGACACAAGATTTCAACTCACTATCCCAAATTCAGCTGTGCTGAACTGAAATTATTTCTCTCTGTTTTATGCATGCCTTCAAGCTGTTGTCATCCTGTGATTTGTGCACATTACAGTCTTTCCATGGCCCTGTGTTCATGTAGGAGGCTTTATACTTACTTTTTTTCCCCCCCTTCTCATTGTTTCTTCTTTCTTTAATCTCCTTCCAGATATTTTTCATGAACAAACTGAGAATCATAAATGAAATATTTTCAATCCAGAAAATGTAAAACCCACATTCTTCTAACTTTTTCTTTAAGGCTGTTAGGTTGCAGATTCTTTCTAAATTGCTTCTGTGTTTAGAAGTATTTTTAGCCATAGCTGAATGTTCTCTTTGAGTAGAAGATAGCTTTCTGTTCAATCACGATTAGAACAGGATAAAATAATGAGATCGCAAGGAGTTATCTAAGTTATGAGGTCTTCAGGGAGCCAAATGATGCATAAAAAACCTTAAATTTTCCCCACCACTACTCTTAACTATTGCTGCTTATTTCTAGTGCTTTCTTAGGTCTGAATTTGATAAACACATAAAGGTTTAGGCAACAGTTTCAGGTTCCAGTGCTGAATTTGACAGCTGTTTCCATAACAAACTGCAGTAGTCACCCACCTCTTATTTGTTTCGGGGTATCAATAAATAAACCAATAACTAAAAATCAAGTTTAAATAAAAAAAGGGTTTTTTTGTTCAGTGATGAATAGTGAGAACCATGCAATGAAAAGAACCTGCTCAATTGCGTCGCAAACACAAAACTTCTTTTTATGTTGTAAATTACTACATTTAGGTATAGTGCTTTAACTTCATCCTTGTTAAAATTATATTTAAGCATTTTTTTCATTTCACTATAACTTTCATTAGCATTTTTCATTTTATATTAACAATGGTTTTGATAAATTTGTAATAAGTATAGTTATTTGTTTTCCAAACCCAATGGAGATTATCACAAAGTAACAAAAAGTACAGGAGGGATTATCTGAATGTATAAACTGTTTTCAAGCACAAAATCTTGTTTCTTCTTTCCATGTTCCTTCAACACAAGATATTCTCTTATTCTTTCTCTTTTTTTTGTTTTGTCTCCTGTAAGTTTTAGTACTATAAACAAAATTTCCTTCTGTCAATTGACTTTAATGTGTGTGAAGTACAAAATTAAATTAATATTAAATCCTACTTAATGGAATATTCTCCCAAATAAGAGATTAAACAAAATTATAGCCAACAGTGAGTAAATGAAAATATATTTGAACTTCAGTTGGTGAAACTTGTATATTACAAAACTGATACTTTTAGCACATGCTTATCATATTTAATGTAAAATATCAATAACAATGAAAGCCAAGTGACATTTTGACTTGAATTAAGTTGAATATAACTGATATTTTTATCTTTTACTGCAAAAGAGTGCAGGCAAATTGCTAAGGGGAAATCCTTGATGGATTCCCTTTTTACTGAACTGATCTAATATCTAAGGTATCTTGCCATTGTGTTTCTTCACTTTCTTGTCCAAAAAATAGAGTTATTTTACAAATTACTTTCATTTGTGTGAAAGATGCAATGAAATGTAGACTTTTGTTATTTATTTTTCCTTTACAGTACTTCTCATGAAAAAAGGAAATAAATAACAAAATACATACGCTTATTCCTGCAGAAAGCAATAGCAACATTTCTGCCTTTAATAAATTTTTTATAGCTCTGTAAGTTCTCAAGTTCCTGAAATGAACTGTGGTGTAATTATGCAAACTCATAAATACTTAGGTATATTCAGACAGTACATAGCTACATGTTCAGCTTTGGGCAGCTTACATCTGTTGCTCAAGGAAACTTGTAAACCTTTTTAATAATAACATCAGATCTATATGGGATGTGTCTCTGTAATCAGCATCAATCATCAGCTCTCACCTGAAAAATAAGGTGCTGCAGCCAGCCAAATCACAGAATTCTTCAAGGCTGCTAGGAACCAAGAATGATAGACAAGTGATCAGCTGATCTTAAATATTTATGTGATAGCCATTCCTGTTGTGTCTTATTTCATTAAGGGACCTGTGATAACTTCAGTCGCCCCCTTCTACTGCAGATAACCACATTACTTAAATTACATGATAAACTTATCCAACTCTACCTTAAAAAAAATTAGGTATCTTATGCATGTTACTTTATTTGGCTACTACTCAAAATTTCATTCTTATGATTGCCAAAAGATCTGGTTTTTTGGTTGTTTTGGGGTTTTTTTGGGTTTTTTTGCTTGAATATATTTCTGTCCAGTTTAACAGCCACTTAAAGCTATGCTAGAACTATAATTTTGTTTGAACAGCTCTTGTACCTCAAGTAATATGCTTCATGTGCCCCTTATGCCTTCATTTTGCTAAATAAGCTATTTTTGGTGTCCTCTTTTGGAAAGAGTACATCCTTCACTGTATTATTTTAATAGAGGAATGTTTGTAATTTTTTCCATCTTGACTATGCGTGAACAGAGCTGTATTTAGAATTGTAGATGACAAATCTACAGTGAATGAATTGATGAATTGTGGTGCACTGACAAATTGTCATCCAGTGCATGACAATTCCTCTCCACACATGCAGATGTATCTTCTTCCTTGATGTTTCCAAAAATTAACTCATCTTTTACTAGCTAGTACTAATTACACGACTTGCAATCCTATCAAGGCTTCCTCATTCAGTGGTTACTTTTAGCCAAAGCATAAATTTTTTATAATAATTCAAGTTCTGTCATTCCAGACATTGAGCCATACATATATGTGGAGGGTCATACCCCCAACATGATATTTTGATCTTCATTTATACTGAAAATGTCTCCCATCCTTTTTTCTTAATCAAAAAAGCCCTGCATCAGTTTTCTTCTCCATTTGTGTTTATGTCTTTTTGTTTTTTTTTTTTTCTAGTCAAGGTTGTAAAAATACTAAATAAGATCTTTGACCTGTGAGAATTTCACTAGTAATCTCTTCTCTTTTTTTGACATAAGTCAATTCTTCTCCTTCAGCTTTTTTCCCCACTTTATCATTCTTATAAAAATCCTGTCTTTCTCATTTTAGCCTAAATTTTTCAACATGGTAGTGCATTACATGCTTCACTTACGCTAAGATATATGAGATATACATCATTTCCCTTCACTATAAAACTCAGTTATCTCAGAAAGATATGAGAGTACTCTGTTGAAATAGTCTTCATAAATGTAGTTGGGAATTAAAGCATATGCAGCAAATCTACATTTAGCAATCTATTTCCCAGTTTCTCCAGTACTGCAAAGAGAACCTTTCTCTACTGAGCCTTAGTGCCCTAGTGGCTTGAATTTACTTGTCCATATAGAGTTAGGTGTGACTACTTGGAAGAGAAAGGCACTTTCTTCCTCAAGCCCTATGTTTCTTTCTGAAACCTATTTTGCTTGTAAGAACCTTGGAGAAGGCAAGTTACACATGGCAAGAACTCTAAAATTTTAATGACAGCCTTTTTCATGATAACCTACTGGTGAGAACATTCACTCGCAGAAAATAAGACTGTCTTCAGTCTAAAAAAGAATTAACATCTCCCCCCAAAATTAAAAATCATTAATCTCCTTGCAATAGCCATTTGAAACCAGAAATCAATTAATTTTATATGATACTTACCAAAACAAGGACAGCCTAAATCTAGCCAGCTCTTTAAGGCTGAAAGTGTAATAAAAAGATTCTGATCCCTGCTCATGCAGGTTCTGTCTTAGCCAGGTACCACTGCAGGTAATACATGTTATGGATAACTACCTCTGGAAGCCCACTCTCATTCCTGGGTCTTGACTGCCTCCAGTATTAGGTAAGATGTGGATCCCCTCATATCTCCCCCACATCCTATGGCCTCATGACTGCCTCATGGAGATTTTTTAGATGGAGACAGTTGTTAGTTTGGTTTTTTTCATCTGTTTTGGGTTTTGTTTTTGTTTTTGTTTTTTTAATCTTTAAGGTTTCAGAAGGTGGATCTTTGTTTAACTTGAGAGATGCTCCCGACATGCTCTGGAGCTACATTGGGCCGTTCACAGTCGATGAAAAGAGACATCTAAACTATGTGGAACTGCTCTCCTTCCTGTAGACTTCTCTTTCCACTGACTTCCATCAGTGGCATTTGGAATCAACAGGAGTTGGAGACCGCATTACTGCCACCATCATACCAGGCCACAAGAAGTGCCTATAAAGGTATGTTTACACAGCAACTCTCATTTTGTCTAGATATGTTCTTAAGACATACATATTAATGAGCTTCTAGTTAGTACATTAGTAATTTTCAAGGCAAGGTAAATTATAATAAAATTGATAGATTTATTAACGTGCCCAATTTCTTTTTTTTTTTTTAATTTTCTGCTGAAGTTTGGGGGTATTTTCCCAAATATATTCTTTATGAGTTTCAATATTGGTCTCTGTTGATGTTTTTAGTTTCATTGCAATAAGATTTAAAAAAGAAAACCTGAGAAGGCAACTCAAATTAAAAAGAAATCAAAGACAGAGAAAGCAGATGTTTTTCCAACCATGTTACTGGTATAGCATGTATAGATCTTCAAAGAATCAATATCTACGCTACCTTTGCATAATTGTATTGAGTGATAATTTTTTGACAGTGGCAGAGGCTACTATCAGAGGTCAGAGTCTGATGCATACACAGCTGGTTCCAGCCCATTCCAGCTGGATCCAGTGGACCACCACTGATCAAAGTTAAAACCATCAGCCAAGCTGGTGTTGCCAATGGAGAAAGAGGTTGATGAAAAGCTAAAAAAATGCTGCATAATAGATGTGAGAGAAAACATTAAAGAAACAGTCCTGCAGACACCCAGGCCAGAGAAGGAGGAAGAAGATTCCCCAAAAATTCCTCTGGACTTAGTTAAGGATTATTCTAAATAGTTGGCTATTTCAGTCATTCGGTCTTCATTTCACATCCACTGACATTGTTTTGTCATCTAGAAGATTTTGGGGCATAAAAGTCACATCAACAATTGCTTATCAATCCAGACTTCAAGATGCAAAAGGGTGTCTTAGTCAGGCTGATTTTAAAGGTGGTTTGTGGTAGCTGTCCCTGGCAAATCTTTCTGACTGTAGCGAAACAATTATCCAAAATGAACTGCAATGTCTGTGTGCAATCTACAATTCAAAGTAATCTCTTCCTTAGGTAGATTGATCTCCTTGCATTGCATTTGTGTAGCTAAAATGTAAATATGAATATGTATATAATTACATGTAACTTGTTTAATCTAGCTGATTTTTTTATAAATATTGATATAACTGCATATATATATACACATGAAAATCACTGTTGTAGTCCAGTGTAGAAGGGAACAGTAAATCTCTGGTGTTTGAGCATGTGTGATATACCAGCTTGATTTCTGTATTCCTATCACATACTATCAGCTGTTAGTTTGAAAACAAGCTAAAGTGTAGGAATGCAATAAAGGATACGAACTGCCTTTAATTTTAAACTCATTTGCAATATGTTTTACATTACTGTAGAATTTTTAATATAGTCTTTCATTAAAACATCCATAACATCCCATCATTCTTTGACAAGCTGAAATGCATAAGTAGAATATTATAGTGCAATAACAACTACTAAAAGGTTTGAATGATTTATTTAATTTAAATTTTCCAATGGGAGGTGAAGGCAGATTTAAAATGTTAGTGCCATTAAAATAAAACTGCTTTCATTGGTACCATAGGGAAGCAAGAGTGAAAAAAATGGAAATTACAACCAGAATCCCAAAATTAATGTTTTTCCACATAAAACCATTAAGTACAGATATTTAAGAAATAGTTTGATCATGATGCCCACAACATTTTTCACTTCCACCTGAACCTAAAAGTCTTCTTAATATAAACCTAACCAATAATTTCTCCTTATTGCATTTTTACGCTAGCTTACTCTTTGTAATGATACCTGATTGTTTTTTATTGAGCATCAATTTCTGGAATTTCAATTACTCTTCCACAAGTTCTTCAGCAGGGTTTACTTTCCTTGCGTTTCCAACTGCACATCAGTCATGCCCATGCTTCAGGTTAATTTGTCTGGTATATCACTGTTTAAACATACATAATAATACTAAATCTTCTTAGAATATATTTTTTTTAACAGCTTTTCACAAACACTTTTCCATAATTAATTCTGTAAGCAGGAGCTGCAGAATAAATAACAACTTTATTAGTGGTGTATGATTATACACCACATAATGGTAAAAATAAGATACTTGTAATTGGATAAAAAATAAATAGCATTGCACAAGTACTGTATCCTCTTCAACAATAAAAAATTCAATTTTGTAGCACATTCACATTTATCAGTGAAGGTTTGATCAGTGATTTGGAAGAAAAGTAACATAAGACCACAGCATTCCCATTGATGCAAATAGTTAATGGTTCTTTGCTCATTCTCTGTGGGATATATCATCTAATCCACATTCAGTCCACCTAATATATGCTATTTTTCTTTAATGCCATTTCAGATTTATAATAAAAACATTTTACAGTAACCAAAATTCATTAGCTATATTTAATTACCATTCTGTTAATAAAATATAAACAAATTTAATACTTAACATTTGTAATACTTAGCATTTCATAAAATTACCTACAGCTAGTTTAGTGAAATCAATTTGCCATAAACTCATACTGAATCTAGTATCATTATTATTTGTCTACTCTTTCCTTTGTATGAAAATAACTGCAACCATCATGATCATTAAATTAACTTGTATCTAGTATAATTTTTCATGCAGTGCTCTGTAAATAACCAGTGATATTTAACCACCCTGATACCTGCTGGAAGCACAACAAAATGGGGCACAAAAACCTAGGAGATTTATGGAGGTCACTGATAGCAACTTTGTGATACAGGAGTCAGAGACAGTCTTTGTGATATAGGTGACAGAGGAGTCAGCATAGGTGATGGAGAAAGTGCTCTGCTAGGTCTGATAATTAGGAAAAAGGAAGGGCTGTTTGTGAGTGTGAAAGTCTAGGCCAACTTTGATGCAGTGATCAATGCCCTGATAGATTTTAAGATCCTAAGAGGAGGGAGCAAGGCAAAATGAAGGACCACAGCTGTGGTTTTTAGGAGAACAGACCTTAACATCAGAATGACATTTCAGAGCTTTTTATTTTCCAGAATTAGAGCCAGATTTATCCCTTTCACTGTATAACCAGCATGTCCATACATAGATAGTAATCTATATATAGATAATATGAAAACATATTTTTTCATTCTCTAGCTAAACAACATACATAACATTGAAAGTCAAAATTTAGATTCAGAATCTCCAGCTGTCAAGAAAACTATCTGGATGTCAAACACAGAATGCAGTCCTGTCAGAAATAGTTATCTAAGACTCAAATCTTTCTAGTCTACAAAACCTTCAGGAAAAGGAAAACTTGAATCTTCTCAAAACATCTGGAGAAGATCCAAGACTGATTAATGTTTAGGTCAATTATTTATGATTTGTTTCAGAAATAAATCCTTTCCTTTCTCTTTTTCCCTCTTGTAACTTCTCTTTTCCTTGAACTCTAATCCTTGATATTAGAGGTGTGCAATGCTGTTTTCTCCCCTTTTCATCTCTGAAAGTTACCTGTTGCCAGTCTGACACCCACTGAACTTCCTCAGTGCACTTTATAAATATATTTCTAGCATTGTGTACATGCAAACTGAAAGGTGTGAAAGGACTGTGAAATACAATCCTGGATACCACTTCCTTAAGGCTCCATGTTGTGTATAAGGAATCCAAATTTATAACAGCTTCAGCTTACCTCTCTTACTCTGTTTCTAATATGTTCCTCTCTTAACAAATCATCATAGGAAAGTTGCAGTCAATTTTGGAAACCTGTCAGGGTTGATAAGAAAGATGGTGATGGAAAATAATGCTTGGACAATGGTGGACCACATCTGGAAATATTAATAAAGTAAATTGAAACAACCAAACATAACTCTCAGCAGTCCTTAAAACACTTGGAATCTGAATCTGTAAAGTTGTAAGACTATAAAGCACCAGGTGCAAACAATTCTTCATCCAGGAACACCATCAAACCCATAACTCTCCAATTTAGCAAGAAGAATGTTACAGGGGTAACTATATGAAAATCCTCCTGCAATTTCAGGTGGATCAGTAGCTCTTCCATTGCCCAATGATGCAAATCATTCTATTACAGAGTCAATTAGATTAGTCAGGCAAAATTTTCTATTAGTGAAGCCAAGTAGGCTGTCTCTAATGCCTTTACTTAAAATTTGAGCAGAAGAGAATTTCAAAAACATTAAGTTAGAAAAATTGAACATAAATAAAAGACTGTTAGTAAACAAACTAGCAATGTATTGAGTTGTAATGCAACGTTCTGTTGACTTCCATATGTTACATATTTAGTTGAATTTTCACATAGATGGGACATAGAAATAAAGGCCAGAACTTTCATATGGCTTGTCACAGAATTTTTAGTAATTTAGGGAGAAAATCTTTGTTTTGTTACACCTTTACCTCCAGAAGCTGGTAAAAGACATTCATAGTCTCATTTTTTCATTTCAGTGTCACATGTCTTCATAGAATTGGTGTCATGTACAACAGCAGATTAGGCTCAACTCTCACCTAGATTGTTACAATTAAAATACAAGTTATTACATATTAATTGCCTGCATTAATTGTGCGTTTACATTTAGCACTTTTACATGTACATTGGGCATATACTTTTAGCATTTTAGCCAAAGGAGAAAAGATAAGATGTTATCTATTGACTCGGTGGGCTGTTGATCAGTGGTTTTAACTCACCATGTGCAAAAATATAAAATTGTACAAGAAAGATATATTCTCGCTTGACTAATGTAATATACATAGTCTGATGGACATTACAGATATCTACAACTGCTGAAAGCTGATGGAATTCACTGTGGATCCTTCCTTGTTTCCACATGTAAAGGGGACCTGTAAACTGTATTCAACCAAATAACATATACTTGATTGCCCATCATATGGATGATTTCTGTCTCAGACATAAAGAGCCACTGGTGGTGCATTTCTGATTAATAAAGCGAACCATTCTAAAAGCAGAAAAAAGGCTGTGAAAGAAGGGAAAATTCTGCAATGTAGAGACATTTGTAGTGCACTTTTTTCTCAATTTGTTCCCCATTTAATAGGCTTTTATGATGATTTTAGTAATTATTACAATCAAGTACTTCAAGGATCAGAACATATGAGAGCTTTTAAAACCAGAAGCAAACGAGTGTGTATAATCAAAAACAATGCAGGCTTCAAGAATTCCACATTGTACTTGTAATAACCAGTGATTAATATACATTTTAAAGAATGATTACTTGTCAATGTTGCATTAATATGCTAGGAGCTTTTGCTGATCTGTAAATTGCTATCAGCACAATGACTGAAATTATATGCATATTATTTTTTTAATACATGTTTCTATAAATTACATTAAAAAGATACAAAATACCTCTACATCTTTGAAGTTCTCACAGTTCTAAGGGCCACATTACAGATCTATACATTATTCCTTTTGCTTCCAAACACACATGTTTTAATAAAAGTCTGTACAATTGCTAATCTGTAATTTTCTCCTCTATCTTACTCTGGTAATAGAGTCTGATATGTACTTTGTGCTTCAATACTAAAGGAAACTACTGCTGAAGGAAGAAGGTCTCACCAAAACTCCCACACAGAAGTTGCATAGCAACTGTGCAGGGTATGTCTTGTAAAACAATAAGCCCCAGAGAATGAAGAACCTGCTGTCCAGCGTGCTCTTGGTCACTCTCATGATGTATTTACATCATCAGAAGAGATAGTTTCCAGGATAAAGTCCTTAAACAAAAAGTTTGGAAAGTAAAAATCCTTTAGATTTAAATATTTTCCTGCTGATCCACAAGGCAAAACACCATCTATCCAAGAGAAGAAAAAATTAGAGTGCAACTGGAATAAAACATTCATTGAGAAAAAAATCGGCATTCAGTTTTTCCCATGTCTAAGACACAATAATTCTTTTCCAAAAGTAGAGGTCCATCCAGTGTTTTGAAAAATTATGTTAAGTTCCAGCCAGCTACTCATTAGTGTTGTTTAATATAAACACAAGAATGTATTCCATCTCCAACATATACTGAGTTTAAGCAGAGAAAAATAGTGGACATGTACTCCTCAAAAATTAGACTACCAGGACTGTCCTGTGCTCTGACTTCGTACCAGGACATTGGTTAAGCCATAAGACAATCCTCATCAACAATGAAAGGGAACAAAAGTCCTCTTGATGTATCCCTGAAATTGCCTCGTTTATTGTAATCCCTCTGCCCATTCAATGCAGGACATTTTGCCTTCAAAAAAATCCAGAGTTCATTGATCAGTCTCATAACACATAAACTGGCTTTTTTACTCAGCAATCTGTTCTCATGGAAACAAATTCTCCCAAATGCACCATCCTAGAAAAATCAAAAGTAATGCACTTGCACATAGATTTATTTTTTATGTCTGTGCAGACACCAGGCAAAAATTTGAGAAAGATTTTGATGTAAGTTGAGAAAAAAACAAGAATCATGTATGTCATAGAAAGCTTGCTTTTATTTTGCCAAATAAATTTATCCGTTGTATTTATCCCTTCACAATCCACATTACTTCTCATTGCTGAAATATCTATGTTATTTTTTAAATTAAAAATAGAACAGGGAAGACTGTTCAGCTACTTACTTAAAAGATCAAGATGATTACCTTATCAGAATTAACACATTTGTATGAAAAAAAAAAGTAGATACATTTCTACAAGTATTCTACATCTGTCCAAAAACTGGTTCTCAACCTGCCTTGGATACACTACAAATTTCACAAAAGTTCAAGGGTTTTGTTTGCTTCTTTTGGAGTTTAGGGGAGGGTTTTTAATGGAGGAGAGGAGAAATTTAAATGAGGCCACTAGTAGAGGAATATCACACCTTTATATTTAAGGGAAAAAGTTAGCTAATTCTGGAAAATTTCCATCTAAACAAGGACTTTTATAAGGAGAATCAGGACCATATGCCATTTACATCATGGACCTGTGGCAAAGTAAAGGAATACCCAAAAAGCCACCTCAAAATCCTCAAGGTTTGTACAGTTTTCATTTTTTTAACTTTCTGGTTGAGACTGTAAAGTATGGTAGACTATGAAACAGCCATTGACCAAAGACCCATGGGAATATGTAGAGTAAATGCCCAGCACCAAAATTCTGTTCTTCTGTATTCTGTTTTCTTTCACTAGCAGCAACAGGATGTACAATGGTGGTGTTGTCAGGCTTTTCTTCTCACTCTGGGTTGGATTTTACTTTTTATCCTACCCATTTTATGTTCCCATATTAGCCACAGAAAAAGGGTAAAGGAAGGAAAACACTAAGGTAAAACAGAAAAAAATAAATAAAGGATTGTCTTTGTCTAAATTTGGTAGAATAAAGATTAATTTTCCTCAAAAAATTAAAATTTAAAAGTATTATAATACCTCCATATATTCAGCCTAGAATATTCTGATACCCACTGAACCTGGCCTCTGCAGTATCAGCAGTATTAAATGCATCACAGAGAACAGGCGTGGAGAGGACATACACTGCTGCAAGGACTATACATATGTGCTGGAGAGAACTCTTGCTACTTGCCAAAAGACATTTGAGTGACACATCCATTAATGAGTTGGACGTGCAGAATGTTGGAGGCCTTGTCTGGGACAGATGGATGTTATGAAAAGCAAAAAGAAAAAAAAAAACTCTGTTGCTTCTTTTTTCCCTTTTTCTCAAACTCATAGTAAACCTCTCTTCTATAAAGGACAAACAGGACAGTGACTTATCTGTACCAAATGCTGGTGGTGATAAAGAAAATGTTCAACATCTGACAGTGATACAGAATCAGAATTGTCTCAGCCTTTGCAATTACTGA
>JBBMKD010000102.1:93923369-93951311 GCA_037834095.1 Argya squamiceps | reverse complement strand
CCCTTTTTCTCAAACTCATAGTAAACCTCTCTTCTATAAAGGACAAACAGGACAGTGACTTATCTGTACCAAATGCTTAAAGCCAGTGTTAAACTCACTGGTGGTGATAAAGAAAATGTTCAACATCTGACAGTGATACAGAATCAGAATTGTCTCAGCCTTTGCAATTACTGACATAGAGACAAGAATTCCATGGGATAATGATCCAAGAGACAGAACTGTTGCATTATGGAAACATTTCTTCCAGATTTGTAAACCAAACTATTGCTCAGATAGGTAGGACCAGCAGCATATAAAAAAATGCATGGATCTACATCCATCAAAATATACTTCCAACATTCAAATTTCTTAAGCATTTTTTTCACTTCAAGTGATTCCTCAGACAAAGTTAGGAATGATTGGCATCTTTCCATAAGAACATTAATACATTAACCTTGTGAACTGTTGAGCCAGTGAACAAGACTGATTGAATTAAAAACAGACAATTCACTTAGGATGTGGAAGAAATGGATGCATTGATGCAAAGTTTATGTTCAGAAGATAACTGAATAAGCAACTGGCATTTCATAAGTATTAATTTGCCCATAATTTGGTGAGCTACATAAGAATCCCAGCTTTGAATAAGTCACTGCCTCTATTCTGAGTTTAACTTTTCACATTGTTAACTGAAGAATGAAACAACAGAACAAAGTTAGAAATAATGTTTAAAATACTGAATCAATTTGTTCTGCAAAGCCAGAAATATCCATACCTTACTAAGAATTTTACCACTCCCTAACCAAGTCCTTCTTCCTTCATGGATCAAAAAAAGGTGAATAGTCAGAGAGTGGTAGGCTTAAGCAATGAGAAGTATCATCTTACGTGTTCTTCAGCCACCACAGATTTGACATCCTTTCTGCACATCTGGGATGCTTCAGTGAATTTCTTGAACATGGCTCCCCATCAATACAATTTGGATCCTCCAAACAGAATGTATTTAAACAAACCTTCTGTCTAGTACTGCTAATATCTACTTAATTAAACAAGACGAACCATGTGTTTAATCAGGAAAATAATTATTTGATTCAGAGGCTAGGAGAAATTAAACAGAGCAGATATTCTTAAGGGGAATCATTTTTACCTACAGAGACTCTGGAGCTGCTGGCTGTGAAACCCTTGAAAGATAACCAAGTCCTTGTAATATTTCTCTCTGTTGTATGCAAAGAAATTATCAAATACTCTGAAAAAAATCATGTCCTCTTTCTATATACAGAAATTATTTTTGAAAGTAAACATTAACATCATCTTTATGGAAAATAACAAAACAAAACAACCCAAAATCAACTCAGGATATCTCCTTAGCCTTTAGAGAGATCTAAAGCACAAAGCCTTTACCCTACACATTCAGTGGACCTTTTGGCACCACAATGCCAAAAATAGGTATACCATCAGCACTTGATTAATATTAGTCTACTCAAATGCTGGCAAAATGAAGTTCTGGAAATTCAGAAGTAAAAATGTGACAGAACTCATCTTGATCCAGGACAATTAGTTTTAGTTAGAAGCAGAAATACATCTCTTTGGCACAGACAGTCAACTTTAAGCCAAATATCAAAAACAGTACAATCATAAGGAGATTGAAAGTCCCTCCATGAAAAAGAAAGACTTTCATTTTCTTTTACAGAACTATATTTTGATTTGTAGTCCTGAAATTTCAGAATCCTTACAAGGATGAATACACAATTTATAATTTATAAACATTTTCATAAACCAAGATACTGATAATTAAAGTTTGTTGAAAGTAAAGAAAGGTGTCTGATAATACCTTTCTAATGAGATTAAATTAATGCTAAAATAAAAATAAACGTTCAAGGAATAAAACACCATATTAACAGGATACAAGAAAATCCAAAAATCTAAGGTTGTTCAATGAACTGTTGATTTATCATTATTGAAATTATTCCAAGATAGTCATGAGATCTTTCTACTTTACCATTTTGTTTTTACTTATTAATTCTGTACTTACTAAAAAAAGCATTGCTCCTATAAAAGCATGCTTATCCGCTTTCTGATTTTCTACAACAAATGGGATTAATCATGAATAGAAACAACGAAATCATCCTGAAATATAATGATTTGAAGCTGATAATTCTGTGTTAATAGAAACCAATATCTGTGATGAAAGCTATACCATCAACCACAACTCTTTCAGACTGTGTTACCTTGATTTTACCTTGGAGGATGCTTTCCTGATGCTCCCCATTCAGAGAAAGTTGCCTCACCACATCCTTGATGGTAACAGCTGAAAATGATACAGATCATGGCATTATACCACTTCTACAAGCATCAGCCAGTAAGTGTGGAAGACAAGGTATGGTTTAAAGGAACTTTAATGATGCTGAGTAGAGGCAAAATAGAAAAAGACCATTGCCCATCACTTTTGTTATCCCAAAGGGAAACGATGATTATAGTTTTGTGCCTCTACGTGTAAAAGAAGATATTCTACCCCACACAGGTGTACTTTATCAACAGACCAGTAATTTTATTTCAATATGACAAATGTTTAAGATGTCAAATAGTCTCCAATTAGATGCATGTCTATTTTGCTTAACTTTCATAATGATTTTGATTAGAACAAAAATTGAAAGAACTTTTCCTTTATTAAGACTGTAATGATAGTTTTTTATGTCACAGAAATGGTCAATAATCTTCATTAATGTTTAGTGCATTTGTCAGTCTGACACAACCAGCAACTTAAAATGAAAATAATCAAACCCATAAAACAACATCTTTCCACATTTAATGTGGACACAAATAATGGTGTCAGCTAATGCTGAGAGATATAAAGTGAACATCATTAATTTAAAGATTATCTGCAATGAAGGAATAAAATAACAGATATATTTGTAAAGGAATTTCAATTTAAAACTCTTCTAATTACATTGACAATAAAGCAGGGCAACGATGGGGAAAAATACTTATTTCTGAAGTTGTACATCATTATGGCAGGCATGTTTTGCACTGGTACAAAATGTTCTCCACGTAGTAAAACACAGCTTTATCTTCTTCGGTGAGAAATACTTGAAGTAATTGCAAACAGTTGAGATGAGGTCACATAAATCTCCTTGACTGAATTACTGGAGTCAGGGATTGATTATTTACACTCAGAAAGGCCCAGCAGAACCTTGCCTTGGATATCAGCAGAAACAAGAGCAGTCCCAAGGTCCACTACAGTAGAGGTCTCCAAAAAGTTACATTACTGTGCTGTGGGCCCAATATTTAAACAATTTCTCCAGAATGTAAAGTTACTGTGCATTGAGCCCAATGCTTAATTTCTCATTTTAATTACTGACATTGAAAACATGTAAGTTGAACATTAATTAACATTAATTCTACATCAAATACTAATAGGGCTTATCAGTAATAAACAGCAATCAGCAATAAATGAGGTTACTTTAGCTGCATATTCTGCCAGCAATGAGAATTTTAGGTGTACAATAAATGACTTAAAATATAAATGCCATCCAAGACTGCAATTAAACAAATTCTACTGTTGTTCTTTCAAATTACTTGCTACAATCTTGTATAAAATTGTGTTGTATAAATTGTGTGCTATAAAGGAGATAGAGAAATTTGAACCATAAGATACCATCTCATTTTCATTATGCAAAATGATGCTAATTACTTTTAAATTTGGATTTTTTTACTGCAGCCAATATATGAGTTTCTTGGTTGTCTGGCCTAATTGTTGTTGTTATGATCATACACATACATGCCCTTTTGTCTTTAAAAGACCAAGAAAACAAAAGTAAAATTTTGTCAGCAATGTTATTTCAGGGTAGACAGAGTTCACATAGAATAGAGTTATTTTAAATCTCAGAAATAGATAACATCTGTATTTCATTTTCTAAAGAGCACTATCATCCAAAGATCTACTAGCTAGTCCTGAATCCTCAAAGGAAATCTGAGAGTCCTGCACTCCTACAACTCGTGGATTTTCGAAAACAATAAGCACATCCTCCACTCTTCTTCTAGATTAGCTTGCTTTTCTGCACTTGCTTTTCTCTTGTAATGATTTTGGTCCTTGTAAAATCTATGTTAAAACTTCTGGATGCTCTTGTTGACTGTGTTTGTCAGACGAATAAAGTAAAGCAGTAGCAGACTACATTTTTGCCAGAGACGTGTAAGATAAAAATTTGTTTTTAGTCCAGTTAATGTTTTATGGCTAATTATTAGCCATCCAATCAAGCAATTATTTAATTAATAACGACCTCTTTAATGATATTGTTCAGTGTTTATTCTTCCCAAATATTATGCTTACTCTGGATCCTGAGGTGGGGAGTTTTTTCTACCTCAAGAATAGCGGAGGATTAAAAACAGTTATCATTGTCCTAAGGTGTGAACTGGGAAGTGTCTGGTCATGGTGATGATGATGGAGTCCTTCTTTCCTCAGTCTCAGTGACCACTGAGGTAATTTTTACATGTATAGTTATCACAGCTTGCTTCCTCCTCCTTGGTTCCCAGCTACAGCTTGCAAGATACACCCCCTCAGTCCCAGTTACCTGGTGTTGGATGCACAATGCCAAACCTAGGTTTGTTAGACTATTTAAAATACATAAGGCTCACAAAACTTACACTAAACCCTGTGAGGCCGTGGTCACTCTACCACCATGATATCAATTAAAAAATACAAATCAGGTCTGGCAAGCCCACGCAAGTTCTGAGGTCCTGCACTCCCACATCCAGATAAAGTAGATGGCTTTATTTTAGTAATGCCAGACCTATATCAGTCAGGCTACAGTTGTGAACCCCCTCCTGCCCAGCACTGCCTGGTGAAAAAAATCTATTTATATACCACCTGGGGATGCCTCAGAAGTGCACCAAGACTGATGCTGCTTGAAGAGCAGTGTTCTTCCCCTATGTATAACTCAAAGTAAAATTAATTTAGCACTCCTAAAATTTACTTTGCAAAGAATATTTCACACACCACACAGTTCAAGACTTCATTACCTAAAAATGTCAGGAAAAGTCATGAATTCTCTCATGCCCAAAAGATAAAAACTGAACCTGCTGACATTATGAGAATCTCCCTTGTGAAATTTAAACAATTAAGGGATTTAACCTTGCATTCTCCTCAGACCACCTGACATCGCAAGGATGAAGAAAGGATAAAATCAAAAGAAAAATGTGTTTCTGTAAATAAGTGCTAAATCCCAAAGTGGCTTCACTATAACGGAAAAAATACAAACAGGGCAGGTAACAGATGGTTTATTCTGTCCTTGAAGAAACACTCAGTAAATAAATTTATGAAGTGCTGAAATTTTTAGAGGCAAAGGTCAGTATCACTGTAAATGCAAATAGTTATTAAACTGAGTGTTTATTATTCTCAAAAAGTTATCCTTATAAATATTTTTTGATTAATGTGAAGCTTGTATTTGTTCTTCTAATGTTGCATGGAAAAATACATTAAATAATAAAATATATTTTTATGCACAAAGGATTTATATAATGCTTTCCATTATTTAGGCAAAACTGTTTCAAAGTCACATTGCCTTTTGTTTCTCCTGCTATTTGCAAAGACAAGCATTTATGGTCCCATTTTCTAAAATAGTCTAGTCAACAGGATGAAATGCCATCAAGTTGTTGCTTTGGGATCAGCACAAGCCCTTGGAGAAGAGACTCAGCTTTTTGAAGACCTCTTAATTCTTAGGTGATTTAGTTTAAGGCATTTGTCAAGTGAGCAAAAGGTTCAGATGAACAAAGGTTTTTAAAGACTTTTAAAAGTTAGGAACAATACATTCACATACCCCAAAAATAATGCCAATTGGACAATAAAGTCCAGAAACATAAACACTGCAAACAGTTTGTTTCCTCTCTACTTGAAGGACCTCAGACTTACCTCTTAATAAATTAGGATCACATCATTATCATGTCTTCATGAAGATTAAAAGGAAGAAATACGACATAGGAAATTGTTATCCTGAGAACTGATATTCTTACTAAGGCAAAACTTTAATATTGAAGAAGTGACTGATAAGGGAAATTGAAATACAGTAAAAAAAATCAAGTCAAAAAAGTGTTTGGTAAAATGGACAGAGACTGTAAGTCTGAAAAAGTTTCTGTAATTTCAAAGACATGCAAGGAAATGGGAGGAGCAGATTTTGAAAAATATTGTTAACAATTTTGACTTATCATAGGAGAGTTTAAAAATGGTAAAGCTTTGAGCAGCTGTGCTATTTACTCTTTCTCAATTCATAGGTCATACATAGGTACAGAACTCAAGGATAATATCCTGAATCTTTAAGTGCATGTGAGCTTCAGTACTGAAATTCTAATGCACGTAACACTATCCTAATGAAATTGTGCATCCTCTGAAACAAAACTACTTATTGAGGAGGAAAATGTAAACAGACAAGCTAGCTAATTTTTATCTACTAACATGGCAGATTATATTTTTTTAGATGATGTGAACTAATCTCAATTGCTCATGTACCTCTGCATGCTAAAATTAGATGCCAGGTGCACATCAGATGCTTAAAATTCTAACCGTGCCCTGTTTTATGAAAAGCAACTATTTGGTGGTTGGAGCAATTTCTGTTTGTAGCAGTAATACATAGAGATTTCCTCTATCAGAGACATATTCTTTCCTTTCCAAGCTAAGCAAAATAAGGACATAAAAAATATTAAAAAAATAAATCTGTCCGGCTCACTTGATAACAATTGATGAAATGAAAAATTGGTTAAAGGTAATGCAATTAGATTTCAGTAACTATATGAAAGTCAGAAAACCAGAAAATCATCATGAAACACACATTACTCATGTGCATCTCTGAATAACCAGAAAGCCTCAAAGTATAATTAATTCTGAGGCAATGACCTTGGTGAGTGGGTGTGCATCTTAGGACTCCATAGGGAACAATTCCTGTTTCTGTCTGTTTACAAGGTTGTTAGCCAACAAAACAACAATGAATTCCTTACTGAGTAATTTTGAAAATGGCACAAACACAAAATACAAAAAGGAATGGATAACAAATAAAGAATGGTCTTTATTTTTCAGTCAGGTGGTTAAAACCAAACCTTGCATGGCATTACGGCAAAGTTTAACAATGCAGGAAGTATTTGCAGAATGGAGAATGCTGGTAAGCAGTGGCTCTGAAGAATTAAAATTCATGATACAGAAAGGTCTTACAACCTATGTATCTGCTTTGAAGGTGAAAGTTACTAAAATTCTGCATGCTGTTTTAGTGTTCAAAACTGAAAAATAACTGGAGAATGACCAATGGACAAAAAAAGTTATATGAAATACTACCATTCATTTGTTCTGCTGAAAAAAGAATAATTTTTGTTACTTTATTTATCAGAATGTGTATGCAAATACATCTATATAACGTATACTGAATTGATAACACACTAAACTTATTGATGACAGATGAAAAAAATTTTATAGCAGTAAGGAACAATCATATTGACAAAAGGCCGTTATCTTGTTCCAGCTGATATTTGGGCAGACACATTGATTTCAATTTTTTTTTTAAATGTATCATCAAAACCACTGCTTATGGCCTCTTATTTGGTTTATTTGTGTTTACCAGCATAAAGGATGCAAACTAAAATAATTATCTATGAAACGACAATGTCCTAGGCCTCCTAAAGTCTTCCACATGTATGTCATCCACAAATAAGTAAATGAATAATAAATATATTTTTGAATTTTCATCTTCATTAGAAACGCAAATTAACATACATGTTTTTAAGATAAAACTAATTATTATCAGCCTAGAGAAATACCATAGATAAAATTAATTGCCTATTGCTAAGAATTTTAAAATAAATACTAAATACTTTTCAGAAAAATATTTCTACTCAAGACTCAGGTCCCAGACTTTAAAAAGGTATAAAGCCGACAAGCGTTATGCTTTTCAAAAAATGAGAATAAGTCATGGTGCTTCTTCCTTTAACTTAAAAAGGAATTTTAAAAAAAATTAAAGAAAATGTACCTGGTAGATTGGTACAGAACTTTTCCTTCACTTACCTTCATATTTTTTCATCGTACTATGAAAGGAGAGAAGCTATGTAATATCTATTAGGAGTATAATGACCTGTCAGGTCTCTAAGGCAGTAAAAAAGGAGAAGAAAGGTATGCAGGCACTTTTTTGCCTCATGAATACAGATATTGTTTTTAGAGTTCCTTCTTCTAAGCTGACTTTGGAGTAAAATTTTGTTGTCTCTCTTTTCTCTGTGCAATATAACTGAAAAGACAAACAGATTAATTGTCTTTTCCTAACACTTGTGGTTCCACAACCAGAGAGTGAATGAGCCTCTGCAGATAAGTATCCTCCTGAAACTGCCTTGCTTCTGCCACCAAACTGTTTAAAGATATCTTTGTGCCTGGCTGCTCTTTTGCACTACCTTTATGCAAAAACATATAGATGTCATAGGATCAAGAAAACATCTTAAACTAGCCATATTCTTTCATCCTCTTCAATCCTCATTTTCAACTGCAGTTCAATTATTTTATGAAAAATTTCCAAGAATTTCAAGTAACTATAAAACACCTGTCTGCACAGTTTTACAAAAATGGTTGAAGTTAACACTATCAGAAGAAACCGAAAGACAAGACTTACAATGAAAACTGTTAGAAATAAAATACAATATTGTAAATTAAAAATTCCCAAACACTCAAATGCTTCAGTGTTTTAAAAATAATCAATTGTCATCATTATAGTTTTTATCTTAAGCCTGAATACAACATCCAAAAACTCAGGATTTGAAATTCCTTTTATGTTTTGGTTTTTGAAATTTCTCATTTTCATCCTACCAGCTGGGCTAATCAGTCAATATTCAGTGTCATAGATCCATAATAAGGACAACTATGATTAAAATCTGAATTATTCTTTTCTTTGTTAATAATTAGTCTTCAGCATCACAAAACTTATTGCTTATTAGTGTTGTGAAGACCATAATGGATATTTAGCTTTTTATTGGGTTTTGGCAGTATAAAATTCAAAGATTTTCACACCCTTCTCAAGGCAAAGTGACTAACACAAGCAGTCACTGACCTGTAATTAATGGTTTTATTATTGGCAACTGTTCTTCAACAAGATCCTATATCACACCCAAAGAACTACCAATATTCATGTCCTGCCCACTTGAACAGGGCAGCACCAAGAGAAAATGAGAAAAATGGTTTGAAAGAGAAGTAAGCAGACAATGTCATACAGGAATAGCACCAGCAAACTTAAAAGCCAGGCCCACAGCCCTTCAAGGTCTAAGAACTCATTTAGCTAAGTTAATTTTGGCTTCTTAATCAGCATGGAACACTTCATTTTACACATGCAACTTCAGCCTTCTTTACTGGAGTGGATTACCTGTCCAGAACTAACTGTTATCTATTTGTATTGTATTCCTATCTGTAACTTCTCTCACAAGCTATGATGTTGTAGTAAATAATAGTTGAAAAACACAGGGCATGACGGACTCCACTTAGGACTTTACAAAATGTTTACATGTTTCATAAGTAACTGATGGATATCCAGCAGATGGATACAGACTGCCAGAGGACTGCACAGAAATAACGAGATGGTAATGATTAGAACAATAGGGAGCAGTGTTGCAGAATTCATAGGTTCATTGTAGGAAAGAGAAATTTGAGAAGAAATTAAAACGAATCAGCTTTGTGGGTGCTTCTGTCCAGGGCCTGTGAAAGGCAGCACAGAGAAAAGCTACTAGTTACAGAAAATAATCACTTGGTTGATAAGATTGAGGTTGAGGGCTGGTCAGAGGGGAGGTTAAATAGTGAGATAAAAGTCGGAAAATGACAAAGGAGATCTGCCATCTAAGGTTTCATGCAAAAGATTACAGAATAGGAGGGAATGATGAAATTGAAGTAGAAAACCAGAAAAAAATTGTCAAGTCCTGAAATATGGAAGCTCTGGAAATTAAGACACCTACTGATAAGAGTTTTACCTGTAGAACTGTCAACTCAAGCATTAAAACTAAAACAGCCTGATCACAGCAAATGTGTGTATAGAAGCCTGAGAAATCAGGTAAGCACTTAATCACATAGAGTCATAAAGGGAAAAATCTCTAAAACAGATTCGTTACCCAAATTCACACCTCCAGCACACCTCAGAATGCTGCCTTACACAGTCCTTTCCTCACACAAAGCTTTATGATCTTCTGTCATCCCTTACATCTGGCAACTTATTGGACAGTGAGTGCCATAAAACTGACAACCTGTCTGGTTCGCTTCGCACTTTTGTAGGTGATGGGTTTCTCTTGACTACATTGATTTCTAAAGTCTATAATGTATTTCTGGATTCACCATCAAAAATTGATTTTATACTTTTAAGCAGTCATACCTAACAAATTATTGGGATAAGGATCCCAAAGAAATTTCCTGGGGTTGCTACCACTTCCCAAGACTCATAAAACTTTTCATATGTCCATGCCTCTTCTGCTGCCTGCAGTCTCTCAAACTGACCCAAATAGAAAAGAAATGCAATTACTGCCTTTAAACTAAAGTGATTTGTTATTATATCTCTAAATTTTCCTGATCCTCTGAATTAAACATCGTTCATCCTAAAATATCCAGGGAACAATATAATTTCTGGGAACAGTAGTAAACCTTTCATATTATATTTGAAGTGGTAACTTTGATGGTGGTGTACAGCGTAGCCTGAGGCTGGTAGTTAAAACTGAGTATGCAGTAAATGCAGAGAGTAAATTCCAATGGTAATTTAGCATAGGCAACAAGGACCGTGTTGATTTGCAGCTGAGGAGTTTGGACTTCTGCCTTGGGACTGAAGGCAGTTGCAAAAATCTCATGATTGCATAAATTTATAGGAAGTTATTTTGTGATTGTCTCCAGTTGATAAAGTAGTTTGGCAATAAAGATATGATAGAAAGTTTTAGGAGCTTTAACAGCTAATGCAAAGTAGAACAGGAAAAGGCAGAATAATGACTTACATTTGAAAACCATCCTTGCAGAGTAAGGCAGTGATTCTTCCAGCACATCAAAGTGACAAAATTTTGGAAATATCTCTCAGTTTAGAAGCTTGGGCAGCATATTTTTCAAAATAAAAGTTGAGCTTAGTTTTTAAGAGTATCTTGCCTAATTAAAATTAAGATTGTAAATCCTTACAGTGGAATTGTTTTGAAGAAAGAGAAGGAAACTTCCCCGTGGCTTATAGGTAAGAGCTGGTTTAATTACTTGTTGTAACTGTTCTGTCCCTGTGAGGCAATGAGAGCCACTCCAAACTGAGGAAGGAGCAACCTTTATAATGAGAGGACAGTGACAGTTTGCCTTTAGCTGGAGGCAAAGCTTAGGATGCACTGTCAGATATGGGACACCACACACACACATGGATGCACATACAGTCTCCCGGGGTTCTCAAGTGGGTGCTGCAAAATGCACAGAGCCCGACATCAGTGCCTGCTCAGCAGCAGCATCTGCCAGTAAAACCAACCAGTGAATCTGGGCTTTCTGTTGCATTGAACATGTCTTATGATCTTAGTTTCATCATATGGGGCTTTGTTTTGGGACAATCATTATAAAACAAAAAGATTAAAGTGCTGGCAGGTTCTCTGAGCTAATAATGATCCTATTACACATAAACACGTTGTAGCCTATACTGCTCTGTAGAAGGTTATGAAATGCTGTTAATCTGTTCTATATAGCAAATAATAAAGAGAAATCAACTTCCACTACCCTTATCAGAAGATATAGGTTTATTAATATCTCTCCATTAGTAACCTATCAAATACTGGTCATATTCAGAGGCAAATCACACAATTTACACATTCTGGTAGAATTTGTTCACCATGCCAATCCATATTTTTTTCGCAACATAAGAAGGAGTGAATGGACAAGGCAAGTGCATCAATATCAAAAGAAAATTGAGGACTTTATCAGACTAAAATTGATTTGTTTGAGAAATTTTTAAGAAAGCCAAAGATAAGTTACTTTCCTATTCCAAATTGATAACCATCTGTTTTACAGAAAGGTGATGACTCTCTATAAATAAAATATTAAGAACTTCTTCTAAAACATTTTTTTCTTTTCTTTGGGACATAATTTCTGCTACTCATCACCATTAACCACAGCCTGGATGCAATTTTCAGTGGTTAGTGTCTTTGAGGTTTTGGTTTTGCAATGGTTTTTATGAGGAAGTTAATCAGACCTTTTTTACTTTGGTTTTAAAATGTTCAATTATCTTTCATTATTTTCCTACTTATCCTTCTGTGGAGGCCTCAATACTTACTGACAGTGGTATTGGCTGGGCAACAACAGCTGACAAGATAAAGAGAAACCTTTCTTTATTAACAGTGCTGTGCTGAAAGGGGATGCAAATTATTTTGTTTCAATAAAAATGGGAAACAACATTTCAAAAACTTGTGTCTGGATTCTGAACTACTGCAGTCACCTATAGGAAATTTGTGTCCTGGTGACTGACACAGGAGGAAAGTAAACTAGCAAACACTGAGAGCAGTGGAACTAAAGGAGTTTTAGATTGAGGAGTGCCACTTCTGTTTGAGCAATGAAAGGACGATAAGAGTCAGTTAAAAACTTTCCCTTGCCATCTGTCATGTTGTTAACCCCTTAGAGTAGTACTTCACACTAGTCCTTTGACATTTGGATCTTTGCAAGGTTATGCTGTCATTCTTTCCTGAAGCTGCATGAGTCTGCCAAGAGATCTGTATTTATAAATATACAGTGTAAAGTAAGCACAGGCCTGAGATGCAGTTAATACCTCAGGTGCAAGTTAAGAGCTTGAAAAACCTCAGTCCATATAAGTGCTTTGCAGGTACTATCATGAACTTGGCAGAGAGCAGAGATGATGCTCATAGTGGTACTGTGCTGCATGTTCTTAGGGGTCCTAGGCATCAGGAAGCTGCATCCCTGCACAGGGACCCAGTATTCTATAATATGGTGAGGAAAAAAATTGTGTGACTTTCAATGAAGTTGTAGCTAATGAAAGCAGTTGGAAATAAAAAGGGAAGAAGACAGGTGGACTGGTAAGGGAGATGGGCCAGGCCTCAGTCACACAAGACACATGCAGATAAAACAGGTTGTAGGAAGAACAATCCATTACAAGGAATATGAACTATAAGAAAAAAAAAAGAAAGTAATAAACAGTATAACACATTCCTGCAGCTCACAAAAGCAATTCATGATAGCTTCACATTTTCTGATTTCTGGTCAATTTTATTCAAACTGTTTTTATTCTTCTAACACTGGAATTTAAAAGATTGTTTATAGAGTATTGGTACACGTGAAGTACTGTAGAAACTGATCCTCTGACAAATAGCTTGCAGCCTGGCTAAATATGCTGCTCCAGGATTCCTTCTATGCTGCAGAAATTATTTTGGCAATGCTATCTCCAATTTCTGTCCTCCATAATCTTTGTTCAAAACAATGTCTTTTCTATTGAAGCTGAGTTGCTAACCTTTATATAGTTGTTACAGTAAAAATAGTTATGAGGCTATGATATATGAATATTATACTGAAACCAGCTTCCTAACAATATAACAATGGTTAATCAGCTGCAGCATTGCTTCAAGTGCATTAATTGCCAAAAACCATAACCAGATGCTTATTAGAGCCTTCTAGTCATTATGAGACATTAATTGCATTGATTCAGAAGCACTTTTCTCTTACATAACATTACTTACAGCATCAGTATAGGTGTGCTGAAACATCAATTTTGAACAATATCAGTGCTTCATGTTGTTGATCCAAAAAAAGGCCAAAAAAGTGAGCCTTCAATAACTAAATGATAGACAGACTCTTAGATTTTTCATGTTCCCAAGTGGCAGAGGTTGAAGTTTCAGGCTACAAATGAAATACACATGATACATTCCTCAGCTAATTATTTGTCAGTATATTAATAAATCACACCAGTCCCTGCAAGGCTATCTAAATTTAGAAGGTTCATGAAATGTAATACATAATTAATACCCTTAGATTGGATGGCTTAAAGGCAAGTGATTTCCTGATCTCATATGAAGTAGAGAACATTTATCATTGTCCAAGTCATGAATTGCCAGCATGCCTGCTTTTTGGGACTCTGTATAAATGTTTCAGTCATTTATTCTGGTTCATGACGAGAAAACAGAAAATATATAACAAGCAGAGCTAGACTTTTTTTTTAAACTCATGAAGTTTTGTTTATGAATGATAAAGGAATAAAATCCAGTATGCGCACATAAGGGTAATGAATTGACATTTGATCAAAATCATCAATGGGAGATTTAACACTGATATCACAAGATTGTTGTCAGGTACCAAATATATGTGTGCCAATACCTGCGTGCAAAATTCCCCAATTATTCAGGTATGTGTCTTCATGTTCTCCAATCTCTTCTCAAAATGTTCACTAACATTATAGGAAGATGGTCTTCACATCTTCCCACACTTCACCTCTCTTGCCCTTTGCTCTGTGGCTCTCCATAGAACTCTTTCCCTGGTCTCATTTTCTCTTTTCCTTTATGTTTTATATCTTCAAGTGGGAAGAACTACAGGGTACAGAATTCATCTTTCCCCAGATGTAAAGAAATTCAGTTTTTGCACGGTTTGCTAAACCTTGCTAGACTGATACACTCTGCAATGGTTTTTATATATCTGCAAGGTTTCTACAGGCAAGACTGCAGACAAACATAAAGGTTGACTGGAGACAGTGTCTTGTACATTTCTCCTCCACTTTCCTATCATCCACAAAGGCAAGCTTTATTTCTGAGAAAAATTGCCAAAGAGTATGAATTAAGTTGCAGAATCACACAGAAATACAGAATTGAGTTCTACAATAATACTTCCGCTTTTCTCTATAGATATGAACTCTCCTGTCTGAATAGAATATTACCTGACTAGGAAAGCATCCCTTCAATATCAGGCTACCAGAAACAGACCTCCCTCCTCTCCTCCAGACATTCTCCAGTATCTTTCTGACCACTGTGGATAGCACCATACAGTCTTTCCCACTGTGGAGAAAACAAGCAAAACCTTCACTGATGAGGTTACTTTTCCCCAGGCCTGTGACAAAATTTATGCCATCATTTATATAGTATTATTTACATGATTAACTTCTCAAAACTCCATCAAGCAGGTGGCTTAAAGTCCTCTAAAAATTCAGTGGTTAGAATAGTCTGTAAGTCCAGCTGCAACAGAGCTGACCATTTTTATCCTGTCTCTTTGGTCACATGTGACCCACTCCACTCAAAAAAGGTAGAGTGCAAGCAGAAAAGGTAGAGGACATCAAGAATCATAGGTAGAAAATTAAGGTAGTAAATTTTTTATCATATAATAAAAGAGGAGAAAAAGTAACCGTCTCCAGGTCAAGGAAAAGGAAAATAAATAGACAGCAAATGGCTCCATAGTGACAAGTGCTGAAAAAGCAGTTTTTGAAGTGGAACTTCTTTTCAAGTTAACTAATTCCTTGAAATATATCGCAAAATCTCTGTTCTGCAATTGAACATATCTTTGCAATTGCAACTCTAGGCCACTTCTTGCCTGTGTGGACAGATACACAGGCAGTATTGAATATAGACTCAGTACCATTGGAGAGGAGGGCCACCTGGATAAAATTCCATTTCAATCAGGTGTGCATCTTTAGCATGAATCTCATCTCTTACTTGACCTGCTATCCTGGTAGCAGCTGGGATGGAGTTCGTTTTCTTCTCAGTAGCTGGTGCTCAACTGAGTTTGAGATTTAGTATGAGAATGATGTTTATAACAAACTGATGTCTTTGGTGTTGTTCAGCAGTGCTTACCCAAAGTCAAGGACTTTTCAGTGTCATGATCTGTGAGTGAAGAGGTTCACAAGCACCTGGGGGTGAGCAAAGATGGGACAGCTGATCCAAACTGGCCAAGGGGATATTCCATGCCTTAGAATGTCACGCTCAGCATATGAACTGAGGGGAATTGGCCATGTGCCATGGGCAGCTGCTCAGACTGGGCATTTGTCATTGTGTGGTGAACAATGGTATTGGGCATCACTCCTTCTTCTTGGGTTTTATTCCTCTCTCTCACTCCTTTTCATTCTTATCATTATTATCATTAGTATTATTATATTTTACTCAGTTTTGATTATTAAACTATTACTATCTTAACACAGAAGGGTGGGAAAGAGGAAGCGGGAGGAGAGGCATGACACTTAATTGCCAGCTGGAGTTAAGGCATGACATCTGCTTTCAGCAGCTATTTTCCTGGCTTTCACATACATAAATTTATTCCACAAATGTTCATAGATAGGTGATCAGAAGAAAACTTGTTCCTGTGCTTTTTTTGTTTTCACTGGATGCTTACTTTTTACCTCAGAAAACCCAATATATGGGTACAAACAAAACCTGGATTTCAGGCAGGAAAAGACCCTTGTTTTCATGTTACCTTCTTGCTGTCTTTACTTTGAAAGATCTTTTGCCATATATGTACAAAATGGAATTATTCTTTTTATCATCTTCCTTCTGATATCTTCAATATCTGTTTGTTTCAGAACTTCAGGACTATAGTAAAACTGATGATGGCTTCACTGCTGTCTGTTACACAGTGTCCTAGGGTGACTTTATGATGCTTGTATCCCTAATTGTCTGTTCTGCTTATGCAGGGTATTGAGTTCTGTGCTTTTAAAACTAGATCTGAAAGTGAAGTGGGGGAGAAGGAGAACTGGTGGAATGTCTGAGCTGGCTGTATTCAAAAACATAGAGATAAGAGCTTCAGCTTTCTCTCTCATGGACTGTGTCATCCTTATCACAGACAGAGGGAGAGAGCTCTCCTTTTCTCTTTTAGTTGTTTTTTTTTTTTTAGCTAGCTGAGGCAGAGAAGCTCCCTGGACTGTTGTTTTTCTTTTTCTTGGAACAGATCAGCCTTGCTCTGGACTAAAAACTCAGAAGAACACCAGGAGCTCATACCTGTGACCCACCAGGGAACAGGACGTGGCATTTTCCAGCGCAGGAGGGACTGAAAAGAGACTGAGCGAACTGAGCTACACCCCATGACAAGGACTTTCCGAATTTGCCATCTCTTCAGAACATCAAGAGGTTTAATTGTTTATTATTAATAATTTTTCCATGTTTGTGAGTACTTTGCTTGTTAAATAAACAGTTTTTTTCACTTCTCTCCAGGAAGGTTTATGTCTCCCCAACAGGCAGAGAGAGTGGCCACTTGAATTTGCTTTCTAGAGCAACCCCACTCAGAGGTTTCCTCTCAAATTTGCCCTAAACCAGGACACTCAGAAAGTGCTGCTTGCTGAATGTAGAGGCAAAGACTACAGAGGGAATCACTGACATGCTCTTTCAAAGATGTCATCTTCAGTATCTCAGCCTACAAATTTATCTTGCCCATATCATGGGAGAAAATTTATCATCCTGTTTGTCTTCTCCTATATTTCATTAACATCCTTCTTATTCTTTTATGCAACTGATGCTGGAATTGTGAGAGGGTTTTCTGTAGTCCACTGCTGGTTTCCATTAGTATTTTCAGAAGATTCTCCTATAATCTATTAGGCTAGCATTGATATTATGCAAAGAATGTTTTTATCTGTTACCCTTGTTTAGTATTGTTACTAGTTTGTGGTTATATTTATTATATTTGATTAATCTTATTGTAATGTAAAGAGTTGAATGTGCAAATCTAAGATAAACATATTTGAATGGATTAGTTGCTGCTTCTGCAATGATCTACTGTTTTTGCAATGATCTAAATGGTTATGTGATTTGTACATGTATCACACACTAATATATATTGAATACCTTGTTATTTGAAATAAATGCCTGTATATCTGGCCACTAGAAAAACAAAGGATAACTTATTAAAAGCGTGAAAATTACTTTTTCTCTTCTTAAAGTAGCCATAAGTCTATGTCAATCTATAATGCCATTGCTTTTTTGATTGCAGAATTTCCTGTTAGAGTAATTACAATAATCAGACTGAAACTTTTACAGTAATCACATCTTGAATTTTACATATTTCATTAGAAATATGTAAAAGGGAAAAATTATATTCTATTGCTATAGAAAAGGGAAAAATTTTCCTTATAGAACTTGCAAGCAGCCTCAAACATATTGTTCTTGAATGTAAAAGTGTTTGTACACTGATAAAATAGTAAAAATTATTTCTTAGCAGTTCTTACATTTTTCAACATATTGAATTTAATTTTTATCTCTCTTCTTTGGTTTAACTCTGGAGATTTTTCGATAGAACTGCAGAAATGTTAAAAAACTAGATATTCAGAAATACTTCCAGAGATATATCTTTAGAGATATCAGCATGTACACTTGGAATGTCCTAAAATTACAAAAAGTACTGTACCTGAAGGTGATAGACTGAGTTCCTTGATCTCTCCTCCCCTTTTTGGTTGAAGGGTAAGATCAGACACTTCAAATGTTCCAGTTTAAACCCAGGGGAAAAATAGAATGCTTGTTCCCTTATGTACTTGAAATGTGGAATATTTATTTTAAGAGAGATTGATGGTTAACATCGTAAGGAAAGGGCAAGAATAATACCTAAAAATAATGTGAAAGAAAGGGTAATAGATTGAGATATTTTGTTTCAGATTTTTGTACGAAGGGAAAGCATGCCAATCTTTTTAAATTGTTTGCCTGTCCTTGTGTTTTCATTTTGTCTTACTGTACTACTTAGGATCATTCAGATCAGCACTAAAATGCATGTATTGTTTAACAGCATCCATGGATTGTTTTTCCTATCCAGAACACATCTCCAAAACAAGCAAGATGCTCAATCAAAGCAGAGACAATGCATCACAGAAATGCAATCTAGACAGTGAACAAGTTCATAGGAAAAAAATAAGATCATCTTTCATTCCAGCTTTATAATCTCTGAATAACAATTGCTAATTCAAATTTATTGCACTGCAGTTCCAGCAAGGTAAAATAGCTTGAGTGAAAAAGAAAAAACAACTCTGAAATTATATACTTACATAATTTTTCACAAAATCCAATTTGCAGGAAACTGTTCTATAAAAAATACACTACCTTGTAAACACCTGTCCTTTTGCTAAAAAATCAATCTGGCAGAAAATCATAAAGAAGTCATAGAGGTCTTTTTAATCAAAAGACACAATTTTTTGTATTCACATTGTGATAATAGTCACAGTCACACTGTGAGTCACTGACAATACTGAGGCAGGGTTTCTTCTAAGACTGATCACATTCTGCATATGTGCTAGCACTCCAGTCATGTGGTGGCTACACTCTGATCCAAGGTAGAGCCATACTACTACAAGTTTGTGTATTCTGAAATGTTGATTTTGGCATATCCTAAATGGATATAATTTTGTTTTATATGAAATAAAAATATTACACAGGAAAAGCATTAGTACCATTTATAAGCTGGGGACCCCTTGCTTCCATTCTTCATGGGTAGAAACAGACAAAGGTTAGTAACAAAGAGTGAAGATTAATTAAATTTTTTGGGGCATGTAATTCCAACAGGAAAGGAGCTATGGACAGGGTGACTACGCTGAAAAACATTGCAACTTCATGAATGGCAAAGGGAATTCCATGTACTCCCCCATAAAGTCAAGGTCAGACAAAAAAAACTTCCTGCAAAAACTGGTTATTGACTACATATTTTGAATATTTTTAAGAAGATTTTAAAAACTAAACCAGCATGGAAGGATGTAACAAATTTATTTTGTATTACTTTAATCCCTCCTTTCATGGTATGATTATTTTGTGATCCTGAGCTATCAATTTACTGAATGTTCAGTCTTGAATAGGGATTAAAGTATAATAAACTACTCAACACAAGCACCCTGTCTGAGGACCAGATTTGGATTTCTTATTCAGGACTGTGCAGGATAATGAGAGAGAGAGATTCCTCCTCTGACCTGTTCCAGCTCTACCATCATGCATCATATTGCTCAATTTCATCCAGAAATAAATGACTGTGAAAAGAGGACAGTCACTTCACAATGTGCTTCAGAATGACAATCGTATGGTATATTCCAAGCTACACTTGTGATAAAAATTATTATTTACTTTTCTTTCAGTCACTCCATAAGTTTCCAACAGTGAAATCATATACTCAGTTTTACATAGAATAGCCACTTAGGGAAATACAATACAACACCTGTAAATTTATAGTTGTAAAATTCTTGCACTGAAGATATCAATTTTTTAAATTCAATTTATCATTGAATATGTGTGGCTTTCTTTTCCTTATTATTTTTTATCTGTTTGATTTATAGTTTCCGACCCATAATCAATAGCAAGTGCCTGCCTGGAAAAAATGTCCTGCCATTGTTAGAATTTTTGGAGGAAGAAAAGACTCTCTCATGCAAATATTTTATTTAGATTTGTCTTGCTTCTGTTAATCTGAAATCAATAACCTATTTGAACCTGAAGTCAAAATTAGGATGCACTGACCAAGGGCGAGACAGGTGGTCATCACTGCACGAAACACAATTTGTGTGTTTCCTGAGAAAAACAGCTGGGAGAAACAGGAGCCCCCCACAGCTCTTACCCACACAAGCAGCTAACAGGGAATCTGTGAGGAAATACATATTTTGTATTATATGTGTATATATGAGGTACATATTAATGCAGTTCACAGGTTGCTGGGAAGGCTCCACACACAACCTGTGTGAACTCAGCCCTCTGAGACTGTGGGGCTGGCTGCACCCCTGGCTGCTGCACACCATGTCAGTGAGAAAATCGAACCTCACATTTTCAAAACAAAACAACTTTACTTTGTCAGACAGTTGGGAACTTGTCAGCAGAAGCAAATCAAAACATGAGCTGATTCCAGGTGGCCTCATGCCATTTCCTGGCACATGGAACTTTTCCAGATATTTGGACTAATATTGCTAAAAATGATAACCACAGTGGCAGCATTACTGTAACTAGGCTTTTCTGTATCTACATTTTTATTGTATCTGCTGGGTCAAATACACTGAAAAATTGATTTCTGAATACCCTCAAGTGATACTGGGCAAATTTTCTCATTTTGCTGGAAGAAGGCGAGGTGTAACAGGGAACTTGCTTCGTTTATACAGTAGCATGGCCAGATATATAAGCCAGAAACCTCACAGCTTGTCTGCCAGTCTGAAATGAGCACTTGAAGAGTTTATATCATGTTAATAGCAAGTAAAATAGCAGCTTTTCAACCTTATCAGAGTGATTCCAGATGAAAGGGTCCCATATAAACAACAGTGCTTGCTTAATAAACAAAAAAATGTTGTACTTGCCCACATTTTCTTTTTCTCAATATTCTTAAAACCTTGTCAGAAGCCATATAAATTTTTCTCGAATAAATACATCAGGGCTAGGCAATGAAGTCTCCCCAACAATGAAACCAATAGATAAAATAGTAGGGAAATGCTCTACAAAATATTTCAACGATAACAGTTTAAGAATTTGAAATAATCAAGTTTTCATTATTGCTGGCTCTAAGCAAAACTGTTGTTCATTCATAGTTTGTTATCCCAAAAAACTGCTAATAAAACTGGTGCCTTAGGACATACCAGAGCTGGTGCCAGCTGGGAAGCAACATAGTCAGTTTAATCCAGTACTGAAGCTGAGTTTTCAGCTGACTTGGAATACAGATAAAACCTTATACCTGACTAGGATGTGAATCTTATCTATATGAAGTGCCGAGTAAGTTTGTCATCCTAGAACATGTGATACAGACATTCTCTTCCTGAGGTGTACGGTCCATCCTCTTACATCTTTTCTCAGACTTCTAATTTTTCCTAAGCTCTCTAATCTTCGTCTCTGTTCCTTTCTAAATTCCTCCAAGTAAATGCTACATATGGTGCATTATTTCTTTCTTATCACATCACAGAACTTATTTTGTCCACATTTTCTGATCAGGCTGAAAATCCCGTGCCCTTCCTGCCAACGGCAGCCTTGAAACACGTGGCTGCTTGCACATGCCTGCAATGAGGCAGGAGGAAACTATAAACAAAGCGGTTCGTATTCAGACACCTTCAACAAATAAACCAGATATACAGAGACCAAAATTACACAGACAAGGATTTCATGAGGCATAAATCTGCATCCACAAAATAAAAGTTAAGTCTGAGTGCTCTTTAAAAATGTATCCCGAATAAATCTCAAAGCTGGAAAACAGTAAGTGAATCCTTAATGTATCATTAGAAATAAAGACTTTAAAACTTACAAAAATATATACTGTTATCAAGAGCACTCAACATAGCCAACTTAATCCATTTAGAGCTATATCTTCATACTGTCTTCCTTTTTGCCCATCTATGCTTGCACAAATCTTTCCTGTAGGATTGCAAAAAGCACCATCAATGCTTTGGGAAATAATCAGTGTCATTAATACTAAGCCCACCCAGGTAGTATGTGTGCATAAATCCTAGAAAAAGGTTTTCCCTTCTCATGGATTTAAGAAGCATCATGTCTATTCTGCATACAGAATTAGAGGCAATGATCACTGTTTAAAATGAAGTCTTTGAAAGCATAGCAAACTGTTATAGAATAACTTATTAAAATAGATAATACTGTCCATATTAACAAATTATCATGTTATTGTCTGTGTCAGTTTGAGTTTGGATTTAGGTTTTGGGGGGAGGTTGTATACTAATTTTTAACACGCATTTTTTATTAGCTGTTAGGAGGACTTGACCATATATGCAGGCAGTTCTGCTACCAGAGCATGCAGGGCCTGAATTCTATCTAAATTCATATTAAATAGTTGCGTACTTCTATATTGCAAAACCATGATTGGAATAACAAATTTCAATTATAGCCATATTTTGAACAAGATATCATCTGTGTTTTCAGATGAGCTGTTATTTCTCATAGTTCAATTTCCTGTAATGATACTTAATCTAACCCAAGTACTTTAAAAGTAGCTTTTTTGATGGATACCCACTAGTAATTGAAATAGCAACCATTTAGTTTAAAAATGAGAATTTTAAGTTCATTATATGCCCCCTGCAGAATATGCATGGATAATTTAGTCCTATCCATAACTCACTCCTTGTACAACTCTCATTTGTACTATGAGAGACTATGAGAACCATTATGCCCTGTTTTTATTTAGACTTTGATATAAAATACCTAATTTCTGGCACAATCAGTTATAGTCTCTCTAGAAATTAGATCCTCCTTCCTTTTCTTTCCATGTGCCTTCATTTATGCACAGAAAAAATTATTTTTCGGATCAATATTTGCTGAGTGGCATTTCTGTCTTCTTATTGTGGAGCTAAGTCACTTACAGAATTTGGTTGTTAAAAAACACATTTAATGATCCTAACGATGTTGATCTGTGTGTACAAGAATAGATGGATATAAAAGTATCTGCCTACAGAATTTAATAGCTTTCAAGAAAATTAGATCCCCTGACTTTATGGATACCAAAGAAGATTACAAGATCTACTGAAACAAGCAGACAACTCAAGTCCATCACACAGACAGAGAATTCAAGGCTCTGCATCTCAGAGGTCAAGTCAGTGCCAAAAAAACAGAACTCAAGTGTCTGGAGTTTCTTTTTCATACATTTAAGTCTTGATGCAATAAAACCAGGGCCATCCTATGGAATCACTGCATGTTTGGGGTTGGAAGAAACCTGTGGAGATCATCTAGTACAACAGCCCTGCTAAAGCAGACTCACCCATTGGAGACTGCATAGGATCACACCAAGGCAGGTTTTGAATATATTCAGAGGGGACTCCAAAACTTGCTAGGGCAACCTGTTCCAGTGTCCTACCACTCTCACAGAAGAGATGGTTATCCTCACATTCACAGGAAACTTCCTCTCTTTCAGTTTGTGCCCCCTGTCCCGTGCCTTGTTTCTGGGCACCACTGAAAAGAGACTGGTCTGTCCTCTTGACGTCTGTCCTCTTGACATCTGTCCTTAAGGTATTTGTACACATAAGCTCCTCTCTCTGTCATCTTCAGGCTAAAAAAACTCAATTCTCTCAACCTTTTCTCATGAAAGACACGTTCCTGTCCCCTAATCATCTTCACAGCATTCTGCTGGAATCGCCCCCGTAGTTTCTTGCACTTCTTGTACTGGAGAGCCCAGAACTGGACACATGACTCAGAAGCAGCCTAACCAGGGCAGAGTAAAGAGGTAGAATTGCTTCCTTCAGCAATGCTCTTCCTAGTGCAGGCCAGGATACCATTTGCCTTCTCGGTCACAAGGGCAGACTGCTCTTGGACAGCTCATTATCCACCAGGACACTCCAGCTCCTCCTGCAAAGAGCTGCTTTAATGGTCGACCCTGAATTACGATGAGATTCTCTTGCCTAAATTTAAATACACATTAAACACTCTAGGGTGGGAGAGAACAACTGTATCCTTCTGCCAGTCACAGGTGTTTCATTATGGTATTATGTATGAAGCAGCTATACGTAACTTTTATTTCAAATTCTTGTATTACCAGGTTTTCAAACCTGATTGAACAAAGCCCCAGGCAACCAGGTGTAATCCCAGAGCTGGCTCTTTTACAAGCAGGCTTTGGAGACCTCTTGAGCACCCTTCCAGCTGGTATTAACCCATGAGTCTATGGACTGAAAACAGAAGCTTGGAACTTGCAGAATTTGGTGGAGGAAATTGCATAACCTCTTTTACATTGGAGGGCAGCATAAAATTCCCCCCTGAACCTAATAAATCCATGAATCTCAAGGACTGGGTCTACATTAGCACTTTGGCTCAGAGTATTGCAATTTTGAACTTCATTTCTTGAACATATCCCCTCTTACAATGCCTTAGCTCAGTTAAGTTTTAATTTATCCAAAATAGATTGCTTTAGGAGGAAACTGGAGGAAACTCCCTGACACGCATGCACTAAATACAATCTAAGAAGTAATGGGATCATTAGTGTTCCAATCAGATGTCAGTGCTTCAAATGACTTCAAACTGTATATGGAGTGAAGACATTTGAATCAGACTAAATCTGCTAAAAAAAATGCCCCAGAACAGTGGACAAGACAGTGAGAGCTAATTTGATCTGATGATGTCTTTCTTCTTTGTACTGCTGATGTAGACATAGGCAGTACTAGAAAGTTAAGCTGCCTGGCAAATGTACAACTGGAAATCAATGCATCAAAAGAAAGAGAAAGGAATACTAATAACCTAGGTGAAGACCGTAGCAAAACTCTAAATTATTTGCCTAAGTTTAAAACTTCAGTTTTACAGAGTTTTAGGATATTCATTAATCTGCAGGCTAGGAATGGGAATTAGTTCTCTATTTTTCCAGAACAGTAGCATCAGCTAATGAAAATTTTGGGGTTAATTTTTATGTACTTTCTCTTTTGTGTTTTCAGAAACTCCTCAAATATAAAAAAACACTGAAAACAAATCAGTATAAAAATTCTCAGTTCTATAGGGAAAAAATATGCAGATAAACAAAGTTGAAATTATGATTTCAATGCTATAATATTTAGAGTATAATAACAATCCATTTGAAGTTCCATGACAAAAAGAAATACTTAAGCCAGAACATAGGTCAAGATTTGCCCTTATGTCCTATTTATTTCATTTTATGTTTATGGAGAGCATTTCAAATTAATACCAAAGCGTATAAGCACAGCCTAACATATAAATGCAATACAGCATGCTAACAAATGTTGTAAAGTGGTAGAAAAGGAGATGGGGTAGGGAGTGTGTTTCTTAGGAGCCATAAATAATATTTATAAAATTTCCAGAATTATACACATTATTTCAGTAGGGTAATAGGTGTCACAATCAAATCTAAGTCACTTTGTATATCATATAAACATATGATATATGACAAATGTTTCTCTACCCTTATCCTGTCCAGAAATCAACAAAAACACCATTAGTGACTCTGGAGTAGCTTCTCTGAAAATAATTGCATGCATCACCCTGTTGAATATGAATCTGCAGCAGAAAATATATTTGCGCTAACTTTAGTATCAACCCATTTTCAGTGATGTCTTGAATGAACAAAAATTATAAAAAAATTTCTTGACCTTAATTTTTTCCAGTGGCGGAGGATGGTCTCAGTGATAGAAAGTGAATGGAACCTTCCCATTCATTGAGTTTCTCAAACTAACACAGCCCACAGTCCATGAACAATAAAGCAATTTCTGCCAGTAGTCATTTTAACAGTGTTCACAGCAGCTTTTTCATAAAAAACTGGATTTTCTTTACCCACCTTAAAGGTAAGGAGAGACTGATACACACCTCAGAAGTTTTGAGAAACATTACATGTAGCAGAATTTCTTAGGGAAGGTGGACATGACTCATATTTAGACTGTAATTGAATCACCCAGACTGGGCCTCATCGCTGAGGCCTGTAGGAGTTTGTGTTGCAGGTAGAAATTCAGCTGCCAAGTCCATGGCACAATTAAAATTACAGCTTAAAGACAGAGGGTTTTCTAGTAGCTAGCAAGTACAGTAATTAGTGTAGACACAGTAGCTGCCTTAAGAGTTTGTTCAACAATAAGTGTGTGCATTTTTCCCTGTGCTGTATGCCAATGAGGATACACCTGTGAATGTAAACTATGTAGAGATGTATATAACCTGCCATTTTAGATGGAATAAACGGAGAACATAGCATTAACCATACTGGTCAGATCTGCGTTTTTCTCTTGCCCAAACTTCCCATTATTTGGGGTTCCCTCGCTACTATTACAGTTCTCAGAAGTTTGCTTTATCTCCAATGAGTGCATCTTTTTTAATTCTAGCATTTTTTATAACATTAAAAAATCCCCAAAACAATTCCTTTAAAAGAGTGTTTAAAAATGGATATTTTTTCCCAGTTTTCTGCATAGATTAGAGCTGTACCTAATCAACATAAGTAAGTTCCATTTCAGTAAAAAATTTAAGGTTCTGCATAGTCTTAAGCAAATCCTCACTAGTCACTGAATTACTTTGCATGCTTAAAGTAAAATATGCTGATGGTCTTTTGCTGAATCCAGACTGCTTTTTTTAGGCATTCAGTAGGGTTAAGGCAAAGGAATTAGAGGTAGCATCTTATTTCTTGATGTAAACATCAGAAGAGGGATGATGTGCAACCAAGGATGCAGAAACACATTAAATCATCAGTAAATCAATATAAATATTACTGATTTGTCATAATAATAATAGGAACCATCTTTACAGACCTATTAGAAGATTATTTTTTTCTGCTCTGATGACTTAAAGTTGTTTTTTTATTTCTTTCATTTTCCTTTTTTTTTCTACTGATCATTCAAAAACACTGATGATGTGAATCATCATAGTACTGTTGATTAGTACCGTTGCATATTTTTGGTTAAGAGACAAATTAATGTGAGCCATCTTCGCTTTCAGCAATTAAACTTGATGCAGTTTGTTAAAAATAAGCTTAATATGCAAAAACTTTATGAACATGCTAGAATTTGTAGGTCACTGCTTTACCATCCGTGCATCTTTCCAAAACAACTTTTTTAGTCATCAAAAGATCCTATGGGCTGGCTGAAGCACTGTGAACTGAGTGTGTGAGCACTGAGGATAGAGTGAACTTCACAGTCCTGAAGTTTAGTATATTCAACATTATCTTCAATATAAAATTTATCAGTCAAAAATCCTTCCTCTTTCAGTTTAGTCAGTTTACACTGACTGAAATATTTTTCAAATCTAGAACAGACTGGACAGTAATTTCCACTATACAACTAAGTAGATTTTGGTGTTATTTAAAGAAAAAGATCTTTGTTTATTTTATGATTTATCAAAAATCATTTTGATGATATTTGTGTTAAGAAAAGTTAAAATATGTCTTACCCAGTCAAATAAAATAATTTCATTTCACTTGAACAATTTGGCTTATCGAGCTTGAAATCAATTTTAAAAATTTCTTTAACCTAAACTATTTTTCTTAATTTTTTTAGTTTGATAAAAAAACTGAAACCATCATTTGTTCACACAACTGCAAGCTCCTTTATACATTGTTATGAAAATTACATTCCATAATTGTTGCAGTGCATGTTTCAACCCTTCAGTCAAATGTACCGAGCTTGTAAGTGCTTAGCCTGTTCCTTCCCAAACCCC
>JBBMKD010000102.1:93879563-93923269 GCA_037834095.1 Argya squamiceps | reverse complement strand
AAAGAGGCCCGCTCTTTCATTTCTGAACGCTTCACCACGCTTCTAGCTAGCAGGACTGGGTAACCCACGAACTGGTACTGCGGCCTGGAGTAAGCAGCCAAGCCGGTAAGCTGCTCCCAGAAAAGCAATCCACAATACATAATAGATATCTTTCAAATGCATGTGATAAGTATAAGATTGATAGCCCTGAGAAGTTACTCAGCACATTTTTTTTTAACTAATATATAGATGAAGATGGTAAGAATCATGTATATGTAGAGTTTCAAAAATATAATGTAATAGAAACCCAGAAATAGCAGTAAATCTATGTTGACTAAATAATTACTCCATACTTTTGTATTCTGAAGTCCTGTAATACTGTACACTTGAAGTACAGATATGCTCAAAATCCTCAAAATGCAGGTTGTGGTCTTACTGCACCAGAACTCATTCACTCAGTAAATAGGAAACAAAAAGACACTTGTAAAAAATGCTTCAGGCCTATAGGTTCACCCAATTCTAAAATGAAAAAGCCAGTGTCCTAATAGGTTCTTATTCACTTTCCTTTTTTGTTTTTAATGGATTTTTAATATCTGACATTGGAAAAAAACCTATCCCAACCATCCTTTTGTCACCTGCAGTTCAGTGTTGGTATTGAGAGTATTGTCTAATGTTTATCACAAGTAGTTAATATTATTTCCTTGCCCAGATCATGGTTGGAGTTCATAACACTGTAATATCTTCTTCCCATTCACTCCTTTGTTTAGTGGCAATATAAAACTGCAATTGTTTTTCCCCCAAACACCAAACTAGACTATAATATACTTGTAATTCAACACAAGCCAAGGAAAATTAAAAACACCACAATGTGGGTCTCATATTCTTCCAATTACAGGGTTTCAGAGCCCCTGGATCACTGCCTGACACACCTTACAGTAAAATAGACACTGCCAGGGAAGATCCCAGACAGACATAATAGCCATCTGAAACTTAATAATTCCCAAGAAATTCCACCAACTATGAAAATAACAAGTCGTTAGTCTAGGCACATTCCTTTTTGTTCTTGTTTATATTCAATTCCCAGAGAGACTTATCTAATCTGCTAGTATAAAATATGAGATTATAAGAAAAATACTTCATACAAATGAACATCATTGTCTACACAGACTGACTACTCAAAAAGAAAGACATTTGTCTCTTTTCTGGTTGTTTCTTTATTCTTGCACCTCTTTATAGCAAAATTCCCTTCTGAATCACAGTCTATTAAAATTTATTCCTTTCTTTTCTTTTGTCATAGTGAAATAGAAGTATTACATTTTTACATAAATTATTATCCACAAAATTCCCCATACACTGAAAAAAAAAGCATTTCTATTGATGATTCAGTACAATACAAATGGTTTTGTACAAAATCTTTTATGTAGCACTAAAGATTTTTTTTAATGTGATAATTTTTTACATAAGCTCAATATTTTGAATTCAGCTGAGGAATCACTTTGCTGTTTATTCAATACCTTTTTATTTTCTTTAAGGAACAAAAGCTTTCTCTTCTTTGCATGATTTACTACCAAAAAATTCATCTGCTACTAAGGACAGTATAATTCACAAAGTCCAGTGGTGAAAATATTTACTGTGTCCTGAAGAGAGAAGTACACTCTCAAAAAATAGTATTGCTTAATTCTATTTTTTAGTCTCACAATAAAATCAGTACTTATTTCATCAAGTTGAGATCAGTTTATAACTTTCTAATTAGATATACTATCACTAAATCCAAATTAATTTTGGAATATTTCCTGAAAAAAATTTAAAAATTAAACCTTTGTGCCTTATGCTGGACAGCACTGGCTTATCAAAATTTCGAAGTAAATCATTGAGAATTAAGACTTGTGTCTTATGTCACTGCTCTGTTGCAAATATCACTCAAACCATGTAGCAAGAAAATGATTGTCACGATCCACAGTGCACCAAGAAACACACACGTGATTTTTCCCACATCTGGACTTTCAAAATATCTGAGCTTTTCAAAATTGCAATAATAGATAACATAGTAGATCTCTACATTTTTCTACAGGTTTATTAGGATAGAAATAGTCCAAATGAAAATGGTGCTGTAACATTTTAGGCTTCCTATACCACCAATCTTTGTACCTTTACAATTCTGTAATAGAGGGAAAGAGTGAAGAATGAAGGAATAAAGCTGTTAAACCTTATATATCCCTTCAAGTTCAGTAGAAGATGAGATGTTTCTCAAAGAAATGCTTCTATCAAAATACATGTTCACACCCCATCCCTCTAAATTTCATGTATGTTTTCATTACATAGTTCCATCATGAAATTTGTGATTGGAAGCAGTAACAGCCACTGAACAGCCACTTACTAGGACCATAGAGCAGCTCTTCTGAGAGAAGAGTACTGCATTACCAGAATCACTCTCATTGTCTGAATAACTCACAATCAAACATAATTTTTGCCTTTAGTCTTTAGTTAGATAATTTTTGCTTCAAAAAAGATTCCAAGTCTATTAAGCCAATGTTTTATTATATTGCCAGTTCTTGAATGGTTGCCTAACCAACAATGGATCTTGCTTTTCAAATTGTTTGAGAGAGGGCTGGGAAGGGCAGTTGAAGACAGCAAGATCAGTGGAGGGAAGGCAAGTTAAGCCAGCTTGTTTATTCTCTTTCATAAAGCCATTCTGCTGCATAGACCTTGTGAAGAAACAGTTAAGTGCACCAGCACATTTTTGGACTTACATGCACAGCCTAACTCAATAGGGAATATTGCTGGATCTGCAGTCTAGAAAATATATGTGTGGTCTGTTTCACAACATTAAATATAAATGAGAAAATACACAGATACACACATGGATAGCTCAGTAAAGTGGATTGGCACATGGGAAGAAATGGGCCTGGCAGCAAAGGCTCTGGGACAAAACAGAACTGAGCTATTGACCACATTCTTTGGTCAATGAAGCTGACCTGTGTCAGATCTAGCAGAAATCAACTCCTCAAAAACATAATTGACTGATGGCCAGGGTTCCTTGCACCAAGTTACATAATTTAAAAATGGCATAGAGACTGTACAGAAGGAAACTGAAAGAGATAAGAGACTGCTAATCCAAGACAAATCTCTGCTGTTAAAAAAATAGGGAAAAAAGTTCTAGGTTCCAAATATTGGTTCAGAATTCAAAAATGCCTAAATTAAACAATGAACCAAATTAAAATGGAATTTGATAATAACATCTTAACTGGGGCATGGTCAAAACCACTGGATCACATCCATCCCCAAAACATCATTCATTCTCCCCTAGAGCAAAATCAAAAAAATATCAAAGAAACAGGAAGTCAGAAAGAAAGACTATTATTTGTGTTATATTGCTAATCACTAGTGAGGCTGAAAGGAAAGTTTTAGGTGGAACAAATCCTTACATGAACACAAATTAACTGCATGCCCCACATATGCTTGCATTCATATACATTTGTTCAAATTAGATCTCCCATATTAAATGTTATAGCTGTTTCGAACAGACATTCCTGTTGTATGCATGTCTACTCTAGTGAGTTCTACTATATACAGGTTGTTGATTTTCTCTGTACTCTTTATTCTGGAAAATTCCACTATAATACACTAAAATCTAAGACTTTGAGGCCTTCAATTTCTTCTGGCACTGTAAATTTGCACTTTTTATATGTAATAAAGGCTTCAATTTTCTCATTAAAACTTAATTTATTGTGCACTCAGATTACCCGAACTGATATTTTGCAATCTGTAGCCGTCTTTGTATCTCTTTCTTTCCTTTTCACTCCTCAGTATTTCTCTTCTTCCAGCATTCCATATTTCGTAGGTCACATCTGGAGGCAAAATGGCATTTGAAACTGAAATGAGTAAAACTGGTCTGTTGAGCTCAAAAATGAGCTGAAGTCATGTACAATTTGCAACTGTGAGCAAATATATGGTAAACTCATTCAAGGCTGTATAGAGCAATACATCACTGGTTTGAGAACCAGCATCTGCTTGCTTTCAACAAATGACTGCATAGAATCTGCTCCTTTATACACATGAAATCCCTAAAACAGACATTGAGAAGGTTCCCCAGATCTAACAGGCTTTTTTTTTTCCCCTTTTGAAACAAGTGTTAAATTCTATTCCTCTACATTGATCACAGTTCTTTGTGGGACACTCTTTCCCTTTTCCTGGATTTGATTTTTCTATTCCATCCTTAAAAATTGTTTAAAGTGTCAAATGAACTATTTTATTCTCTGACAACTGTCATTATTAATCTTTGCCTGTCAGCTGCCTTTGGATGGATTTGCCCTGGATTTTGGTCACAACATTGTCTGTTGGTTCACCTCTTTCTTCTCAGAAATATTTAGTTTTAATGCTGCACATTTCTCTAACCAGCTTTCTTAAAAGACCTCTTATGATTTTTCCCCATGCTCAGAAAAAAAACACAGAAGAAAGAAGTATCTATGGAGAGAAAGAATGGAGAATGTCTCATTTAATGAGGAAGAATTTTTCTCTGATTATAATCTAGGTAACATGAAGAAGAGGGTAAACTCTTTTTAAGAGATACTAGTCTCATTAAAAGATGTAAAATAGGGAAAAATTATAGTACACATAATCCTTTTACAGTGTTCAACCATGAAAAGCATTTTAGCAATCAATAGCATTTTATGTGTTTATGATTTTAACACTTTATGATTTTATGTGCCATCTATGGTGGTCTCCATGGTCCAATCCACTGGAAACTTAAACTAGTCTAGGACTATTAGACCTCATGTTCCCCAGTTTAATTGGACAATGACTATGTTTCATTTATTTCCAGTGATATTTCTTTAAACATTTTCATTTAGATTACAATTTCTAGTAATTTTTAAATACCCCAGAGAAAGCAGCAAAGTTTTACTATCACAGGGATTTAAACAAGCAGCATACTAGATTATATTATGAGTGGGATGGTTTTGAGAAAACACTTTTCCACGTCTACAAAGAAAAAAACTGTCAGTGTTTCGTAATGTCAAACCTGCTTCATAAATTACCAAAATTAATGAGGTAAATTTACCCCAGTGCATGAAGAACAGCACTTTCTTTCTGCTACCTTGCAGCATTTTCTTCTCTGTAAGAGAAAAGGAGTATTCCAAGGAAGAGTGGTAAATATGACTTCATAATATCAGTGATGAAGTGGTATGTTACAATTTTACTTTCTTATTATAAATAATGGAGATTCTAGAGCTAAAGAGAGGGAAACACTTTAAAATAATGGGAAGTTGGATGAGAGCAAACGCAGATCCAACCAATATGGTTAATGCTACCTTCTCCGTTTATTTTGTTTAAAATGGCAGGTTATATACACTTCTATATAGTTTACAATTGCAGGTACATTCTCATTGGCATACAGCACAGGGAAAAATGCAAACAAACATTGTTTATCTTATTCTTAAGGCAGCTAAAGTGTTCACACTAATAACTGTACTTATTAACCTCTAGAAAACCCACTGTCCCTCTTTAACACCTTAGCATCTAATTTTAACTGCACCACAAATTTGGCAGGCTAATTTCTAACTGTGCCATAGGCTCCACAGGTCTCAAAAGCGAGGCCCAGGCTGAGGTATTTCAAACTTTACTCCAAATATAGATCACGCCCTCGTTCTCTAAGAAATTCTGCTACATAGAGTCCTTGGATTTATTTAATTAATAAATTAAGAAAGGCAATTTAAAACTATCATGTGTGATCTGATCACACTGTTCAAGAAAGTACTGGAGAATGGGGGAATATTTTCATTTACCTGGGCACAGACATTCATGGACTTTCTGGATGACACAGGATGGAGCAATTGTTGGGTGACAGAGCTTAAACTGACATTTTTGAGCAATACCAGGATGAAAGCTGAAATTTATGTACTGCTCTACCACCTCCTCCTGCTCACACACACACACACACAATAAATGCAAGTAAATAATGAAATTTTAATTAAAATTTGTAATATCATATTACTTTAACAAGTGGAATCAGTATCAGGACCACACTGTCTGAAATTATGAACCTACTTCTTATTCACTTCCTTTGTCTCTGCTTTTTCTCTCACTTCAAACTCCAGTTGCCTCCTGAAAACTGTTCTGTATTTTTTTTACCATTAGTAAAAAGAAAATATACCCATTTCAGATGAAGAATTATGTGTGGAAATAAGAAAATAATTTTCTCTTAATATCTAAGCAACAGAAATCATACAAAATGTTTTGCCAGCTTCATGCCAACTGACCTACTGAAGTCAATAGAATTAGCTGTGCAAGGAAGGAAAGCAGATGTTTTTGACAGCCCGGATCATCAGAACAGAAACTTAAGGACAGAATATGATCCCTCAAACTGAGGGTGAAATATTAAATAAATTCAACATACTGAATATTGACTAAAAAATGCATAACCTGAAGTTAACAGAAATGGTCACATTAAGTTATAATAATTGACCTTTGCCATGAAGTTTTTGCTAAGACTTTTATCATCACAAAAATAATTGTGCTTTCCTTGTGTCCTGACAAGTTACTATTAATATTGCCAGCTAACAATCCCCACCCATGCTGGCTAAAGAATCTGATTCAGACATGGATGATTTCCTGTGGTGATTTAGTGGTTTGGATTCTCCTCTAGCTGGTTAGCATGAATGCATAAAGCTAAATAAGAGTCATATTGCATTCACAGTTGGTGACTCATTTTATTTTGATATTTGTAACTACATTAATATCTGAATATCACACAAGTTTCCACATATTTATTTTTACAACAGTCCTAAAACTGAAAAGTGCTTTTTTTCTCTCTATTTTCCCTCTGGAAAATGAAGAAGAGAAATACTGAAAACTAAATCCACAAAGAGTCTGTATTGCCAGTCAAAACTCACAGCCTGAAGTTAGACTAATTATCCCTTCTAGCAACACAGGCTTCGCAAATGATAGAGAAGTGACAGGGAACTACTTGTGCTAGCCTGCAAGTGTTTGGTCTTTGCTTGAGCATCCCAGTCATAGAATAGAATCACAGAAATTCAGATACTCACCCCATGACCCAAGCAAGAGAGCACTTGTCTTGAAGATCATGCCAAGTGCTACCTTCCTGCTTGATGGAAACATTTGATTTAATCACTGAACAAGTATTTGATCTCAGCTTTTTTATGTTTGAGGAGAGTACCCCAGCACCAAATCTTCCAGGCATTTCTCTGAAAGGAATTCCCACTAAACATGTTTCACATGAGCAAATAGGTGATCTTATAGCTCAAATTAATCTCATTCATATGAAGCTCTGCTACTATTTTTGTGTCTTTTAGACTATGTACTCTAGCGAATGATTATTAATACAATGTAAAACATTTTCACCCAAATAGGCTGAGATAATATCTTTAGAGTCTGAGGTCAAGTCAAAACAGAAAATGTCTAAAATAGGTCAATGGAAATCTCTCTGACCAGATAGTTATTAACTCTCAAACCTGGTGAGAGGCCTGAAGTGACACAAGACAACCTTTTAGATCGACTTCTCCAGATAACATCTAGTTCTGGGAAAAATGTTTTGATTGCAGTGTAAGGAAGAATTAGATCTGTGGCAGCAGGTTATTCAGTCACTTAGCCATCTAGGAATTCAGTTTAATGAAAACATGGATTATATTTCCCCACAGTACAGTGCTTCGTGTCAGAAACAGCACCACTCCTGCTGGGCAGTTCAGCTCAGGCAGAGCAGTGAACAAGTATGGCTTTTCTCCAAGATTCTAGACAATTCATTAGCAATCAGCTGAAATACCTCTGCAAATCCAGTAAGTGAACTTTTTCTCCTGCATTTTTCTTCTGGAGAAGACAGTGAGTCACACTCAACAGTCAACCAATCATGGATCCATTTAACTCAACATCTGAAGACTCATGCTCACTGAAAGAGAGCAAGAAGAAAACCTCGTTCATTATAAGGGACTAGAAGTGACAAGCAGCACACTGATTTGTTGTCATAGAATTCCTCTTCACCCATTAGCCTTCATATTACCAGGATTATTTCAGGTCACGTTATCCAAAAACTCTTAAAAAATCTTTTGCATTCTAACCAAAAGAGGCACTCATCATTCATGTTTTAAATGGAAAGACTGGCTACAAAAATGCAATATTACCAGTTAAACTTATCCCCATTACATCTTTCTTTCTTATCCCACAAACCAACGAACACCTTTTCCTCTTTTAATCAAAACTGCAGGTGGCACTAGTAACTCTTGTTATTCCAAGATGTTCAGTGCCCAGGATTCAGCCTGCATAATTGGAATTGGAAAAGGAGAATGTACACTTTAATAAGTCTGTACCATGAAAAGATTCCAAAGTAGCTCATTCTCTTGCAAATTAGGTAGCCATCCAAATAAAAATAAATAAATAAATACATGGTCAATTCAGCCTCTGAGGCAGCAGGCAACAATGGAACTGTCCCTTTCTTCTATAACCAAGCAGAACAAGTTTTTGTACATGTATTACTCACCAAGCTTATAACTGGGAATAGAAAGACTAGGGATCTGCCAGTATATGTTCACACTTATGGACATGAATGTACATTAAATAATAAAAAATTAAACATGCTATTGAAGTAAATATTTCTGTGTTTGACACTCCACCTGGAATGCACTGTTTCACTTGACTACCATCGTTACTGAAACACTTCATAATTTTTTCTCACCATTCCTCAATGGAAAAACCTAATTGCAATTCAAAGTAGTATTTATTGATAAAATGAAAAGACACTAATCAAGGAATTATATGATGATTATATCATGCAGGATGATTATATCATGCAGAATAAATAAACCCCCAAACCACTTCAAATCCTTAGTAAGATTCACTAGAAGAAAGGGAGTTAAGAAACAGTTCTGCTTAGTCTTAGCAGTCAAGAGTGAAGATGCATGCACATGATTTATTAAGACTTCATAAAAACTTCTCCCGGAGAGCACAAACACAAAGACCCTTTTGACTAAATTGACTAGATGATCCATAAAAGTCACACATTTCTTCATTCTGGGCTTTATCTGGAGAGGAATGTCTAAGTCATCATGAGCACAAAGAAGAAACTTGTATACAAACCCTTTGCCTTTGTCCCCTCTGTGGATCTGTCATTCAAAACTATACAACTCGTTGGAAAACAAGTAGTTGAAGAAAGAAAGATTAGCTACAATTTCCTTTCTCTATTAAAATTTATGGGAAATATTTTTATTTCAAAGAATTCTCAGCACTCTGAAAGCAAACATTTTTGTCAGAAGGAATTATTATTTTTTTTTTACCTTCAAGATATTCCAAAATGATGGTGCTTTCTGAAAGAGCTCATCTGTTTTTTTTATCTTGACAAAGGAAAAAATACCAATTGCAAGAGCAGCCTGAAGAATTTATGACATACTGTGGTAGTCTGAGCAGACAGTTTATTGGTCTAAATAGGAAAGGACTCCATGTGAAAAAGAATAAGACAGTAGGGTAGTACACAAAGTACTGATTACATTCTTAGATCCCCAATTTGATATATTCAGCACTTATTCCCCTTCCATGAGTGCAGACCAATCTAGAACACAGCAGGCACATCCTTTTGAGTAAATTTGCCAGTGCCAGCCACATGTCAGAGATGATTAGTGAGGCAGAGATGCCAGCCACCTTCTCTGACATCAGAGGTCAGACAAAGGAGAGTGCGACAAAAGCGAAAAACCATCAACCCTGTAATGATGATGTGGCTGACCTGGCACACCCACTATTCCCATCACTTCTCAGTACTCCTTTTATTGGCATTACCTGCTGTGAGAAGAGTCTCCCTGGATCTAGCAGCTTGATTTTGGTCTCAGGAAAATAATCATAATATGGAAGGAGTCACTCAGACTGCCAACTCCTGCCTTTCAAGTAGTGACTTGCATGGACTGCAAAAAGGCATATAATATTCAACTCACAAGGTTCTCAGGTAGAGCAAATATTCCAGATCAGTGTGAACCAGGCAGGTACAACCTTCTGCTTTAAAAGCATGGATGTTTTCCCCCTCTTCATGAGAAACCGTCTGAAAAAAAAGATAAGGAAAACAGATATCCCCCTGGGAAGTTAAGAATTCCATTAAAATCTATGTTGGGGCTTCTGGCCTACCAACCTTTGCCAACAAATGAAGTTATTTAATTTTATGCTATCAGAAAACTGCTTCATCTACTGTGGAAACCATCTTTTATACATGTGTTGTATAAGTAATGTGCATATAATTTATATTTTTCCTAGAAGTCCTTTTTCCTGGGTATTTTTTCCATTATTTCCATTTCCACTGAAAGTCAATTCTTAGGCATCACAGAGTGGTGTTTTATCAATAACTGTGGCATATCAGAGCCTTTTTTCCTAAGGGGATGATAACCTGGTGTAGAGCCTTGCATTTAATTCCCTTCAGGTGGTCTGAACACACTGGGCCAAATGTCATTTTTGTGTACAAATCTGAACAGGCTTGTTTGCAAATCTGCAGTCTCAGAAAACATTGACACTGAATAGGTATTCCAAAGGCCAGCATTACAGTTCATCAGACATTTTCAAACTTCGCAATGATTAGAGAGGGGAGAAAGAGAAGGTCATTCCCTCTGGAAATTTTTTTGTGTTTGGGAAGTAATATGGTCACAACTTCCTGAAATGTCCTTTTCTATTTGTTTGTGAAAATTTAGATCCAAGAGAGGTACCAAAAATTAAGTCACCTTAAGTGTCCCTTTACTTTTCATATTCTTCAAAACTCACAGCACAAAAGTATCTTATTTGCAAACAGAACTCTAAGCAGTGATCATCACAAGCAATTGTTGAAATCCATCATTAATATATAATTTTCTTAAGTCCATATTCATGCCAGTCAGATTCCAGCAGCAGTATAAACCATTTAATCAACACATTTATATAAAGAGATTGGTAATTTCAATATTATTTTGAAGTTAGTAGAGAATGAGATGGAAGGAATTGGCTGGATATTGCATATCTATTTTTAATTAACCCACTGCAGAGGTTATTTAAACTGAGTAAGCCTTTCTTGCTATATACTGTTGAGCTCAGAGAAACAAGAAGTGCTTTGTGCTCTTTGCTGCCTCTGCAGAATTAGTCCATTAGCAAGCACTATTTCTTCAGATTGTGCCAACCTCACTGGTGCTGTTGGTCGAAAATACCTTTTCACCATATGTCTGTGCTGCTGTTTATGGAGGCAAATATTTTCATATCAGTCCATTCAGATTAAAGAAAATAGCTTATAAATTAGTATCTTTTAAGTAGATGATGTGTTTTTTCTTGTGCATTACTTTAGCTGTCTCTGGGTTAAAAAAAAAAAAGAATCTGTAAAGTCCTAGCTTTTAAATTCTAAGATGCAGTAAGTCCTCATAGTGACTCTATATTGCAGTAAGCAAATGCAGGATGCATAACTCAATTTTAATTAAAATATTTATAAATTTCAAAATAATTGATTTTCAGACCTTAGGCATGTGACCTGGGGTTTGTCTCATGGCTAATCTTTCTTTTAAAAACTTTTCCCTGGAATCATCTCAAAATACTGTGCTCGTGGTTACCTGTTAATTACTTGTCCTATCACTTCCTTTCTCCATTCTGTCCTTTAGCAGTCTCAAAACTCCCTGAGGATGCATATAAACAGCATCTAGCATGGGGAACATTCACAGAACTTCAATAGTGCCTTTCAAATACCTAATCACACTTTTACTTTAAGGCACATTCTGAAAAATCAGTTCCATTTTTCCACATGCATACTGATTCAAGTTCCTTAATGCTGCTGCTGAGTCAGAGACAGCTTTATTTGAACTGTAAACATGAAACACATTGGCAAAGGAAATAAAATTATTTTGATTGCACATGCTCAGCCAGAAGTCCCATAAGAACTCAGTGAAATTGGTTATATTTGCTTATATAAAAGAAAGATGATAGCAGGCAAGATTGCCGCAAAATATTCAGTAGGTGACTTTTTAAGGAAATATTATTATATTCTTAAAATGCATTGCAACAGCAGATATAATGATGGGTATCTGTAACAATAAGTATCTCATAGTGAAACTCCTAATCATCTCTAATTATATAATATTATAAAAACTCTTAATTTAGCTGCCTTTTTCCTTTGATTAAATTTACTTCAAAGAAGATGGTACTGACACAATAAAATGAAGTGTGCACAGACAAAATAACCATAAGCTATCCTGATGTTATTATAACCTGGAATCTAGAGGTTATCTCGAAGGAAATGCTAAGTTGCAGCTTACTTTCCCAGCACTATTTATAAGCATCAGTGCCTTTTTATGTTTTTTCACTCCTGAGTGTTAGTAGACACAATTAACCTATTGAGAATGGCTTTGTGCAGGTTTCCTTTTTTCAGCATATATGATTGTACATTTTTCTGCATGCACCATATATTTAATAAACATGCAGATAAATACTTAGAAAATGAAAAACGGTTTTAAAAGCAAACAATGTTAGGAAACAATCAAAGAGCATGCAAGTACGTTAAATCCATAATTCAAACAAAATAGAAAGGATTTTGAAGTCAGATAGGGGTTGTTTGTTTTGGAAATATCTGGAAAGATATATTCTTCCCTTAATCTTATCTTCAGACATAGATAAAGAATTTTGCAGCAATTAAAATAATAGACAACATAATAACCATAGACAGATGAAAGAACTTGGTTTGGAAAATTCTTATTCAAGTGTTAAAGATGGCAAAGATATAGACCATTGAAATGGAATTTCATAATTCTCACCATATATCTAACTAGATTTTGTATTACAGCTGGCACTTGATGGTGCATCCACAACTTCTCTGGGCAGCCTGAGAAGTTGTCTCTCTTCATCCACAACTTCTCAGGCTGCCCAGAGAAGCTGTGGATGCACCATCACTAGAATTGTTCAAGGGCAGGCAGGGCAGGAATTTGAGTGACCTGATCTAGTGGATGATGTCCCTGTCCATGACCGGGGGAGGATTGGCAGACAGTGGGTTGGAGAGTGGTGGGGGATTTGGACTAGGTGATCTGTCAAAGTCCCTTCCAACCCAAATAATTCTGTTAGTCTATTTATGTTTACCTGGGGCTCCTTTTAGTGGAAAAGGTGCAATGCATGCATAGAGTTCCTAGCCAACAGAAATTATAAACTTCTTGTTTGATATCCTATTGACATCCCGTAGCAGTGCCATAATTCGCAACAAGAGAATCTTGGATATTACTACAATCTCTGCAAATAATCATGATGCCTGTATAAAGGTAGGAGCCTTATAATAGCTGTACAATGAAATGTCAAATAAAGCCCAACAGCAGCAGCACAAAACTCACCTTTTCTCTCCTTGCATAAGAGAACAGAATTTTGGCTCTGGTTTTATAAATTTGAATATTTCATCCAGAATTATAGCCCCAAAAATATTTTACAATGTTACTCCTCTCTGTGTCCAATTCTAAATTTAATGTTGAGCAAAGATTATCACTTAGAAATCTATTTATTCGTTGATATGGCCAGCAAGGACTTAAAATGTGTAAAAATATGATTTTGTGTGCTGCTTCCATAGCCTTGCTGCCAACATCCAAATAATTTCATAATTATTGTGCTCCCTCAACAAACCCTTACCATTCCTTGTTTCTGCTTACACAGATGCTGTGGATGTCTATTTTTATAGTCATTCTTGCTTGGAGATTTGCCCACAGTTAACAACTTTGGGTCTCTGTTAGTAACCAAAGATATTTTCCATGTCAAACTCCACATTTCTGAGACTATAGCACGTGCCAGTATGAGAAGGTTTTTATTTGTTAACTTTAATGGCGAAATTTAACACTGCAGAAGAAATTTCCTTTGTAGTAGATATGTGAGGGGCTGAAGTGAAACTCCATCCATCTTACATTGAGAAAAGTTTCCAGAGAATGCAACTTACTTTTGAGAAAACTTGAAATACCAAGTGTCAGATAATCAATGCTACACTGGAAAGAGATGCATTAGGGAGATAGCATGGCCTAACAAACTGAAGGCTTTATAAATCAATGCAAAGAATCCTGCAGTAGACCTGGTAGTGCAAAGGGAATTAACAGTTCACCAAATAACGATGTAAAAGACTCTGCATGGGACACACTAAGCCAGCAGTCAGGTACATTGGCTGAACGAGATCAGCCCAACAGCATTTCCTTGAAGGGCAGGGAAATGTCAAGTTCAAAGATGAAATGCTCTGCCAAGAGCTCAATGGCTTCACACAAAATCAGCAAGCATAGCGACAGAAGCTTTTGTCTCTTTCAGCAAATCAGAAGATGAGGATGTATATCACCATCTGGAATGCGGAAAATGAGCAACCTCACTGTAGAGGGTTGACTTTGGCTGAATGCCAGGTACTCACCAAGCCACTTTATCACTCCCTCCCATCAACTGAATAGGGGAAACTATGTCAAAAGCCTTATGGGGGTTGCTGTCAGTTCATCATACATTCTCTCTGACACTCCTTCCTCCTCAATGTCTTCCACTTTTCCAACATGGGGCTCTTCCCATGGAAGACAGCACACCATGAACTTCTCCCAGGCTACAGGTCTTCATTAACTGCTCCATCTGCCCCTTCCACAAGGTCCATTCCTCCAGGAACAGGCCACTCCAGTGTGGATCCCCCCAGGTGGTCACAAGCCCTGCCAGCAAACCTGCTCCAGTTTGAGCTCCTCTATCCACAGGGCCACAGGTCCTGCAAGGATCTTGCTGCAGCCCAGGCTTCCCCTAGGCTCATAACCTCCTTTCAGGCATCCACATGTTCCAGGGTAGGGTTCTCCATGGGCTGCAAGTGGATCTCTGCTCCACCATGGATCTCCATGGGCTGCACAACAGCCTGTGGGGAAACCTTCTGCTCCAGTGCCTGGAGACCTCCTCCCCTTCTTTCTACTCTGACCCTGGTATTTGCAGGGCCATTTCTCATACCTCTCTTCTGACTGCTGCTGCAATACATTTTTTTTTCTCCTCTTAAATATCCCTATCCCAGAGGCTCTATCACCATCACAGATGGGCTCAGGCTTGGTCAGCAGCGGTTCATCTTGGAACCAGCTGGCATTGGCTCTGTTGGAGAAGGGGAAACCTTCTGGCGTGTTCTCACAAAAGTCACCCCTGTAGCCCCCCATCACCAAAACCTGGACACACAAACCCAATATACTCATGTAGCTTGCAATTACATCCAAATATAAAAATAGGGAAGTGTGAAAAGGAAGAACTTTGCTGTTGTTGCCACAGCCATGCAGCAAGATAAACACTCAAACTGACATCTAAATCTAAGCTACTCTGAATCAGATTTTCCATTCTCATAATTGAATTTCATAACGAAAATGGGTAGATAGTTTCTTTAAAAGTATTCATTATTTTCACACAACTCTGCTAATCATAATAAGAACAGTAATTGCTTGACATAGGATAAAGCTCTATGTCTCCCTCGTGTGTAGATAATAAATACTGAACTGCTCCACTAAGACTTTACACTCCATCTCAGCTACTTGTCTAACTGCTGCTCAGTCTAGAAAGTATCACAAAACATCCATTCCACATCTATATCATTACACAAGACATAAAATAATTTCCTATTACCTGATAACAAATTTAAGAGGGGTCTTGTGCAAGTTGCTGTCTCCTGTACTAGGATTCTTTAATAGAAACCTTTAGAAGAAATTATCTAAAATGTATTCTTGATACCATAGATAGATTAAAACCTGTGCAAAGAGGTGGGGATGTGGAGGTGGGGCAGGAAGCTCTACTGCTAGATGTTTTTAAATTTAGAAGGTGCAACACACAAGGCCAAAGACAAAGAAAACAAATTTGAGAAAATAGATTCTAAAATCTTCTTCATCGTACTATTTCTGTGTAATTTTGGGCAAGTTCAATATCTTACCAATACCTCAAATTCTTAAATGAAATAGCATAACAATTCTTGCAGTATGTTGTTCAGAAAGCAAGGGAAAACTAGGAAATAAGGCAGATAGGCAGATTTGCAAGCATGGACAGATATTTAACCTGAATGAGTTTCATAAGGTGTTACATGTATAGGTGTTTGTAAATCAAATTACTAATTTGCCTAAAACTAAATTTGAGCTGGTAGAAATTAGTGATGATTTCTCATTAATACTTTTAATATATGCAAAAGAACTTGAACTCTCAGAGACTATGAGCTGGAGACACTATATGAGACATCTGAATCCATCTTCAAGAAAGTTCACATGAGATAGAAGGATGAAAAGGAAAAAATCCATCATTTTTTATATCACAAGGCTAATATTTAATAAGGACTTAAAATACCATTGAGAATATGGAAACATCTACTTTGTATGCAGTCAGAAGAGAGTATTTGGTTTAACAACCGTAATTACCCATGATGAATCCTTCTCCTGTTACTGTAATTTCTTCGGAGGATTATAATGTACCTGTTGGCCTTTTCCTGTGCAATAAACCTTTTCTGAGGAAACCTGTAGTTACAGTGGATTCATAATATAAAATAAGCTTTGTTATCCAGCCCCTTTGGCCCCATTAAACTATCTAAAGTATCTAGATTGATCTCTTAGTAAAATAAAGACTGTAGGATTCTCTGGAATCTGTTCCCTGCGGCAGACTCTTGGCTATATCTCAAAGTCATTTCTCCTCTCACATTTCCTTGACTTGGAGGTCACTTTTTCGTCAGATTCTGTTGAGAAACTACCATGAGACATGTGTTTATTCAACAATCTGTATTGGCACATAGATCACAGGTGTGTGATCCTTGTGCATAAGAAGTTTCAAAACTTAAGTCTTCAGAGCTTGCAACTTTGTCACTATGAAATAGATAGCATTAAATATTTTTAGAAGAGTAAATATTTTATGCGATGAGAAAAGGAAAGGTAAAGAATGGGTAGATTGAAACTGTTTTTCAACCTAAAGGTTGAATACCAAGGACATTTTAAATATATGGAAAAAGTTATTTCTTCTCATATTTAAAAACATTAAAAGCAGCTAATTTTAAATATAGGACAAAACTGATCTCAATACTTAAAAATTTCAGTGCAAATTGAGCCACTACTCTGATTTTGCAAATTAAGATATCCTAAGAACACTGCATAATAAGAAGCCTTAATATGCATGAACTTTTGAACAACTATTTTTATTACTGATTATATTTTTAATCCTGTTCCTGAATTATTTGAGAATTAAATTTAAATGAAATGAAAAAACCCTATGCAAAGAACATGACCCATCAAAGAAATATACAGCTAATCTCTCAGCAAAAGTATTCTTTCACATTAGTGGTAATAAAAGTATGCTTTTATTTTTATGTAAACTAAGTTTGGTTTCAGTACATCATAGAACTAACTGATACATATTTTTAGAGTCGGATTAAATGCATGGATATCTTTTATTGAGTCTAAATCTATGGAGAAATTATGTAACACATTCAAAAATAATCAACAATATTATAATTATAAATTAAGTTCTGCAGGGATAGCAGTTGGGTTATTTGGTGCATGCAGTGTGCAAAGACCACCTGGCAGGAACTGAAGCACGTATTTTTAAATACCTAACGCACTTCAGAATTAGTGGCACTGTTTTCCCCCGGGTCTTCTCTCTGTAATTTCCATGTTTAGATATAAATTGTCAGGGTAGGAGCCTTTATGTTTACTAAGATGAAGTTTACTGTACTGAAAAATTAGCATGTTCACTACTTCTATGTAAAAACTCTATTTAAATAGACATTACAAGGAAATGTCCTCAGATGAAAGAAATTCTGTCTACCTCAGGAACATCATGATGACTGCTGCAGCCTAAAGGTTAAAAACCAGTGACTCTTAAGAGTACCTTCTCAAGTTCAAACTCATGAACAAAGATTTTTTTTAGGGTAATCTTCATCACAGCTGATTTTCAGGTGCCCCGCTCTGTTCCTCATACATCCCCACACAAGTCAACACTTAGAAAATGAGAGAGGTCCTCTTCAAAGCTTTTAGTCATCTCCATTTCTTTCTTAATTTGACCACAACTAGTCTCTTCTTTACTGGTCTGTACCTGGGTTTTCATTTTTTCAATCAGTTTAGATAAAACTCAGTCATTTTAGCACACACTGCTTACCTTCTCCTGAATATCTGAAGTCTTGTGCAGTGTTATGTGGCTGTGATTATCTTGCACACTGCTTTCAAATGATCTTTAAAAAGAGTGCAGTGGAGAACCTGATGGAAAAGGCTAAAACATAATTAGCTTTTTCTCTTAACACATTTTGATGTAAAGAGCCTGTAGAGAACACCCGACTCACGAGTAGCTATGTGGGATCAAGTGATCTCAAGGTGTCAAGCTGAGGAACAGCATACATGTCAGCTCTCCAGCTGTTATCACAAAACACCCTCATGGACAGATTTTTCAGTTTCTAACACTGTGCCAATGCAGGGAGCAATTTCAGAGCCTACTTTTCCATTTAAATGTGTAAAGATATCAATAACAATCTTGGTATTATCACAAGTCCACCTAGTCCCTTAAAGATGTCTCCCTGCTTCAAGTTTCCCAGGGAGGTGGTGCAGTTGCTGTCTCTGGAAGTGCTCAGATGGTGTCTGGATGTGGCACTTGGGGATGTGGTTTAGAGATAATTATGGTGGTGCTGGGTTGATGCTTGAATGAGATGATCATGAAGGTCTCTTTCAGCCTTGATGGTTCTGTGATTCAGTGATTTGATGTTAAGTATCTGAACAGAACACAAAGAAATCTAAGAAAACCCTTTATAGAAATGCACCCCACTAGGGTTTTCACTAGAGTAATATGTTGCACTGCAAAAGAAATAACAAAAATTTGTAGTTTTCAGGATATAAAAATCAATAATGTTTTTCCCTTAGGACAGACAGGGAAAATAACAATTCATTTAAAAAGAAAGTTAAAGCAGCAACAACAAATAAATAATAAAACCACTATTACAGCTAGATTTTTTTTAAAAAATAAAGCTAAATAACCTAATTTTCAGGCTTAGACATCTACATTAGTATTTTAGTTCTGTAATGAGAAACGTACTCACAATGGGACCTTAATTACATGTATCTCTTACTCCTAATTCCCTTTCATTTTACCCTGCACTTTAAGAGAGATGAAGGGTATTACAGAATTCCAGGGAACTGGAGATAATTCAACAAATGGCAGTAAATCGGATTTTTACCTCTAAAAAAGCTGAGCTTAATCCAGCTTCATAACAATTACTGGAAGATACTCAATGTTGCGTAAAAATAGATATCTGTCCAGTTCCTCAGGGAAATAATTTTTAGAAGTTAACAGTCTAGATGGCAAGCACAACAGGAAAATCAGTGACTTAACTGGCTTGTCAATTGAACAATATCTTCAGCACTGTGGTTTACATACACAGCAAATGAGCAGAAAGAGGCTTTCACTATACTCATGTGCTGTTTGCACACTGCAGAATTACAGAAGATTTAGCCTCAAGTCCTGTCTATTTTCATTTCTACAAATCCTAAGCTGTTGAAAAGGTAGACATCAACAATAGGAAGGAAAAGAATATTACTCCTCTTTCTCAACTTTTATTAATAATTGTGCCTACAGCCAGAGTGAAGGTCAGCATACTACCAGGAGAGATTCTGTTTGAGCAATACAGACACACTACAGCCTGGCAATGAAAAACAATGCAAACATTAGGGTGACAAAGTGCATGGGGTAAAAGCACTGCATTATTCTCAACAGTACATTCAATTTACTTTTTTAAAAGGTACAGCAAATAATGATGTTTCATTTCCACAGAAAAGAATACAAATACCAAACCATACAACTGGTAAAGGAAGTAAAGAAAAAATTAAAGTGATGACAAAATCAACAGAGAATATTTTCATGAAAAATTCTAAATCACTTCAGGCTTTTTTGGAAGTCAGAACTCTGAAAATAAAAATGTTGCTTGAGATACATCAGTGGTGGTTTTACAGGGAATGTACCACACTTATTCAAAAGGTGAAATGTCTGATTACCTTAACAGTCTTAGACATTACTGTTTTTTAACTCTCCTGTTCCATTTGGAAGTATAGGAGTACCTAGCCTCATTAGCATTGGATAAAAAACTGCTACATGGGTGGGTTCAGCAAAAGTAAGGAAGCATAGTAATAGAAATCTATTGCCATTTTTCTCCATTGTCTCCTTTCTCCTCTTATGAATACCATAAAATCTAGATGAGTTAAAAAATGGGACTCTTACTGTTTGTCAAAACAGAACATTTGGAGTTAGAAGAGTTAGAAGTGGCAGCCCCAGTGTTCTTTTTAAATTATGTTTCAAGTCATTTCATTCTGCTTAACTAAGATCCTACAGTAGTTTCAGTCAGGTAAGCTACTCCTTGTTTTATGTTCCAAGGCAGAGCTCATAGCAATGACCACAGATGAAGCCATTCACACATACATAAACCATTTTTTCACTGACCTGTAAGTAAAATAGGTATAACGATCTTATTTGGGTAATTATATTAAAAAGTTGAAATTCACAGGAGTTGTTTTACCTTTGACAGCAGGGGGCTGCGGGAGTGTCTGTGTGAGAAGAGGATAGATATCTGCCAGACATTACCAGTTCCACAACAGAACCACGACAGGACACAGCCAAGGCCATTGATAAAGCTGGTGGCACCTCTGGGAAAACACAGTTAAGATCAAAAAAGTTCCAGAGAGAAGAGAGAAGAGTGAGTGGGAAAAAAGTATGAGAAATCACCCTGAAAACACCAGCAGTGGGGAAGAAGGGGAATGAGGTGCCTTAGGCCTCAGAGAAGGTATTTATGTGCATGAAGGAGACCAGAGTGGGGAAGGCATTTCCCCCCAGCAGGCAGAGAGGATCCGTGCTGGTGCAGATATCCACACTGGAGCCCATGGAGTACCTGAACATGTGGATATTCCCTCAAGGAACTGGGACCTGTAAAGAGCACACACTGGAGCAGTTTCATCCTAAAACTCGAGCTTCTGTGAAGCATCCAAATACTTCAGGTTTATCCTCAAGAATTGTGTATGAGAGTCCCTAACAGAGCAGGGTAATAGTGTTAGGAGGAAAGAGAAGCAGAGAGAAATGCTAAAAACTGAACACATTGCTCACATTGTCCGTCTTCCCCTGCATGGTTCATAAGGGGGAAGAGCAGAAGAGTCAGAAATCAGGAAGGAGTTTGAGTCTGGGATGAAATGGGGTTGGGATGAAAGAGTTTTAATTTTTGCATTTGTTCCTCACTCTTTAAATCTATTTTTATCGGCAACCCATTAAACGCATTTTCTCCAAACTGTCTCTGTTTTGCCTATGGTGGTAACTGGTAGGTCATCTCCTTGTCTTCTTCCCTACCTATAGTTAATTCACCTCAATTTCTGCCCCTGTCCCATTGAAGAGAGGGAGTGACTGATTTGGCAGCTGGTCAGAGTAAGCCCTCCACAGCCTTAAAACTTTTGCTTCAAATTCAGTCGTGATTCAATCATCTTCATATTAAACTACATTTTTATTAAGCAACACTTGCATTCATATGTATAGGAATCTACACTGTGAATACCAGTCTTGTTCATTGAATAAAATCTGTCACACTAAGTTTATTTTAATGAACTGTTGTGTTTGAAGATCAAATCATTAGTAATGTCTTGAATTTTTTCCATGTTTTTCAGGCCATGGTTGTGCTATCAGTACAAGTGCTTCCCACAGATGTTTTTCATTTTAGGCTCCAAATATATTCTAGATAGGTAAATATATACATATGCAGACTCAAAGTTTAAAAAAATTAAGGTATCTACTGATTTACATGTGAACAAAAGCACCACATTTTTGAAAGTAAATTTATAACAACTGCTTGTGCAGAAAATCTTTATATTTTGTGAAAAACTATGTGTACATTGGCAATTTAGCCCAATGATGAGAAGACACAATGTAAAATTTCCAGAAATTCAACAAGCATAGCATTATTTACCTCCTCTGCTTGGTCGAGAAGCAAATAGGGCTTCTATGTGGCTTAATGTACAGGCTACCTATCTAATTCTCTTGAAGTCATCATAAGTATGCACAGATTGTGACCTTGGAAAGAAGCATTTCAAAGGGTAGGGGAAGAGAAAAAAAAAACATCACCAAAACAACAACAAAAAAATTACTCCTCTAAGATGGTTAGAAAGCAGTGTCTTCCTGTGACATGAGGGAAGTAACTGTTAGTACTGGATATAACTTGAACATTTGGATTCTGTTGTGTGACTGCAAGGGGTGATGGGTGGGTGAGGTGCAGTCAGTCAAGGAACTGATAGCTACCTCTGGAATACTTCTCACTGAACATAAAAAACTATATTAAATTTTTGACTTAGTGAAAATTCTTCATTTATAGAAGTCTATACTTTTCCAAGTTTTCAGTCATAATCCTTTCCCCAAATATTTTCTTCATTCCTACACAGTCTATGAAGGGAAAATTCAAAGGAGCAACATTCAGGATTTCCCAGTTTATTGTGAGGATTAAAGATAAGCTCCTGTTTTTCAAGGAGCAGCATGACAACATTGTTCTTGGCTCTGCTGTGAAACAACTACCTGAAAGGTTAGCAATAAAAAATACTTTTCATGGCAAGTCCTAAACAGGGTCTTTTTCAATGTGTATTAAAAACATCCTGGAAATCTTGTGCTTTTTGTAGGTATGGTGTTTATAGAAGCAATTAATTATTGGTGACCCTAGGGATGCAATTTCATCAAGAATGCTGGAGAACACACTGAAGAAAATGCAGTCAAAAGCAAGAAAATCTCCTGCATTCCATGAAATAATTATTAAAGAAACTCTTGCAGACCATTGCCTGCGAGTTCCTCACATTTCCAAAATATTCAGGGATGCTGACAATTGGGGTATAAAAAAATACCAAAACGGCCTACATCTCTTGGAACTTTTCTACGTACTGTTCTTTGCCTCTGATAAATATGAGGAATACTCACAAACTCTCAGAATCAAGCTTCTTTGCCCTTTTTATTTCTTTTATTTTCTTTCTTCCCAAAGAGAACTATGGCCTTTAAGTTATGCTATGTAGACTGAAAAAAAAAGGCAAAGAAAAAAAAAGCTAAAAGATACTTACATGAAGCAGAGTCATGACAAATCTTAGAGAGTAAAAATAAATTGCTTCATTGCAATGATAAGCTCCACTTCTATGTAATTTATGAAAAGCCAACTGTCATCAAAATTCCTAATTTATAGTGTTCAACTAAATGCTACTAACTGAAAAGCATTAATCCACATCACCAACTTAATGTGCTTTTGTCAAACTTCTCAGTCTCTTCTGCCAAAGAAGAACATTTTTGACAAGTAGATTGATTGGTGAGCTAACAGTGTTTGACTGAGGGGAGAGTGTACAACAAGAACTTAAAAAAATATGTTAGCAGTATATATGAGCAAATTCTATTTGCTCATACAGAACAATACCGTTATTTTGCAAAATATGTGTCAATAAGATTGATAAATTATTATTTGGTTATAAAAAATTCTGTTTCAAAATGGATTTAATTTTCATTGTGAAATAATTCATAAAGAGTCAAAATGTGCAACTAATATGAAATATGCCCATTAGGTCTGAATAATAATCAACTGCAGAGTGCTTTGTTAGCTCGAGTGGTTAAAAAAATTTATTGAGATTCTGTCTTTCAAGCTTAAGTAAGTAAAATGAAAAATAATATGCTTGTTTCTACTTTGTTAAGTGTAATAGATACTGCAGATTTAAGATAGAGAACAGCTCCTTTTAAAAAGAAGGCATAACTGGGAATCCCATATTCCTCAGAAAACAAACCACCATTATGTCTGGTTTTTCCTAATTTTCAAGTATTCCTGCTATTGCAACTAGACTTTTTTTCTGGAAGTGGTTGGGAGGAGGGAACTGAAATTTTATCACAAGAGGATTATAAACAAAATCATACACCTGTCCCCTTGTGTAATGCTTGTGCTGTTTGGAACAAAGACTTGCCCACAACCATTTTCCAAGACTGAGTGGAAATAAGTGGCATAGATTTGACACAGGAAATTTTGTGCCAGACACATATATCTGAGTGAGTAAGCATGAGATAGTGTGGCATTGAAGTGTCTTTCTGTTGATCCTGAGGCAAAAGGGCAGCACACAAGGTAAAGCATTACTCCACTGAAGTATTTCAAGTATCTCCCAGGTCAAAAGGAAAACCTTTCTAGACCAGACTCAGGGATATATCTAGCTGGTTTTGCCTTCAATAGTAGCCATAAAAAGGTGTCAAGGGAAAAAAAAAAAAAAAAAGGCAAAGCGAAACTATGCAATGCTTTAGCCTATTTCTTCCTGTTCTCTGAACCAGTTTTGGTTCGAATTTCCTGAGCATGTTGTAGTTTGTCTACTTAGTAACTCCCAACAATGTCTCGTTCCAAGTCTTTTTACACTCATGCCTTTGAGACCACATACATTTTCACGTCTCTCTGACATCTCTTGGGAAGGTGTTGAACAGGTAAAGGATCACTGTGGAAAATCCTACAACACTTTTCAGATATCATCCCCCATGGCAAGTGAACAGCAGTCTTTCCTCTAGCCCCACTATTTGTATTACATGCAGGGCTTTTTGTACTATAGCTATACCAAGTAAAAGTTTGTAGTCATTTACTTATCTGTCCAGTATCTACCAGAAGGCCATACTAATTTTCTGTTTGATTAATATTAACTCTTTTTTGGATTTTTTTTGCTTTTGTTTTTTGTCTCATTATTAGAACTCAACTATCAATGAACTTATTGAAAATCTATTTTTTGCTATTTAAAATTTCTCCAAAACTAAATTGCAATGGTTTTTAGCTCTCAGTATGTTAAAATGGAAAAAATAGCATTTTGCCACATTTTAATCACAGCACCTAGCACATGTTCCTGCAGGGTCTGAGTGCTAATAATTTTGGTATAATTTTCAATACCAAAACACAAGAGACAACTCGTGTCAGCTGGCAGCAGCAGAAGTCTCCCAGTGAAGTGCAAGAGGCACTGGGAGAGAAGGTTCTCGGGAGGGAGGCTGGTGTAGGGAGACCCCTTCATCTACAGCACTTCATCAACAGAGCTGTTCTTCAGTAAAACACCTATCAGATATTCCTAGCACTACACATACTTTTGCAATTGAAGTCTCAGTGAAGAGATTTTCTGTTTAGTCCTCCTGGAAGGAGAGCATAAGACTGAAAATCAAATGCAGATAAATGATTTTACACAATTAAATGAGCCATCCATGGGCAATAGTCCATAATGCATACCCATGTGCATGGTTTATCAAGTTAGACTTCCATAATAACACTTGTATTATTTTATGTTAGCCCTGGGCTGATAGCTTTGGTATTCCCAATTACAGTGAGTTAACTGACTTGTGTAACTTTGTTAACCTCTAATGAACTGTTTACATGCCCCAGCCCCATGACAAGGTCAGCAAAACTTCCCAGGAAAAGATCACAATTCACCTCTAGCCTCTGCCTCTCACTCCACCAAATTACAGAGGCCTGTTGCTCATAATGGAAACTTCCAGTTACCCAAGAGGAACAGAAACATCAGTCTGAGAAGATAATGCTAGGCAACTACGTGGCTATTAGGAGGCTTAGAATACTGGAAAAAGAGCAAAGGAGACCATTTATAGCAAGTGAGAAATGTGAGTGTTCTGTCTTTTTTTTAAGTTATGCTGTCACCAATTATTGCAAGCCTTACACAATTATGAAAAATTTGAAATCTCTCATTGCTAGAACCAATGCCTAAGGACATTCTCAGAAGAGAAGTTAAGAAAGCTGTTCAAGTTAACAAGAAATAGAAAACATCAGAAAACAGATCTTCTCACAAGTGTTTAAAATCAAATACTTTTAAGTTGATCTTGGGAAGGAAGAATAGCTTGAATTACTATTTATGAAAGCTAGAGGTTTGGGGTATTTTAGGTTTGTGTGTGGTTTTAATCAGCAGTCTTTCACATAATGAAGTCAATTTAGTCTTCAATCTTCTTTAGTCTATAGCCGTATTTAAACTTATTTGCTCTTTCAGTGGGAAAAAAGATCAAATATATGCATTTCAGCTTTCTGTTGAAATTGCTTCTAAAAACTATCACCTTTTAATTCTCTTTCAATGGAAAATACATCCCAATATTTTTCTGAGTAAGAAGTAATGACAGGACAAGACCTCGAATATTTGGATATGCCAATAAGTCATATTGCTTTCTTTAAGATAATAATTTTCTTAGCTTCAATATGATAATTGTAAAAATATTTGAGGTCTAGGAGGGATAGCTACATGAGTCGTAAGGAACACAAGTGCTTCACATAGCACTCAGCATTTTTATTGTATCTTCTGAGCTACATCAAAAGAAGCATTGACCAGCAGCTCCAGGGAGGTGATTCTCTCCTCTACTCCACTCTTACGAGACCCTTCCTGAAGTGCTGCATCCAGCTCTGGGGTCCCCAACATAAGAAGGTCATGGACCTGCTGGAGTGAGTCCAGGGGACTGCTGTGATGTCCAGATGATCAGGGGGTTGGAGCATCTCTCCTGTGAAGACAGGCTGAGAGAGTTGAAGTTGTTCAGCCTGGAGAGTAAAGGCTCCAAGGATCTTAGGAAAGCTGGGGAGGGACTTTTTACATGGGCCTGGAGTGATGGGATAAGAGGGAATGGCTTTAAACTGAAAGGGTGAGTTTACAGTAGATAATGGAAAGAAATTCATTGTGAGGGTGGTGAGGCACTGGAATAATTTTTCCAGAGAAGTTGTGGATGTCCCATCCCTGGAAGAGTCCAGGTTGGATGGGGCTTTGACCAACTTGGGCCAGTAATAGGTGTCTCTGTCCATGGCAGGTAGGTTGGAACTTTAAAGTCCCTTCTAGCCAAAACCATTCTACAATTCTGCAACATAAAAACATACTGGAAAAATATGGTAATGACAGGACATACAGATGTTATTGTTTTACTTCACATTAGTCTACTTGAAGCACTGTAAAAAAAAAAATTTATTGAATTATTTTGCCCATACCACTACATACACCTTATTACTCTACACATTTTATGTTTCATATAATACTTTAGGGGACTTATTAACTATGAAAAACACATTATCCTTAAAAAAAGTTATGAAGTACTGAACGTGTACAACTAAATATGGAGTTAAAAGTAGCAGCAAAGACTTCCTTCTTCAATCTTATATTTAAATAAGAACACCAAGTGGGCAGCAAGGAAGGATCCTGCAATATCTTTAAAAGGGTAAAGCTACAAAATTTTCGTGACTCACAACTCACAAAATTATAGTACAGAAAAAAAGTAACCTTATGATTCAGACTGTAATTAGCAGCTTAGAAAATGCAGAAGAGAAAATGAGTCAAAAACCACAGCCATTCAGGGCCTTAAAAATAAGGGAAAGTACTTTAAAATCACTGCACTAAATTTACAGTAAGCCTGCAGTGAAGAGAATTTTTAAAAGGGAGATATTTATGGAAAAGAAATCATATACAAGTTAGAGATGAGAGACTTTACATTGAAAAAAAAAATCCTTTTCCTACAAATAATATGATCTGGAAATTCAGAAAATAAAGCAATCCTTTCACTGATCAACAGTTTCAATTTGTTTACATTAAGACAGCAAAATCATATAGATACCAATAGTTTTTCCAGAATCAGCACTTCTTGTGGCAAAAAATACCATTAGGCTGCACAGAAAGTATGACATGGGAGTTTTATATTTGAACAAAAAGAAATAATTGTTTATTAAGGAGTGTACCTGTCATTAAAACTCTACCCCTCTAGCAAAATAAGGACTGAAAACTAAAGAGAATTGTGCAGCTGAAGATGTGCAATTGCTCAGCTCTGCATCTGAGTCTGAGAGGATACACAGAAAATTCACTTGAATACTGTTTTCAATTCGTCAGCACTGAGAGGAGATGGGAAACCAAGGCCTGATGCTTACCTCATTTAAGAGTAGCAGTGTTTCTTCATTGCAAGGGAGAGGTTCCCTCAAGGCCTTTCACAGCAAAGACACAGAAAAGCCACAGCAACAGAAAGGGATTGTCAGCAAACAAACTAATAAAAAAGAGTCCTGCAAGCTATTTCCCACTGCTTTCTAGGGCAAGCTTAGACTTCTTTATAAGTAATCCAAACAGCACACTTCTGTGCCTGCAAAACTTTACACTGTCTTTCTATACAGTTAGTTTATCTGTCCCTGAGGTCATCTCCCAAAGCTTTACTCTCCACCTTGTTTTTAGAGGGCATGAAAACCATTAATCACATCAAAGAAACAAGTGATGGTGTTAACTATGTAGTGACTTAATATACATAAATTCATACTGGTATTTTCAGGAACATGTAGGTGTCTATAGGATAGAAAAAAAAAATCTACTAAGTCCTGATTCTCTACACTTAGTTATTCTTTAATCTGTTTCATGCATCATCTTGGGTACTAGAATACGCTCATGTACAACGTAAGTCTTTCTCTGGTTGGCTAAGTTGATACAGCCTGCAATCAAAACCAACCATCAAGTGACTACAAAAGAAAAAAAGAAAAAAAAAAAACACAGTACACTTTTTTTTTCTTTTCTATGTTTTTTTAAGGTCTCCATGTTATTATGTGATATCCGCTGAGCTAGGGGCAGCTGGTGATACTCTTGTGATGCATTCCCTATAATGATGGATTTCTGGAGTCCAGATATTTCTCAAAAATATTAGGTTTTTGTATGGAATTTTTCCCAAACATGACAATGTAAATTAAACATAGCATCCTCATATCAAAGAGAAATAAGAAATAGATTTTTTTTTTTTAATACAACATTATGCCTGGAAAATATTTCAAGAAAAGGAAGCTCAGATATACACAAACTGCTCCAATTTTCAGTGGGGATTTCTGAAGATATAATACAAGATAAACCTAATTAGCTTCAAGGAAATGACAATAAGAGATCAGAGGAGTGAATAGACTGGTTAAATCTACACAGACTTCAAAAGATCCTCAACAGAAAATGCAAGAAAAAGACTAATGAAGAAAATTAGTAACTGTGATATAGTTAGCAAAATTCAAATTGGATTCCAGAATACCACTGTTAGGTTAATGATTTGTTGTATAGCAAATGCAGGGAACAAGGGTTTCTGAATATAAAATGTCTAACATTTAGCTCAAAGCTGTTGGAATTACAACATGTATAAGCTGCTTTCCCCCGCTTTCTGTTCTAGTGGAACAGGGTTGTGAGTTAACCTGATCTTGGTTCCTGCACCTGCATATTAGCTGTATACTAATAATTACTGGATCAAAACTGGAGCCTGGCATTTACAAAAAATATCCTGAGGAACCTAGAGAGCTCCAAGTTTAAACAGTGATGTGATGGCAATTCTGAAAACCTGTTAAGAGATAAGTGAACTATAGAGATTAGGGTAAAATGGAAGCTGGAGCACAGTCAGCCAGGGAGGGAGTCCATTGAAAAGACAGAAGGATATGAAAGAAAGAAAAAATTTACATTTTTTGCATGTTCTGTCTAAAGCAAAATATTAAAATTATTTTAAAACAAGTAACAATTTAAAATATCAAAAAAAGGAGATAGCACAAAATGGGGGAAAAAAAAGGATGTTTATCAAATCTTAGTTAAAAATTTAAGAAAAACATGGCTGTTTAATTGCAAAAGCTGTCATGAGGACTGCTCTACAGCTATTATTTTGGGACATAGAGACATCAACATAGATCAGGCCATTCCATATGAGTCCACAGCCACAGACTAAAATATCACTGTCGTTTCTGTCTGAACAAAACGAAAACCTGGTCTTTTTTTAAGTTTACAATTCACATAATCTTCAGTTCAAGGTACTTTAGTCCAAGCAGTGCCTGCAGAAAATTATTCAGTTGCCTGAATCTGAATTTACATACAAGAGCACCCAAGTTTCAAGGTGCTAAATAGTGAGGTAGAGTTATACTAACACCAGCATTAGTCAACTCAAATTATGTTTGAAAATGGTCTTAGGTTTTTTTTATAGTGGTCTGAAAACAATATTAAATTATGTACATTTTGCATATTCTGGACCTATCACATGTCCAGCTTTCCAAGAAGGTGTTGTATGGAGAGGCAACATGATCTAAGCAAAAGGCAGCACAGTGGAAAAAGCAATGGCAAGGTGAGAGGAAAACAGACCCAAAGTCCCTACATGGTGATCCTTATCTTCAGCTCCTGGACAGGTTACAATAGTAATAAGTCAAATCAATTTTTGATACCTGAAATCAATCCAACATTTGTTATACTAAGGTAAAAGACAATCTGAAATGTAATTATGACAAATTCTCTCTCAGGTGGAGCCAAACAATAAACTCAATGTGATTAACCAAATCAGTTGTAACTGAACACTTGAATGGAAATTTCCAACTTTCACAGGTGGCACAGAGAAGCATAATGTAACAGCTTATCCTGGAGTATGTCTGCTTTTAGCATCACAAAAGAGAAAGCAGTTCATCAGATGTACATTGGAAAGTGCATATAATAGACACTTTAAAACCTCTCAAAAACTTTAAATAAATATGCAATGCAAATTCATAACTGTTCTAGAAGACCATCATGGGAACAAAAATAAGGAATTAACAACTTTCCCAGAGCAAGAAAGAGGTAATCTTTGATATATAGATTTTTTTTTTTTTATATATAATCTTTTCCCCCTACCAAACTTTCTCATATAAAGACATAAGAAGCTCAAGACTCAAATATATGCTTAATTTTGATGGTAGAATATTTAACATCAGACACAGAGAATACTGGCTCAGTGCATGAACCATGAAATTTCCCATAAAGCCTTAGCATAATTGTACGTGAGCTCTGTAGAAATGTCAATCAGCTGAGTTCTGTGGAAGATAACAGAGAAACACTCTCAAATGTGCTATTAGAAGTCCTCAAGCATTAGAAAAGCTTCTAAATCACTCAGCTGAAAACCTGTCATGCTTGAATAACTATAATAAGCACAATAATAAGTGTATAGTCTCTGAGGCTGTTGAGAAAACTACAAGATACTTTGTTATTCTTATCTGTGAATGATAAACCTCAAGTAATGTGTTGTAGGCCATTTATACCACACACAAAATAAAGAAATCAGTTTAAGGAACTATGTTTTCCACACAAGTCTATTAGCGAAGAATAGATGTAGAAAGACATAATGAACTCTCCATGATACTTTACCTGGAGAAAAAAAGCAGTTATCTGGGGACAAGCAGCTGTATTAAGCATTGAATAAGATACAGACAGCCTTTTATTGCATCATTTTACATTTTCAGAACACCATACACCCTGACCTAATTAAGCTTCACAGTTACTTCTTCATTATCTTTGAGGGTTTAATCATTAGTTTATAAACACAGAACAGAGACATAATGAAGACAATATCAGTTTAGGAGCAGGTCTCCAATTAAAAATTTTCGAGATATCATGAAGGATTCAGTAACAAAAATCTCATTGAAAATCAGGCCCTTTCACTGACAAGCCACCATACTGTGGGATGTCTAGCTCATAGATATTTTATTGACATACTCTAGGCATGTCTTTTTCGATGCTGAAAGGTTTACAACAAAAGCAAGTCACTTTACCCTTTTTGACTGCATGGTGTATTTCATTTTCAGGTACTGCATTAGTTATAATACTGGCCTTAATAAATCACACACAGAACAGAACACACACAGAATCACTAGGCTGGAAGACACTTTTAAGACCATTGAGTCCAATCCAGCCCTAACACCTCAACTAAACCATGGCACTGAGTGCCACATCTAGTCTTTTTTTAAACACATCGACTCCACCACCTCCCCGGGCAGAAAATTCCAGACTCCATCACTGTTTCCGTAAAATCTTGTTCCTAGTATCCAAACTGAATTTCCCCGATGCAGCTTAGGACTATGTCCTCTCCTTCTGTCAGTTGCTGCCTGGAGAAAGGGACCAGACCCACCTGGCTACAGCCACATTTCAGGAGGTTGAAGAGAGTGATAAGGTCACCTGTGAGCCTCCTTTACTCCAGGCTAAACAACCCCAGCTCCCTCAGCCATTCCTCACAGGGTTTGTGTTCCAAGCCCCTCACCAGCCTTGTTGTCTCCTCTGGACGCGCTCCAGCACCTCAACATCCTTCCTAAACTGAGGGGCCAGAACTGGACACAGCACTCACATCTGTCTCAAAACACAGTGCAACTGAACCAACATCTTTTACAGCTTCAGTCAAATGCCCTGGGTCATCAACACTGTGAATGAATTAAAGTTACTAAAGTTTATCTACCTTTAACTAAGTTAAAGCAACACATCTAATAAGCATTGATTGTGTGTGTGAAGAAGATATACAATCAATCTAGTCTGTGATTTTTCAGTTTATTGTTCCTCTTGCCATTATGTCAGCTGCTCTGCAATCACAGAAGTGAATCATGTCTGTCAGTGCAAGTGAAGTCTGAGCAATCATCTTAAAGCATCTGTCTGCAGAATTGCTTAAAGGTTGTTTATATATTTATACATATGATACCAAGATTAAAATTAGATTTTTGTCCTTTACAGATATTTCCTATTGCATAACTGCCTTCTCTCTCAGTATATCTCCCAGGATATAGTGTGATGTGTTAGAGCAACCAGCTGTAGAAACCAGAAGTTTGCATTTCTCCTGTCCCTAATGTATTTTGTTCTGTAAATGAGAAAATTAACATTTCAGTAACAGTAACTTGAAGAAGCTTTTTATTCTTTCTACTAGTGATTTATGTAGCCTGGATTGTAGATATGGATTACTTACACATTTCGGAGAAGCCAGATGCAGATGCATAACCTCCCATGAATGAACACCCCCCCTAAAAATGTTTAACATGAGGCAACCTTGTTCACAGTCAGTCTTTTACATTAGGATTAGAATTCTGATATTTCACCCACTTTCACTATTTTTTGGTCTTTTTTAAAACTGTAGGTCACACCTAATAAATAGTTAATTGGGAATAATCACATGTCGAATAATGGGCTGTCATCAAGATGTGCTGATTTCAAGTAACTTACATCTCAATGTTTTCATGCCGACATTAGCACTAAAATCACCAAAAGAGACATCTGGCCTTGCATAACTGAGAGTAGTTTAAATACTCAGTATCATTATTTTACAGTATGCTAAGTTTCTTATAATTAAATACTTTCTTTTAGCATAAATATTTAGGTTTTTTGAATAAAATTTTTTAGGCTAGTGTCATGAGGAATGGAAAAGATATAAAACTTTGCTCCGCTTTATATCTACAATGTACAAGTCCAACAGGAAGATAATATCTTGTTAGCACAACATTTAACAGGAGAGTAACAGATCTCATCCTTACAAGTGATTTTTATTCAGGTAGTACAGGGAATTTAGTCTGTGTCTCCCATGCCCTATAAAGACTTTTAAATTACTGTATTTCCTCTCAATATGATTAATGGAAAGTGTTTTCTTCTAACAGAAATACCCCAAGATATAAATTACTGTGTTAACAATTTTAATTACTATTCCCCAGCAAACAGTTAGGCCTATTTAGACTCATTAAGTATATCAATTCCAGAGTAGTTTAAACACAACACATTAAAAAAATAACATCATCTCAAAGCTACCACAGACAACTGTAGCATTATAATACAATGGACTCAATCCTACATTATTTTCTCTGCATATCCAAGATTTCTTAAGCTGAATAAAATAGTCTCTATTGACTTGAATGATTTTCAGGTTACCAATGGCAAAACCATTGTGTTTGATAACAATATTAACTTTGTATCTAATCCTGTTTTCCTACAATCATCATCGTCAATGACATATTTCATCGCAAATTCATTTATAAGATTTTAAACATTTAAAGATTAACACAGATATTTTACTTCTCAGATTTTTACCCTATACAGTTCTTGCAAACTTTAATCTAGAACATAACATGTCCTTATTTCCACTAATTCTTAGCAACTTAACATTACTGTGACAACAAGCAAAGAAGGAAAAGAGCTACAAGTCCTGAATTATACTTCACAATGTTTTAGAATGAAGAAAAAAGTAAAGTTTCCACATCACATTAAAACACAGCTGGGGAGTTTTGTGAGTCTGAGCTCACTCATTTCACACACATTCCAACAGTTTAGCACTTTCCTCTCATACATTATCCTTCATCAGAGTATTTGCATGTACAAAAGTCAGGGATGTATCCCAGTAATGAACTGTACTCTAGACTAATGTGGAAGTTTATGGACTAAGGAAGGCCTACTGGGAAGCTACCTACTGTATAATACATACTACACCCCTGAAAGTCAAAAATTATTTCTATTTCCTCAGACCTGTGAAACATTAATAATGGATAACTAATAGCTACACAATTTCAAAAGAATTTATGCAGAAAAAGAAATAATTATATTAAATATGGGCTATAGGAATTTCAGAACATATGCTGAGTTCTGATTATATTAAACCATAATTTAGAAAATGAAATTATGTGAAATAAACATAGAGGACTGAGAAGCAATTTTTTTTGTAACTGAGAAATCCTGCATTTGTTTGACAGTCATATTCTCACTTTGAATTGCATTCAAAACACATCTATGTTGGCCACACTTTCTTTGCTCTTTGCTGCTATTTACTTTAAAAGAATAAATATTTGTTTCCACCATACATTCTATTCCTTTTCCACTTCTTTTCTTTTTTCAAAACATTTTTACAGAACTTCGCTATTTCATGGTTATTTTTCTTTGATGTTCAAAATTATCCACTGATATTTTATTTTTTCATTATATGTACAAGCATTTTCCATTTTAAAATTATTCTTTGTAATACACCCAGAAGTATCAGGACTGAGCCATTTCCACATAAAATTTCTCATAATTTCAAACTAGAAAACATTACTATTCCATGTTTATTGTGCCCCTCCAGCAACTCTCATGGGAGGTCATACAGAACTGCATGACAGCCATGAAATTATGCTGTATCAATAACAAATAACTTGCCATAAATGTCAAAATCCCTCAGCTTCTAAAGACTGCTTTAGAAATTATGTTACACTAATCTTAAAACAGTGACATTCTGGCCTTCCTTTCCTCTTTCCTGTACCTCCATTTGGTGGAATATCTCCTATTTATCAGCAATTTATTATGAATGAGACTACAGAGGTTTAAAATTGTTAATGCAAATTAAGCCACTTGATAGCTTCAGAGTGAACAAACACTAATATTTTTTTCTAATTGCCTAATACTTTCTCTTGAATAACTTGCAAACATTTGAAACACACTTCTATCATTAGCATAATATAATCATAATGTTCCCATTTAATTACAATTTATTTGAATGACTAATCATCAGTTTCATGTTTTAAAATAATGGAAACATTTTACAAACTGCAATGTAATATCTGCCTATCAAAGCATTAGTATAAAGATAAGTTGCAATACACATGGCTTTTATTAGCCATTGTCTTTAAAGCTATTTTCTACTTCTTTTGCAGCCTCTATGACAGACTTAAAAAAAAAAAAAAGTAAGTTTGATGCATGTCCATGAATGATGCAAAGAGAACTGTCTCCCAAGAACAATTCATCCGAACTGTTGGGTTTTTTCCAGCCTATGCCACTAATAACCTCAGTTACTGGCATCATCCCAGCAAGAATGAGTCATCTTAAATTTGAAGGATATCAGCTGCATTTTTATAGCCATGTTAAAATGAAAGACTTTATAGTCAAACACAGCATCTTTTCAATTGCATCTTCGCTAATTTATTTAAATGGTAGAAGAGCAGAACATAGAATGTCAGCTGGGAGAATTGAAGGAAAACTGTCAGGATCAAATCTTCCATACTTTTCATTCAATCTGTCATTCCTGTTTCAACTTAGATGTGTGTGCATCAATGCTTGTTATTTGCTATTTGCCACATATTCCATATGCCTATTTTTCCACATACAAGTGAGAAAGAGCATTGCAGGTCAGCACTTTTTCCCCCTACACCCCATTTCTGTCATGTCCTTCTCTCTTCCACATGCTCATCCTCTTCATTATCACATCTGTGCTGGGATATGCACCAAGGAACTGTCAGCAAGCTTCTTGCTAAGAGAAAATGCTGCTTGTAGCCTTGTTGTGAAAGCCAGACACAAAGTCTATTCATAGGAGAAGTTTACCACAGTGACTAAGGAAGTAAAGGATCACAGTTTTCTTATTTATCCAAAGACTTCTGCACGTTAGAGGGAATATTAAACGGTGGTGAAAAAGCTCTCTCTCAGTAAGAGGTTCAAGCTCAAATCTAAAACCTCAGTCAAATTATTTGCTAAAAGTGAATCTCCTTGAGCAGAATACAAGCCGGAAGCCTGACTTTTATTCAACGAGCTTCCAAAACCTACAGCTGAAAAAAGGCATGTGTCTACTATGTTTTATAACTACTTAAACAGTTAGTTGGTAATAAAAACTGTCCCTGCTGCTGGCAAGTACGATTTCAATGTTCAACCTCTTAGCAACTTTTGCTACGAGAATGTCTTTCCTACTAAAAATTAAAAATAATGGGTGAACAGATCGAAAGTTAAAGCAATTTATATATCTGAAATATATAAGTCCATAATCACTTTATGTTCTCTTATTGTGAATTGCTCATTCATACAACAAAGGCTGTAGAATTACAAAATAGCTTGTCATAGTGCATTCCCCACTAGTAATTCAGACCATGTCCAAATTGTATCCATTAGCATAAACTCTTTTAATAAATATGTGAGTTCCCTGTGGCTTCTGTAGAGGAATAGCAGTCTCCCCTTAAACACTCCCAAAAGGCTTTAATCAATTTCAGAAAGTTATCACACTCCCAAAAGGTTTTAATCAATTTCAGAAAGTTATCACACTTTTAGTCCTCTTCTTATTATTATTAGAAGTAAGATTTCCCCCTTTCTTTTGTTTTTGTTTTTGGTTTTGTTTTGTTTTGTTTTGTTTTGTTTTGTTGGTTGGTTTTTGTGGGAAGGAAAATTCTTCACAGACAATTTCTTTGCTAGGGTAAATTTTCTTATTATGTCTGTGTGATAAGTACAGAAAAATAGGGCTCGGGTTTTTTTGCTATTGATCTTTGTTCTGTTTCACCAACATAATTCAGTTGTTTTTTCCCCCTGCATATTCATATCCAAGCAAAAGTTGCTCTGGACTTTTTGCTTACTATCTCCCCTCCTCTACTCCCTCTTTTGGTATATTTTTATTTTAAAGGTAAAATACTTATAGTTCAGAAAATTAAAATTATAGCAATGGAACAAACATCTCCTCTAAAAGAATTTAAAGTATTACTGTTTCTGTTAGAATATACAGGGCAATTCTCCTTGTTCAAAGATATAAAACTAGAAGGAAAAATAAGCTAAAGCATGACAGCAAATGATTGATGTGTAAGAAGCAGCAAAACGAGCCACTCAATTCCTCCAGGTTCTTCAGTCTCAGCTTCCATTTACACAGATCCTAGCAGAGAAAATCTTCCCATTTAGGTCTGATTTTGTGGCAATCTAGAACAAGAAAGTTCTGGACTAAAACAATATATTTTGCTGAAGGGACATCTGGATGTTAGCTTCCTGCTCAAAGTAAGATCGAAATTAAAGGCAAGATCAAAATTGGATTAGATTGCTTGAGGCTTTGTCCTGTCAAATTTTGAAGACCTTCAAACACAGAAATGCAAGAATTTTTATGAGAAATTGTCCTACTTAAAACCACTCTCTTTGAAAAACAAAGGTAGGCATGATTTAGTGAATTGATGGTGTTCAAACAGTGTCTACTTTGGCTCAGATAATTGGTACTTATCATTTTTGTAGATAAATAAGAGTGTGAAGCCTGTAGCCACTGGAAATAAACATCTATAATAGAGAAAATGGTGAGAAGAATACAGAAAATGATACACAAAAGAGATAAAGAGAAGAATAGGAACATAAAAACAAGGAACAGAAATACAATTGTTCTGATAGGACAAACATGTACAGAAAAATATTTTCATTATGTAAGAGAAAGTAACAGCTGAAATAATCCTACTCTGCAGCAAAGTTTTATATTTTATTTCTTGTGGAAAGTTCCTAGAGCTTGATTTTATATTCAGGACATTTTAAATGTGTTGAAACAACCTGCTGTAATCCACTCCTTGAGACTGTTTCCCTACATTGGCTGTTTGCAGTCATATTTTTTTTTGATCCATTACAGATCCTTCCCCTGGTCAATGATGTCACCCTCCCTACCAACCCAGTCACAAAACTCAACAGTTATTTCCTAAAAGCCTAGTTTTGAACCGTATTTTTTGCAATCAAACTCATTTGATTCCAATATTTACCCTTAACCTCCAGGAAGCCTTAGTCTGACATAGGATGACTTGAAGTCTCTACCCTTAAAAGTCAATTGTAATTCATGGCAGTCAAATTAGCCAAATCATGACTTCTCTTTCTGAGTACATATAGTACCTGTCCAAGGTGAGTATCTCTTTTGATGGCTTTGACAACTCTGATTTTTTCCCTGATGGCTGTTCAGAGATGCAAAAACAAATCCATCTGATCACATTCTCTTTTGTAGTGCCATTGACTCTACTACCTTGTATCTATGTTTCTGCCATATTTGACTTCAAAAGACAATGACACTGTACACATGAAAAGCTTGCTTCATGTGCCTTTTTTGAAGATCAAATCAAACTTTAGGCATTAGTATTACAATTCTGATATACGCTACTTGCAAGAAATAATGGAAGAAAATCACTATTTCACTGTAATAGATTTTTCCTTTTAAGAAAAAATAGCAGGTTTTTGTTCAAATGAACATGGTTTCTTTTAAGATTGAAATGCCAAACAAAATCTAAAATGAATGTATACATCACGACAGGCCTCTGCATTAGCAGAAACTTTCAGATTCCAGCCAATTTCACTTTTTGTAGAATTTACCTTTCATGTAGTCACTATATTGACTATATTTCCACAGCTACCTCTGTGACCTGTGGTTCTGCCTAGTTTTTCAGAGCAAGAAACAACACTTTACATATTATTTTTCTCCTCCTGTATTCAGCCACAGCTATAAGTTACTAACAGTAGGGTAAAAATAGTGAAGATTGTGGGTATTTGAATTCCTAGATGGAAAGGATTAATTTGACTTTTGGATAAAAATAAGTTGCTTTTAATATTTCTTATGTCTGGGTATCACCTCCCATTCATCAGTCCTCATTTGTAATCTACAACATTTCTGCTGCAACAGGGACCAGCGAATTGCAACACACATGTATGTTTCACTTGGTAAACTATTCAAGTTTCAAGTATGAATCAGTTTTTTAGTAGTGACATTTGAGGTAGAATCTCACTTCTGTGGATAGAAAATACTTGTCACAATCATTAGATACAAAGCAAAGTATAAAAGTTTCTAATACATCTATTTGTGACATCCCATCCCTAAGGGGAAAGGAGTACCCAAGATTCATAGATGCTCATGGTTGAAAGGAACAATGTTAAGTCAAAGGGTCTGCAAAAGCTTACAAAATTTTATTAGCTAATTAAACCTGTGGCATGGAAATTAGGATATTAGTCCCTGAAGTCCTAGTATAAGCATACTACAATGGGCTGTGGATAAAAGGGTAGGGTAAGAGAGAAAAATGAAAGAAAATATTAATTTAAGATAGGGAGAGAGTCACTGTGAGGGATGAAGAGCTCTGAAAAATAGTATTGCCCATGCAGCTGTAAACCTACACAAGTAGAAGGGCTACTCAAAATAAGATTCTTGTTTCTGTCCCTTCAGACATGGAGACTACTGAAACAATATTAAGTGCAAAAGAACACTGGATGTGCCATTTCCCTCACAAAATGTAGAACAGCAATGACCTCAAATAGTCCTGATCAAAAATAAACAGGCAATAATTGAGATCTATAATTGCCTTTAGTGGTTTACCTTGCAAGAATAGGAAAGTAGGATGATTCCCTCAAGAACAGTTAACAGGCTAAAACATTGGTTAACCACTTTAGAAAGAGTAAAAGTCTGCCCAGCAATGAAATATTTAGAAAATAATGAAGAAAAAAGAGATTAGTGCAATCTTAGAAGGCAGAGATTTACATTCTCAAGCCATTAGCACAAAGATCCTGCTTCCTGCCATGTGAGTCCACCACTGAAAACAGAAAAACTGCATTAGTCTATTCTGTTCAGCTGAAGAAAAACAAAATATTGCAGGAATCAGATACTGTGTTTCAAAAGAAGTCCAGTAAAAAAAAAAAAAAAAAAAAAAAAAAGTGATAATATTCTATAATCATCAACAGACTGCTTTCTTGAAGAAAACTTTGGTGCTTTAAAAAACTACTTCTACAGCACAGTCTCCTTTTAAGAGCTCATCTGTGGGGCACAAATTCCTACTTTCAAAACCTTCTGATGTTCTAACAATTTTGAGAACAAACCAAGAGAACTCACCTGACAGCAATCTTCCATCCCTGAAATTGCTGCCAAAGAAAACCAACAGTGACACTTCCCTGTTATTGTCAATGACAAAGTCAAGGGCCCATTTATAGGATGACTACAGGTCATGCACCCAGATACAGAATGACAATTCTTGCTGAACCCTGCTGCATGTTGTAGATAAGTTCTGGATTTTTGCAAGTTGTTCCTCCTTTGTCAGTGTTAATTTCAGTTGAAGGAGCATTAGACCTGTATGAAGGGCTTTTATAACTCTCCTACATCACTACCTCACGGTTTATCTTGCTCTTGGCCCTGAGGAACCCTTCAGAACTCTTGGACTCTGATTTTGCATTTTTCTTGTCCACTTTACCTTCCATACACATTCTTGATTTCTGCCAACAGTACAAAACTGCTTTGAAACTGGAGGTATAATTACAGAAATGTCCAAGTTGACTCTACTCTTGTGACCTCATCTGTATGGTAAAATAGTAATGAAGTGTGCAATTTTTGTTTAGATATGTTTATATTCAGCAGGATATGCAAATTGTGTTCCATATACTTCCTGTTTACTATGACCAAAGTAGCTGGATTAAAACTGGATTTAAATTGCCCAGCCAACTGCAGCACATACCTGTCCATGGTGAAAACAAAAAATAGTTTTTTCTGGAAGCTGTTGAAGCAATGGAAAAGAAATCCACCCATCCTGCCCACCGGTAACACTGTGAGAAAAGAATTTCTGCACTGTGAAAAAGATTCGGAGTTTCTTGGCTGTCATGTCATCCATGACATTTTCCTATACTGTTCTAAAGACTAAAAACTTGCCCATTCCCATCATCCTCCTTTCAGTCAAAACATTTTACCAAGTCTTCATATTTCAGAAGATCTCTCCAAGAAATATAACAACAGCATAAATGTAGGGAGAAAAAAGCAGAGATTTGGTGTCAGTATAAATAAATGTAATAAAAAGGCCCTTTTCGAACAAAAAAAATTTAAATGCCTTATGTTGAAAGGACATTGCATAATGCAATTTTCCCAGTGTTCACACTCTGAATTAGTTTATGAACATATATAAATATCTTTATGTTTGTTGAGGCATGATGTACTTAATATTAAGAACATTTTATTTTAATTGAACTCCACCCCAATAATAAATTTTTTATATTATATCTTCCATACTGTATTTAATGTCTCTTTCAATCAAATTTTTTTTAAGAAATAAGTGCTCTGATTTATCATTATGAAAAATATAATGCTATCTGTAAAAGGCATATATCAGATTTATCTGTAGCTTTATACATTTTGTCCTTTAGAAACTCAGATAATTGCTATTCATATATGACAGAAAGATTGGTCTCAGCCACCAAAATGCATATATCTTTCCCCTAGTTCAACCCCTTTGTGCTCCCAGAGAGTAGAAACAAGTTGCAAATGACACTGGTCACCAGTGCCAAAACCTCTTCTACAGATCACTGGAAAATCCTCTCCAAATACCCTCTTCATTTGAGATACAAGACCAGCAGAATGACCAAACATGACTCCAGATAAAACAATAACCCAGATAAATTAAATTTGAATGATGTCTACCTCACTCATGTACAACCCACTTTCTATATCATTTAACTAGCAGGGCTGAAACTCTCCAGACAAAGGCTGGGATGTATCTCACTTTTCCTACTCTGTGGAGTAAACTGCAACTCAATAGGAATCTACTGCCATCTTCCCCTCCTTCACTTGACTACAATCACTCTGTCTGATCCTGCTCTTCATGTCATGATGGTCATGTTTTGCATCCTCTGAAGAAATTGGAAGAAAACCAGAGTTTCTGGATCACAATTAGACTAAGGCATTAGGCCAGAAGCTCAACTATGCATCACTGCTAAGATTGGAGTTGTTCTGCAAATGTTTACAGAAACAGCACTTGGAATCTGGGAAACTATTTGTGTCCAGTATTAAATGACAGCTGAGAAAACTCCTTCTAAAATTTGGCTTGAGGCATAGACATCTACATCCAATAAAAATTCTAGCCATTTTTACGCTATAGCAGAAGTTGACTTGAGACACATCTATGTTACACACATGACAATGTATTTGGGAGAGTATGGCAAGCTAGAAGACAAGAAGTGCACTAAGCCTGTAAGGCAGGATAGCATGGAACAGGCTTTCTACTAACACTGAAGAATAAACTTTCTTTGTCAGGCTGTATTTACAAGACACAGTAAATAGAACCTAAGGCATCCTTATAGGCACCCCTTTCCTAAAGAACACATATGTTTACATCATCTAATAAGTAGGTATGCACATTTTAAAGTGTTGAGGCTGAAACTTCACTGCAAAAAATATATTTTAAATTAAATATATATGACTGTTCAAGCAATGTGTTTAGAATTATGCATATTTACATCCATTATAATTTGCATATATTTAGTGAATATTTATGGTCTAATTAGTTGCATAACAATACTGAGCATTTAACTGCATTTACATGATCACTGAGCTGTAAAAATATTGACTCATTTTTATCAACTAGATCCTAATGAATGGCAAGAAAATGAAGTGTCATATGTATCATGAATATCTGCTTAGGAGATCTGATATAACACCACCTGCCCACATTTATCTGATTTATATGGCATTTCTCATACCTGGAACTATGAAGCAAAACCAGAGAATTGTAGGAGAAAAGCTTATGATACATTAGAAAAATTCCATTCCTACCAGTGTCTGTCATCCATATATAAGTTGCTGGCTCGGTTGTGTTCAATTGGGAATTGCTTCATCCACCAAAGGTACACTGCAAAATAGATCTATCTAGGAGGATGGCTGAAGATACTCTTATTCTTTATTCTTTCATTTTAATTTGTATGCATCATTTCTCCCTGCATTACGGAAGAACTTCTTAAATACAAGTTACATGTGAAAGATAATATTATAGTAATATTATGGTGCACATATGCATTGCTAGGAATGCCAAACAAAAAAAAAAAAAAGAAAGTGCTAGGAAAAAAAATTTACAGAAATAAGTACTTTTTATATATATGACACCCTCATTTTCACAAAATATTCTCCATTTTTCTTGGAGCGTGGAGAAGGATGTAGAAAGGAGAGGTTCATGTTTATATGCTTCATTTTAAATGGCATCATCCAAGGCCTCTTTAAAATATATTAATTTTCGTCAGAGCATGTTATTTGGTATCCTCATTTATATCCTGCCACTGTGACTGCATTCATACTTGTTTTACTTTAAGCATGTGACTAATGGAATTTTGTAGCTACTTAAGTAACTAAAAAAAAGGATAAAAGAGTACATCTTACTAGATTGTCATGAGAAAGGTAATACTAGTAATGGTGCTGAAAAAAATACAGTTAACTACTTAATATTAACATGGGCAGATGTAGGGGTGCGTGCCCCTTGGCCAGCCTGCTGTATTGCTGGCCCACCCGGCTGCCTTTTGGGGTACGCCTCTACA
>JBBMKD010000102.1:93856080-93879463 GCA_037834095.1 Argya squamiceps | reverse complement strand
CCTTATCAACTTCTGATAAGAGAAAAATTCCAAGGCAAGAGGCCCATATGGGGCAGCTTAGCTATTCTAACTTATAAAAAAGGGGCTATTCTAACTTATAATAAAACCTATAAAAACCAAAGCATGCAAAAGTAAATTCAGCAATCCCACAGGCAGAGCTGAGGCTCCAAATCTCATTATAATATTACTCAGTCTTAAAGCAAAATAAATAAAATGGGTAAAAACTTCAGTCATGTAAATAACCAACAAATAAGACGTAAAAAAAGCATGGGTACTGGTGTTAGAACTGATCTCCCACAAGCCCATTCTCCTGTCCCACTATTCATGTGGAAGATCAAAGGAAGGACATTTCCAGGAAGCTTAGAGTTCAACAAGTGCAACAGTCTAAGTATTTTGTAGCAATATGGTGGCCCTTTCACGGTAAGTCATATCACTTCAGAATTTTGTGCTGCCTCAGAGCTTGTTATCCAATCTGGTCCCCTTCCTTTCTCTACCAAGAAACAGGGTGATTTGCTCCAGCAGCAACAGCAGCTATGCTGCATTCACATTGCAGCTAAAGGTAAGGTCTCAATTACCCAGCAATCATATAATTCTGTTCCCAGAGTGCTGTCAGTACCCTGCTTTTCCTGGAACTGCCAGGACAAATATGTTGCATGTCCGATATAAACCTAATTTGTAGATATAAACTCTGGAAACAACCCTCAAAGAGAATGCAACTCTACATAAATCTAATGAGTTTTCCTACAGAGAACAAAAATTACCTGTAATTGCCAAAATGAAGTCTGTGAATTCATAAACCCAATAAAATTATATGTGCAAGACTCTTATTATAGAGTCTTTGCACATGTCAAAATGCAAAGAAGAGCCTATCTTAGTCAATCCTATTAAAATTAATTGGTATCTTGTCTCAAATATATTAGGTCACAAGGAAAATCTCAGACTATATATAAAATGTTTGAGACATTCATACAACGTACCATTTTTCACTGTTTTTTTGCAATTCCAAAGTGGCTTAAGCAATCAGTGACAAACACTAAAATGCCAGTGAAATCACAGCTGCATTACTATTAATTGTGACTAGAGTGTGATCAAAGAATTTTTTTAATAGTATGGACAGTGAAACTCTTCCATAATCCCAGGACACAGAGAGAATGTCCAGCTTTAAATGCTTTATACACAGACCAATTTGAAGGGACTGTTTGTTCCCAGTTTAGCCATGTTCCCTTCATCTATCATATGCATGAGAAAAATGAACAGAAGCGTGAAATAAACACTTGAATTTGAGCACTGAAGTGAATATGCAAATAATTTCACTATTGGACAGTACAATAAACTTCATAATTCCTAAAAAAAGTATAGGAAATTTGTTACATCTGGGAAAATCTGCTTTGAACATCATTCCATATCATAATTTAAATACCATTTCACATTATATTTTTGGTCTGTCATTTGAAAAATTGAATTGACCATCCAGTAAAGCATTCATGGGACTATTCTATCACTGCCTAAGTGTCCTTAGTAGTATAAAATAATTTAGTACTGGATGCATAAACCTTAATTGAAAAGATTGGCAAAGATCTCAAACAATTTAATGGTCCAGACTTCATGTAACATGTCTGGCATACTTTCAATGAATCTTGTTTTGTTGTGCAGAGTGATACATTTATCAAACACCACACACATCTTTCATCAGTTCTGTAAAAAAATGATCTTGTCTCTTTGTTTTTGCTTTTAAACATCTTCAGTGTATGCAGAATTAAAAGCTGGGAAAGTCCAAACATTGAGACATATGCCTTGGAACAAAAAACTAAAAAGTCAAATTGATTCTAATAAAAAAAAAAATAAAAAAATCGACAGTAAAAATGTTATGTACTATGCTCTTTAACTGCACAAGCTGAAGTTATCAACCATGGGAAAAAAAGGATGGAGAAATACAAAAGCAGAAACCACCATCCACAAAACATCCAAAAAAAATACATAGCTGCTGAAATTTTGACATTTGCACCGGAGATAAGTCTGAATCATATTACCTCTACAAAACCTATTTAAAAAAATTACTTTCAACTTTCACCAGTGTCTTTAAAACTCCTACAAATTATAGGCATCTGGAGAAGTCAAGATATCATACCAAAATATCTTTAGTTAGTGAATTTCAGTAACAGAGTGCTGGAATTCTCAGACACCCACTAAATGCTCTTTAGTTTTAGGCTGTCTCTGAGCCTCTCTACTACTATGTCAGTTCAGAACAATGATGCATTTGCCTGGAGAAGAGAAAGAAAGGAGAGAGAAAAGAGAGGGAAAGGGAAAGAGAAAGAGAAAGGGAAAGGGAAAGGGAAAGGGAAAGGGAAAGGGAAAGGGAAGAGAATAGATTTTAGTTGAACAGGGCCATACAGTGATTATTTAGCTCAACTGTCTGACCATTTCAGGTCTGACCAAAAGTTATAGCATTTAGTTAAGGGTATTGTTCAACTGCATCTTAAACACTGACAAGCTTGGAGCATCAACCACCCCTTTAGGAAGCCTCTTCCAGCATTTCAACTCCCTCTCACTAAAGGGGCAAAAAACCCCAGTTCTGTAGAGTTTTAAAAAATGAAAGGACTGCTTGTGTAAAACTGCAGGCGGAATAGTGCATGATTGATTCTGAGCTACTGAGCTTGAAGCAATATACAAGGTTTCACTTCAAGTGTCAGTGACGAATCATGCTGAGCCTGACCTGGGCTCCCCATCTGCATGCAGGGGAGAGTGTGTGTTCCCTGTTTTGCAGAGCTCTTGCACTGTTTTGGCACAGATCTGGCCTCAGAGATGGAGGAAAGGCAGTGTTGTGAACCACATCAGATTTGTATCTCCTGATGCTGCCCTCAGACACCACGTACTGTCTTGAGGCAGACAAGGCTGGTTACACAAGAGGTGTCTGTCAGAGGAATGTCAGAACACAAAACTGGCTCAGAGAAGCAAGTATCTCATTTCCTCTGATGTACTACAGTAACCTCTGATTTTCATTCAGTGTTCCCATATACTTGCTGGAAAAACATATGTTCTGGGCTTTCAGTGTATAAGATTAGTGTGGCAAGGTCTTGGTAGCAGGGGAAACTATAGAGGTGGCTTCTGTGAGAAGGTGCCAGAAGCTTCCCCCGATGACCAACAGAGACAGTGCCAGCCAGCTTCAGGGCTGACCTGCTGCTGGCCAATGCTGAGCCCAGCAGCAACAGTGGTAACACCTCTGGGATAACATGACTAAGGAGGGGCAAAACTGCTGTGCAGCAGCAATCACAGCTGGAGACAGGAGTGAGAATATGTAAGAGAAGCAGATTCCCCTGAAGGCCATGGTGCACACCATGGTAAGGCAGCTGTCCCACTGCAGCCCATGGAGGCTCACAGCAGAGCAAAGATTCATCTGTATCCCATGCAGGATCCCTACTGGAGCACATGAATGCCCTGTGGGGAGCCCATGCTGCAGCCTCCAGGCAGGAGGTAGTGTAAATGTTGAGCCTGGAAAGAAGGGAGAGAAGAGGGAACTTGTTTTTAAGACTTAGGCTTTTTTTCTCATTATCTTACTCTGATTTGATAGGTAATAAGTTAAATTTTTTTTTCCCAAGTCAAGTCTGGTTGGCTGTGACAGTAATTGATAAGTAATCTCTCCCTGTCCTTACCTCAGCTCCCATAAGGCATTCATGATATTTTTGTCCCAGTCGTGTTGAGAAGAGGGAGTGATAGAGCAGTTTTGGTAAGCACCTGGCATTCAGCCAGCACCAACCTACCACAGTTCTGCTAGTTAAAGTAGCAACAGTTGCACAGAATTAGTATACAACACATTTTCTGGAAAATGCACACTTATACTCATGAAAACAATACAGTCCCTATTCCTGGAAGACCGCAATTAAAGGTGCTAATCCTGCACTTAGCTTTACAGAGAAAAATCTTAAAGAAAAAGAACAAAAAAAAAAAAAAGTAGAAACTCTCCTTGAACTCAGCAGCACTCCTTGCAGCTGTACAATTCCAGCCACCTGAAAATTACTGCAGTTTTAAGGGGGTAAGCTGGAGAGACTTCACGAGTCACTGAAACATCACAAAAGGGATGATATTTACACATGTGACAAGGAACAGAATAGGATTTGAATGAGAGAGAAGATTGAGAATATTAGGCGTTAGAAGCCAACAAATAGTTCACCTAGGCAAAATGTAATGATTCCAAGAGGAAAAGACAGAAGATGGAACTCTCAAGGCATAGGAGATCATCTTGATCAAGTGAATATGTAGAACATGTAGTGAGCTACTACAACACTTCGATGTCTGGAAAGCTCAAAGTTGACTGGAGAAGCTGTAAAAGGGCCAGAGGGGGGTTAAGAAGAGAGCTACCAGTCTAGGCAGCAGGGAAACAAGTGATGGAGAAAGACTGCTAGGCACCCTTTATGTAAGGATGCTGCTGTGATAAACTGTGGGAAAGGGAAGCCTGCAGGGGAATGCTGGTAGCCCACATCAGGTTGTGATGATGTTTCTAATGTTTCCTTCATTTCTATGATAAAGCAGCAGCAACAGAGTCAGAACTGCTGAGAATGAACATGAAGAACAATAGCATGTCACTGAATCTGTAATGGATGTAATGGATCACTTTCATCACTGAAGGAAGTAACAGCAGAGGAGAAGAAACCCTTTATCATTCTGTGGTTCCTCCCAGCATCATCTCTTGTATTGATCAAACTGCACAGCTCAACACATTTTTGATTTAGCCTTATACAACTAATCTCTTAAATTAACACAAACATCATAGCCTAATGATAGCCTTCATAGCCTTTTGGAACAACTAAAAGGTGCACAGCATTGTCATGGTGCAAATAAAAATAACTGCAGTGATCAAAAGAAAGCTTTTGAAGTGGAGAAAAAGACAACCCTCCCCCCCCTCCAAATGCTTTTTGAAGCTGAAATTCATGACCTGAGTTAATGTAATGATAAATGTTTTCCAAATACAGTTTATAGGATGATGGAACTAAAAGAATGTTTGAAAAAACACTTTAAAAGGAGATAAGACATAAAACCCTTCTAGTGTTACGACTTTTCTTCTACAATTTTACTCGGAATAGAAAAGGAATGAAAACCTAAACAGAAGAGACAAAAGAAGCATACTTTTCTTAAAAAGGTCATTATGGCATTTTTTTACATTTTTATAAAGAAGCTATTTCCTAAGCAAATAATACGTTCTTTGTGTCAACTCCTTAGCAAATTGAATTAAGGTTCTTTCTGTAAATGTAGTTGTTCACATTAAGTCAACTCATTAAAAACATGGCTGAAGAGTTTCACTAGTAATGAAAACCATTTACAATGCAGTTTGCCAAGTAGCCTACAGTTGTGAGCTGGGCTCAACTCAAAAAAATGCTCCCACAAACCACTCTAACTCAGGTATTTGCATTGCTTTATTGACATTGACACCTCCCCATACTAGCTAATGTTCAATGTCTGCAGTATGGAATTTTACTTTTGCTATCAATTATAGCTGAAAACATTTCCTTCTTAATTCAAGAAATAATGAAAAAAATTATGATCTGAATTTCATAAAGTGCATGCAGTGTCTAATGCCAGGACACTAACAGATGGTCAGATCTCATTACAGCAATGTAAGATGTAACTGCTCTCAGCTCTCTGCCCACAGATATGATCTTTCCTCTGCTGTTTCACAGCAGAAGCAAACACACTGTAGCTGCTCAGCCTAGTCAGGCATTCACAGGCTAAAGCAGCATCTAACAATCAAGCTGGAAATAGAAGGCTAGGAGAGGTTTTTGACCAGTGAAATCCACATAGCAAAAAGAATACTCAGCAGCATGAACCAAAGTCCCTTTGTCTTCCTTCCCTCTTCCTGAGGGAAGTAGACTGTACTAATATTCTTGTATTAATGTTCTTATACTCATGTTTACATATGTTTAGAAATCCCAGTGCCAGCACATCCAAAACAAGCAGGGGGCTTTCTAGGAGTATACAGGCATTTGGGGGATGAAAACCTTAGACAACTAAACCTTAGAAAGCTAAAACTGGACTTCGAAAATGTACTACCAGAAAAAAAACGGTTCTAAAGAAACAGGAGAAGACAGTTGGGAGACAGTGTGGGAAATAATTCATAAGGAGCCTAAAGAAAGGTTTTAGTACAGCTACAAAAGCAAGAGACCAAGATGTGGACAGCAGAGTCATCAAGATCTTGGGGAATGACCTCTCAGTTCATGATGCAACTTTGCACATTTACTTTTTGTTAGATAATCCACTCCTCTGTTTCTACGTACTGTGCTTAAACCCTGGTTTGATGAAAATTGGTGGTATTCCAGTTGATGTAATCTGTTCTTGTTATTTGCTTTATTTTAGTGACTATTCTGGTTACTTTTGCCCAGATCAAATTTCTTGTCTTTATTCCAAGAAACTACTTGCTGAACCATGTCTTTAGAAAGATAAAGAGTAACTTGGATATTTTTCTGTTCCATTAGTGCAGTAAGTCATCCTACAAACAGAAGCTTGTTGGGGGGAGATTTGACATATCATTCTGTCATTTTAATTTTAGTAGGAGTTATTATACTAGCCCTATTACTGCACAATTCACCCTCCATCTGTGTGATTTCTGTATTAAATGTTGCCAGTTCCACATGGAAGTCATACAAAGCTCTGCGTTAACACGATCATTTCTTCTACTTACTGGTGCCTGCACTGGGCTATTTTACCCCCTCCTTCCCTCCTTCCACACTTCTTTCACTAGACATATATGCCCTAAATCCATCCTGCTTCTTCCCTTTTCCATTCCAACAATTTTTTCTCAAGGTCACCAATGAAGACATTAGAATTACTTTTTTGACTTAAACAAACCAGCAGTTTTCTAGTGCTATCTGAAGGGGAATAAACAAGACCAACAATGGTTGGGAATTGCTTATTACACTCAGCAACTCTGGATTCTTTTACTACCATCATATTTAATACAAGAGTTACTTTTTTTTTTTTTTAGCTTGCTTAAATTAATGTTTTTATGCTTCTGCTGTAGGTTTTGGTTTTGAGGTGTATAGTGGGGGTTTTTGTTTTAATAAGGTTATGACAATCCACGTTTATAAAGTAGCATGCTCTTTCATCATAGCCTTCTTAAAAAACAATTTTTGTATTGATTTATCATAGAAGTTACTATGATAACGTATTGTTATTTTGGAAACAAAATTCTAGGCTTTTAGCTGGGAAGGTCGGGTACTGTATTAATACAAGGTGCAAAGCTTCTGTTGGTTTCTTCTTAGCAATCCACTACATCTGATGAAGTTTGAGTTTATTTTAAGGAACACTATTCATCCTTGAACTTTTATTTATGATACTGAGAATTTTTTATAGAAATGACCACAGGAGGATACAATAGTGCCAAAGCATATTAGGCTGTGGCTCCCTCTAGACATGCCATTTGTTTTGCAAGCAGCTAAGTAAGCCATATATTCTTTTCATGCGTCTTTAAGCTCACAGGTGCTCAAAAAATTGTTGGAGAATTCTCAGGGCTCAGATCCCTACGCAAAGAAGCTATTTTTATATATTTTATTTCTATTTGACAGATGTAAACATAAGGCACTGTGGCTAAATCCTTACAGATATTGAATTAAAACTGCTTCTGCCAGCTTTTTTGAATAAGTACTGTGGCTGAAGCTCCCATTTTCTTTTGCACTGTGAAAGCAACACACAAAGAAATTTCACTAAGAGAGCCCAATAAGGTAGAAGAGCAGTCTCCAAGGACAGAGAGAAACTACTTACTTTTATTTCAGTAAATACCACATTTAAATACTACATTTTCAGGTTACACAGCAGGAGCACCAAATCAGCAGCAACAATTGTCATCCAGAGGTCAGCATTATTCTGAAGTCCCCAGAGGAGCTCTCCAGCTCTCCTCCACTCTGCATCTCTGCCAGCAAGTGGTTCCCTGTCAGAGGACTCTGCAAGCAGAGCTAAAAAGAGAAAGAATCAGGAGTGGTCCAGCTGTACTAAGTAAATTAACTCAGGAGGACATTGATGAGATTACTAATTTATTTAACACATACATTGAACTCAGAATGGGAATAGAACTTCTTCATCTGCTACCATTCATCAGTTACATATTGCCTAGGGCCATGAGCCTGCTCATAGCCTCTTCTTTCTCTTTGTTTTTGCCCAATTTAGTTTCACTTTTCTTTTTCTCTCCTCTCCTGTACTTCATTTTGGACTGAAATACTTCTAACATGAATGCTCTGGTTTGTAACAGTCAATGTACTGTCACAACATTTACAATGACAGATGCATTTTTTTTTTTAAGTAGAAACATATTTTTTATTAGCAGCTCTAAAAGTCCTCTATACTGTTAAAAGAACTTTTTCTGAAGAACAACTGTGGGAAAATACCTTTTCACTAGCAGCTGGTCTTCTTGACAGGCTAGATAACCTTCCTCAAGGAGGAGAGATACTTACGTGAGTACTTGAGCTACAACTGACCAGTCACTCCTTACCTTGGGGCTTTCATCAGGTAGGCTGGAAATTACTGAATAGGCCCATGTCAACAAAGGCAAAGCAACAAACATTCACCAAACACTCACCCCTAATCCCTGCAGCTTTCAATGTCCTTTTTGTGTTCGGAGGTCTGCAGAATAAGTGATCACCTGGGTATGTGGATCAGTCTTCAGCTATAGGTTTTAATAGATAAATTATTAAGTTCCCTCAAGGACTATGGTAGAGGAATCTTGAATGTTGTTCAACTTGGGAGTCCTGAAGGGCATGCAGTATGCAGCCAAAGTGGTAAAATCCACAGAGGATTGGCATATTCAGGGAAAAGCTCAGATCCACCTTCTCCTGTCTCAGATCAGACATTACTCTACAGGCATAGTTGCCATACCAAGTGGGATCCTACTTCTGCACAGAATTTTTTGCTTCCCTCACCTTTTACTGTTATGTAGTAAGTCAAATAACAGAAGAAAACATTGATCAACAGGTGCCTCTACCCCAGATAACATAGTTTTCTGTTCTGTAGAAAAGAGACTTCAAACTGCTCAGAAGAACCGTAACAAGTTTGAAGACTGAAAAGTAGAAAAATAATTTTAAAAGAAGATGCATAAAGGGGCATAAAATAGAAAACAAATGGGAAAAGTAAATAGCAAGCAACTGGATAGGGTCAGGAGAGAGAGAGGAAGAGAAGACATCTACCTGCCAACACTATCAGGGATGCTGAGAAGGGCAGACCTGATCAGTCTGGCCCTTCTTCTGCCATATGCATCTGCCTTAAACAGGAGCAGAAGGAAATTAACTTTTCTCCCTAGTATTACTTCTTTCAGCAAATCAATATGGATATAGTACTACTCTTTCTAAGAAAGCACTTCACTCTGAGGGTTTCTTATATCTTTCTTGTGCTCAACAGCTGCAAAAATTCAATTTCTTTGAAAACAGTAATTTTCTGATCAGCTTTTCAATGTTTGCTTTCTCTCTGCTCCTTTTACATCTACTTCCTTTCAGCCCCTCCTTGCCTTCTTCCTTTTTGCTATCTTCTCATGTTTATTCCAGTGCTCCCAGGTCTTTTCTGTGCTTCAAGACAGTATTATCAACATATTTGAAACACACACACTTGTGACACCAACAAGAATTCACTGCCTGTTCTACCACAAGGAACAGATTTTTATGAAGTATTAACTTTAAAAGGAAATCAGAACAGGCAATTCATTGAGAAGTTTACTTTTTCAATCAAATGGAAGGTTAATGAAGATAACATTAGAAGGAAATATGCCAAAGACAAAAAACAGTTAACTGAGTTTTGATTATTGTTTTTTATGCAGCCTGCCCCTTCTCAGCAAAGTAATTAATCCAAGATGTCTATGGCTAATAAAATGTCTATGTGATTCAGTTCAAGAAAAACAATGTAAAGAAAAAGGCTTTTGCTTTCACTATTCATTCATGGGAGTGAGGTATTTTTGAGTGTGGGACTAGAATATGGGACTATGTTAAACCAATAAGATAAAGCTTATTTTTTGTCTTATCACGGCAAATTGCAAAAATTTAAATTCAGCTTGAATGAAAATTTACCTAAAACCTGTTTCTGAGGGCAGTAGAAAAGCTTTTGGAAATGGTAAAGGATTTTCCTTCCTTTGTTTTTAATGTTGTAATATAAGTACCTTAAATCATACAGCAATCTATGAAATCACAGTGACCTTTGTGACTTCACCCTTACCCTTTCACTTTATTCAATATATGCAGAAAAAATTGGAGTGCCATCATATCCACATTTCCAGAAATATGTACAATTTCAATGATGCTGGCTTGTTTGTGATTTCCTTGGATTTGCATTATTTTTTGACAACTTGAGGAGAAAAATCAATAGATTCCTGAATTAAAAAAAAAAGGAGACAAAACAAAACAACAAGACCACCTACATTTCTCAGTTGGAAGCCATTACAGAGAATGTATTTACTTTCACCCAAGAGCTCTAATTTTAGTCATTATCCCTGGGTCTGACATAACATACAATTTATGAAATCTTCTTAATCCTTCTGATGAACCGGCACAAAAATAGACTGTTTCAGTTGGTCATAGAGAACGTGTGCCTCTCTTTTTCCACTACCTGTATAAAGCCCAATAAATGTAGGCTATGGAGATTACACTGAGATGCCCCTAGCTGGATAATAATGTGCTTCTCTACCCATTGAATCAGAACATTTTGTCTATCTCATCTATTTACATCTGCAGTACTCTGAAATGAAAGTGGTCTTACTATGGAAGTCTCCAGTCTTGCAAAGAAATACACCTCTAACACCACAATTGGTATTGCCTGGTAACCAGTGCAGCTCCTAAAGGCAGGAACACACAATGGGCCAGTACAGAGAATTCCTGATCTTGGTTGTTGCTTTTAATACTTTATCTCAACTAACAGAACTACCATCCTGAGTTTAACATGGGACTTTTTGTCACGATAGCTGTATGTAACTCTGAATTTTTACCTCATTATTATTCTCATTTTGATTACTTCAGTTAGTCACGATAACTGTATGTAACTCTGTATTGCTACTTCATTATTATCATTTTGATTACTTCAGTTATTCTAGAATTGTCACAAACTTTTATTCACTCAATGATATTTAGGCTTTGCCTTTGTGATCTCAGAAAATAAGACATGCTCTGCTTGAGTACAGTAATTATTAAAATGTACTTCCTCTCCTTCCTCCCAAGATATTAAATGTTATTTTGCATTTGACAAGACCTCAGGCTAGCTCAGTGATTGCCTTTGTACCTGCCCATGACTGGGAGAGCAGAAGATTCTCTGATTGCTTTCTCTTCCAGTACTTACACTGCTGAGGTGGGACCACATCCAGTTTGGCAAAGAGACAGCAGGCAAGCATCTGTATAGAGTCCCAGAACAGATGCACTGCTGAATATAAACTGATATCAAAAGATAAATTTATAATAAAAATATTAAATCATCAGATTAAGACCTCTTTCACCTGCCGAGGTTTTGATGTATAAATTGAGTGTTTAATGGGCTGCATTAATATAATTAATTTACCATCATTATAAAAGTACACTTCATTTGTAGCTCCATTTTCTAATCTGATTTTTCCTATTAAATTGACATCTCCAGCTGGCTTTCACGTTTCCACTTGTAATAACTAACTTCTTTAGGCTTTTAACCTTTAAAATCTACAAGCAAATTAAATTCTTCATAATCCCGTAACCTCCAAAATTATTTTTTCTTCAGTAAAAGTATGACTAGGAGGAGAAAAAGGAAATGTCACTTTGCTTTTCACTGCAAGAACTAGAAGAAAAAGTCTAGTAACATATGCAACCAGATAGGCTTTCATCATGCTCTTAAAACAGTTAATTCAACTGGATCTCATGCATGCATTACCCCTAGATAGATTTCCCTCATTAACTTAAATAACAGCAGACATAAATCTTGACATAATCTTCTCCCTGAACTTTACTGTCCGTAAAGCATATGGAGTCTTCTTTGCCAGAGAGAAACTCAGTCATTTTTACACGCCTGGTGAGGAGCCAGGTTTTTGTATCAGTTTGGCTGGCAGGATGAATCAGCGAAATAATTCTACCTCTCTGACTTTTATTGAATCCTATAATATTACCAAGTTTTTAAAGGTTCACCAACTAAGCTGTAAATTTATAATTGAGGATAAACGGACTGTCAGTCACCATCAGTGACAAACCCATACTTGGCTACCAATGGGAACACGACATGATGAACATCATCAAGATCTAACAGTCCCTCTCTTGGCATTCATATACCTGAAACGGGGCTACCAGAGGGGCTGCAGCCAACACATTAATTTCCTATTGTATAACCCTTCACTGAGTTGTGTATCTGCACATGTAACTCATTTATCATTTCCCTGTCATGTTATTTGTGGCAAGAAGCAAAGTTTTCTCGGTTGGAAGAGGGAAGGAATTCTGCTTTCAACATGAGTGAAGGAAAGTTGAAACATTTACTACAGTCATCAGCTAGTTGCACTGTAGGGGTGTTAAGAGTCCACAAATAAAAGGCATACAGGAGCATGTGAAGAGCAGGGAAAAGTCTGGAAAAAGCAAGTCCAGAAAAAAAGTAAATTAAGAAGGCTTAGAGACAATATCTGGAAAAGACTAAGAAAATATCCAAAGCAACAGAGGATTTCAGTAATATGTTATACTTGGAAGTCAGCCAGAAGCCAGTCTGCAAGCAAGAGCAGGGGCTGACAGACACTCACTGGGGACAACCCTTCATTGGATGGCCAATCTGAATTTTCCATTGCTTTAACCATCAGAATTCTGAGGACATCTGAATTTCTTTAACCTATGACATCCTTTAGATATATTTCTAAATTTTGTAAGACTCCAGAAAATGAACGAGACTCTTGAGTATCATTATCATTTCGTGGGAAAGACTGTCATGATCCTGTTACCTCATATAAATAGATAAACACATGGGTAGACATTTATATCAATTCAGTTTTACTTCCATGTCCCCACAGACCACCTTTTAAGAGAACTGTAAACTATATAGAGTCAGCAGATAGGGAGATTTGTAAAGAAAACAAATTAGACAAATCTTTTGTTCATATCTTCCATAGGTCAAGAATGTTCATATCATCACTGCTCTAGGTAAAGTCTGTAGACAAGATAATTTTTAGTTTAGTTTATACCCCAAGCCCTCTGGGCACATGGAGAAGAAACAGTAATAAATGAGGATTTCTCTTCTCAGTGAGACACAGACACACAACAAGTCACAGGAGGAAAGTTCCTTCGCAAAACCTGGAAAGTTAATAGGTTTTCTCAGTGTCCTGGTTGAAAATTAATCTTCCACTTAATCAAACCCTTATGGATAAATATACTTTTCCTGTCAACAAGACTAGATTTAATAAGATTTCTTATCTGAAAATGGCAATCTGGAAAACTTAGGGGCTTTTTTCCTATTTCATTTTTATTGTAACTTAATTTTTGTGTGTGTGTGTGCTATATCATCCCTTGATCCTACACTCAGGCCAGACCTCTTAAGCAATTTTGAAGGTATAACCTACATAATTCTCAAGTCAGAATGTTTTTGCCTGTGTAGAGCAGAATCAGAGTGAGGGATGTCTCATGAGTCATGACGTCTCATGAGAAGGAATCTCATGAGTTTGATGTGCTCTCTCAGTTGAGTAGAGGGCCTTTCAGACCACAGCTTAAGACTCAAGTCCTTAAATTCTGCCTGGTTTAGGTGGAAGTCCCTTGGTTCAACTGGTCCTCATTAACAAAAAGATGCACATTGCCCTCTCTAGCTGATAACTCCCTGTTGCAATACCTGATGGGTATTGCAAACTTACGAGCATTAAAAACTCTTTCAAGTTTAGTATTCACCATTCTTGCATGGCTTGAAAAGTCTTCTTTCTTTTCTTCCAGTCCAACCTTCTGTGGGTCAAACTCTGCCTTCATTTTCTTTGTTGCAGATTTTCTACATATCCAAATGTGCTTTATGTGGTTTCACAAAGTTGAAAGAAGAAAGCTAAATTTGATTTTTCAGATACATGTGGTAGAGATTCACCCCATCATACTTTTGAAGCTGGCATAATCAACAATGGTTTTACTGAAGGATATGGTTCTGAATTAAACTAGGCTGTATGCTTACAGGATAAAAATACTTTATAAATATAAATATAAATAATATAAATATGTTCCATCTGTGTGCATGTAAAATGTTACAAGGATTCCACTTAAGACATAATTTTAGGCTACAAAATGTTTGTCAAATTGCTGACTAAACTCCTTATCCATTCAGAATAAAGGGATCAGGAACAAAATGCATGAGCATGACATTGATTCAAATCACTTTCCTCCTAAAATATTTCTCTATATGGTATGATAAAATGATAAATATGATAAATATTATAGGTATGATAAAAGCTTAAGAGAAAAAATATATCAACAGAGTAGCTAATTGAAATACCTCTAACCCTCTCCAATAAAATACATTGCAACAGCACCCCAGTAAATATTTGTTCTCCACAAGAAGTTTATAGACAAGGCACCTGTTCCACCTCTAAAGTGAAACAATGCGACACAACTCTGAGTCAGGAACAGATTAATGCTAAGAATAGTGATGGAGGAAATACGGTAAAGCTCCCACTGAGAAGGTTTTCTATATTGGTTTTCTTGGCTGTAATTGTTGTCATACTCACAAAGTTCCCAACAAGAAAAAGAATAGATTGAAAACTTTAGCGTTGGTCTCATGATAGGTTCTGACGACTTCAGGTAAATATTGCAGAATTGAACTTAAAACATTTCTTCTTTTTTTTTTTCAGAATTCCTCATACTTTTTCAGATATTTTACCTCCTGCATAGACACAGTGACAAGCAATCTTCAGATATGAACTCACATATAATTTCCTCTGCACCCCTGTCTCATTTAGTATACAGGGAGTGGATTATAAATCAGCACAAAGTTTACAGATATTTTTTAATATTCCTCAAATTTTATCTGTTCGGTACTATAAACTAAGCAGCATTCTTTCAAATGCCTCATACATATATATCATAATTTGTATTTTCCAGTAAATATTCACCTTAAAATAAAGGGATTTTTTCCATTTTTTTCATGAACATTCTACTTAATTTTCTCCACATTTACAGATAATATGGGTTTTATTTTTCAATGTTTTTCAATCACCTGTTGAATTATTACAATTACAATACTTCATATTTCACATACAATCCTGGATCTCTCTATTACTTCTTTAAAAAGCACTTGGAGTGATATACAGAAAGTTTTGAAAACACCAATCACAGGAAAAAATAAGCTAACTATGAATTAAAAGTGAAAAATAAAAAAAAAGTAATAATAAAAAAAAATTCAGCTTTTATCAGGTCACTTAGATTGAGACTTCAGGGGAAAAAATCTTTTTTAACTGCAGCTCAGAAGACAAGCTCATCACAACAGAATTGAAAGAAACTCTGAATCAAGCAATTATCTAAATTTCTGTAGCAGGCCAGCATTTGATTTTGTCTTTTATTTCTCCAAGATTAACTGAAGAAACTTTAAAAAGGAGACTTTCTGAATTAAACATTAAAATGCATGGCAGTCCATACTGTATGCAGCAATTTCAGTCACTTTAATATTTAATTCAGCACCAGAACTACATTGCTAACTTAGTTCATTCTGCCACATAAATTTCCATTCACTGTGGCATTTATCTTGGACTATACTTCATTCCTCTGCAGTGCTCATCCAAATGCAAGAGAAAGTCACAGAATCCCTGTACTAGGCAGGATATTGAGTTTGTGCCACAAGAGCCGGAATTATCTGTGATTTATTTATCCCTGTGTTGGTAAATTAGTGAGAGAACTGCTCATGTGGATCTCTACTGAGGAAACAGCAAAGTAAGACCATGGAGGTTTGGAATGAAATATTTTATATGGCACACATCTCTGCACTTGAGCAAACCATCTATTTCCCTTTGTCTTGATTCCACTCTCTAAAAGACAGCATAAGCTGTCCCTAGTAAATTTCAGTACTACAAGATACTGTAGTACTGTAATACATTTATTGTATTTAAAAATACAAAAAAAAAAAACCCAAAAAAACCCCAAAAAACTCATAGTTCTTTCTAACAGAGATGAGAATGATACACAGCTTGAAAATAGCAGCAGTTGTTTATATATGTTGTTATACCACACAGAAGGAAGAACAGTGCCACTGTGGGCTGATCCAGACAAAATATTTCTCATCCCCTTTGCACTAATTTTTACTCCAAAGCCCTTCACAAGTATGAAGCTTAAAAAATTTATTGTAACCTGGAAAAAAATGACAGGAGAATGTGAACTCATGGCGTTAATATGTGGGAGGCACCGTGGTTTTTTATTTCTTCTTATTCGTGGGACTCAACCCTCTAGCTATCTATTCTTTCTCCCCTTTCCTTTTCTTCCTCTTCCATTCTTTCTTCCTCTTTATCACCTAAAACTCTTCAGGAAGGCAATTTCCAAGTCTTCTTGTTTATATTTGTATTAGGTTGGGCCAGGCAAGCTTGGCCCCTACTCTCAGGTGCAACTCAAAGCATCCTGCAGACACTCCATCTGCCAGTTTGGCCATCCCAGGGCTGGGAGCCTTGCAGCTGCCTGGGCACCACTCCACACTTGTGTTAATTAACCCAGGCACAAGCTGATGAAGCTGTTATGCTTTCAGTGCCTGACAACTATCGCTCTTGCACGGTGTAGTTAGAGCTGTTATAGTTCTGTTACTCCTCATTGTCAAAAATATCTTTGCATTATACTTTATAATGCTTTCATTCATTAGTTGCTACATGGCCCACTTGGTTTTATCTTTTTTTTTGTAATATTAGTCTTCCTATCTTTTTTGTCTTCACCATTAAACTTTTTTTTCTTTTATTACTCACATTCTTCCTTCTCTAGTTTTGGTATCTCTGTTCTATCGACACCTCACTCTTTTTTCCTTCTTTCAGCATTTTTAAAATTGGTTAATATATTTTATTATTACTAATTTTAACCTTCTCTACACTCTGGTGTTTTTAAGGAAAAGGCTGAATAGAGAAGCACGACTGGCAAAAGCAACAGTGTTTTCCAAGAGGAAGTGAGCACTTGAGATCTACAGTGCCATTAAACACTGCAACACATGAGTTGACAGGAACCTATTTTCTCTATTTTATATTTATGAAACTCAGTTTCTGCTTTCCTGGAAAGCGAGTCTTAAGGCAAGAGGAAGAGAGGAAGTCCTAACACTAGACCTGCTGCCTTCCATCATTTGGAGTATTTGTAGGCCAGAAAGACAAAAGATTCCTATTCCCTGGTACCCTATGGTGTTCCTCATAGACAGAGAGAAGGCTGCTGGCAGCTGCTTCCTGTGTTTGCACCAGCTCTTGGCAGTTCTCTGCTCCCACGGAGTGTTAGTTGCATGTATCACTCTCCACACGCTCTCTGATGATGGAAGAGCACTGCTAAAAGCACAGCAAAGAAAGCTGTCTCTAAGGGTGTCGTACATCCAATAGCTAAAGGACTGTCTGCAGGTCCTTTTATGGCTGTTTTAAGCTCATTTTATAGCTGAATTAAGAATTTCAGGGAAATTATTAAACTATGCTAGCAATTTCCATTCTGGTTTTGCTCTACCCCTACCAATCTTTCTCTGCATGGTTCATGGATCACAAACATGGCAAATCAACAACTTCTTATTTCTCTGCACAGGTATCTGTAAAAGAAATGTAAAAATTGCTAGGAAGAGAGTGTGCATGGGTGTGGACGCCCCAGAAGGAAGAAGAGAAAGGGATTAAAGGATGACAAGTTTGGATGACACAGCCCATCATGAAGATCCCAGAACATCTATCTACATATGATTTCTCAATAACATCCAGAGTGGGAAAACAAAGAACACTCTAAAAGAAAGGACAGACCATAGCTATTGGAGAGGATGGCAGGACACACAAAGAAAACAAAGAATTTGTCAGCAATGCTGCCTAAAGCTTCTGAGGGGTCAAACATGATGGAGACACACCATCCACAATGCGCATCTAGAAACCAGCTCGTGGCTGCCAAACATGATAACCAAATGTTTCTTCTCTCTTCCTCCTTCTCCAGCCCACTCCACACAAAAGGAGGGGAGTCATCTCCATAGGGACTGCCCGGCCCAATGTGTTCATCATCCTAAACACATGGAAAAGATATTTTAAGGAAAGCAATCTATCAAGACACAAATCCAGACACAGCAATTTAAACCAATACGCTTCCACAGGCACTGGCACTTGTCTAGTCTTAGTCCTCTTTAAGAAAATACAAAAGATACAATAGGAAGTCTGAAAGAAAACTAACAAAAACTTTGTTTACAAAAGGTTTTAACATTAACTGGAACAGCACACTGACAAATAAGTCCAACTCTGAATATGGCTAAAACAGTTTCAAATATGAATACTTAGAGAAAAGACTTCTCTAAGTAGGCATTTATATTCTCTAAAAGGCATTTATAGAGTCTCTGTAAAAGTCAGGACTCAGTCAACCATTCACACAAACATGCTACAGTGTCAGAAAAGCAAAAATGGCTGGCCAATAACTTCTGGCACAGCTCTTACACTGAAATGAAAAATTTTTCCAAATAGTTGTTTACATGGTAGATATCATTTCTCTGTGCAAATATTTTGCAGGATAATTTTTTTCCTTAATCAATCCCTGTAGCTGATTTTTACAATTTATATCAGGCTGAAATTCAGGTTCAAACCCCAGCAAAGGTCTGAATACAATATTTTTAACAAATTTACAAGCAAGCCCTCTAAACTAATTGTGAACCTGTATCCTATGACAAACCCATTAAGTAATTAACTCCTCTGCTTTTCACTTTAGGGAAAAACTGTTATTTTAGTGCTGAATGGATGCTTTGTTGCAGGGTACTGACTGGGTCTGTTTCACAGATACCATTGCAATTCTGGTACAACTGTTCAGTTCTCAGAAAACTTCCTTGAAAATGGGTTGCAAATAAAAGAATTTGGAGAGCAGGGCAGGGGTGGGTGGGTGTATTTTTGAACGTGCAGTTAAATAAACCCTTCCATCATAGTGCAATATTTTGATGGCACTAAAGAAAACTTGCATCACAGAATACTGTGAGAATGCCTGGGTATTGGAGTAGCCTCCTGAAAAATGCCTGTAAACATATATCCCCCAAAAGACCAATTATTGGGCACCTTCAGAATCAAAATTAATTCTCTCATATCTTTGGCCAACACACTAGCTGCTTTGGAGGTTAGAACCAAGACCCAAAATTAACATCAGAAGCTTGAAATCAATGACAAATAAAAGAAAATGAAAATTATAAAGATAGCATTGTAGGGAAATATGGAGAACAATTACAGATTAAGAAGGTCTTAAAGACTTGAGTAATTATCATTCCTCTAAAGATACGGTTATAGAGAAATGAAGCCTGAAAAGGACATACAGACATCAGTAACAGAATTATGTAAAGTGGAGGAAAATTTCAAAGTACTGAGATCTTGTAATTACATCAGAAACTAGAAATCAGCTTCCTAAACTACTTCTATGAGACAAGAATATAAAAAAACCCCCACAGCACTAAAGAGATGAAAAAAACTAGCTAAATACTTCTCCATTACAAAGGAGAAGATGGTGTATCTTACACCTCTCCAGGTTAAAACCAGTTTGCTTTTTCTGAAGTTTTTGCAACTAGAATCACCAAATAAACATTGAAAAACAATCATTGACCAGGACCACCACCACCTCCATCCTCAGTTCCCAAGGATGGCATTACCAAGGTGAGAATTCCGTAGAGAAACTTCCTCACACGTGTTTTGTTTAAGGGTAAGAAGCCTCCTGCTCTACACACTTTGAACAGGACCTTGGCAGTCTGTTGAGGCACTGGGTGACAAACTGCTGCAGAGCAAAAAGAAAAATTGCTAAATGGAACCCACTCCCCTACAACATTTAGTACAAGTAAGTTTTACATCCCATTGGGTTCTCATTCTTTCTATAACAAAGCCTGGTATTTCTGAAGAAAACATTTACAACACAATTGGAAAAGGGCTTCCATCAGCTATGTAACCCGGGAGTGTAGTTCCATTATGAAGTTCCTTACCTCAATCTACTAGTGAGCAGGTTGCAGCTGTGGGACTGCACACATGGGTGCTTTAGACTAGGCTGAAACTGAAATATATACCCTGGCCCACTAGGTATACAGTTTTAAAGAGGAAAATATCCTTAATCCCATTTGCAATAAAGTGTTCCCAAGAGACAAGTTATGGTTGAAATGTTGACTGATGGCCCAAATCTTAGTCTTTTGGGATAATTTGGAGAGGCTATTGCATCTGAAGAATTTAAAGAAGAGAAGAGTTTTCCTTTTTTTCACCTGAAGATGATGAATTAAAGGGAAGTAGAAGATACATGAACTCGACTGAGTTCTCATTGATTTATACCTTGCAACTGACCCTAAAATGTGGCTATTTCCAGGTGAATTTGGCAGCCTCAGGCTGAAATAGCATGAATTCATCTGGAAAGAGCATTTTGAAAGATATTGGTTAACAAGAAATAACCTTCAAAGCGAGTTTTCTTTTTATCTGTCTCTGTAGAAACAGACAATATTTACAAGTCCAAATGGCAAAGTAATATAAAATACAAATATGCAAGCAGTCATAGCCTGTATCATTAATATAAAAACTGCCCAATGACTCTAAGGTTCTTCCTCTAAGGGAAACATTTAATACTAGCATTTGCAATAGTTGTCTAAAACATTATCTCCTGTATAAATCCACCAGATTGACAGAAAAGACAACTCTAATTTGTTTCAGGAACTTATCTGAAACTTTAGTATGTACTTAAGAGGGTTTTTTTAACCTCTCTGTAATTCTCTGGTATTTCCCTAGCTTATTTAAAAACTATTAGCTCTCAGAACTACCAGAATCTTCACAAAGGGGTTCTTTTGTTTTCATCTGATTTTTTTGTTTGAAGTCAGTACACTCCAAATCAGTTGAAATATCAAGGGGAAAAAAAAAGGTGATCACATATAGCCCAATATTTTAGGATTTATTTTTATAATAGATTAATATATCCCTGAAATATTAATTTTCATGAAAGACTGCTACAGCAGAAATTTAAACGCAAAACAAGTTATGCAAAACATAGTAGTGACACCATTTAATAAGCTTAAGTTCTATTATTTTCTGTATAGTTTCCTGCACTAAAATCAGGCAGAAATACTCAATATCCTCAGCAAAATACACGACAACACTTCACTAAATTTTCACACATACTTTGCATGGCAATAATAATGGACAGAAAAGGTCAAATTCAAATCTATTTCCCACTGTATATGCTGTTGATATTTATCTTCCTTTAATATTTAGGTTAAATTACATAGCTGGTAATGTCACGCCATGAAATCTTTGATAACATGAGTTATTTTCCTGCATAAATACTGACTACAATGACAATGTACCTGCAGTCATCCCACACAAGTCATTGTGTGTTCTAAATTATTGAACATACTGTTCTTACAAAAGTTCTGTCAGTAGTTTTAACAGAAAGGTAAGAAACACTCTCTGAATAAGGAAAAACTAAGGCAGGTCTGGAAGAGGCTTCAAGATCCACAAGTCTGACCTTCAGTAGGAAAGGAAATTCATGTACATGATCTCTGACCAATATCATATTCTTTTACTCTATACAGCATGAACTGAAGGAGGTTCCTTGGCAGGTTATTCCAGTGGTTTATGAGCCTTACCATTTAAAAGTGGTTTCCTCATTTGTTAGCAATATCTACAGATTATTTCTATTTTCTCCTAGTACTACTGAGGGGAAGCAGTTTCCATCTTTTTATTAGGGATGTGCGCACCTTGCAAGAGAGTTCATCCATTCTTAAACTTACCAGAGTGGAATCTTTCATGATTTTCACTGTTTTCCACCTGTTGGATTTCTTTTCTTCTAGATATCCTTCACTTTAGCTATACATTCCTTCAAGGATGATACTTAGAGCTTCACACACTGTCCCAGCTGAGAGTTTTATTCACATCAGAGAATAATAATTAACTCCCATGTGTTACAAGCAAAACTCCTCTACGTCATTTCAATTTCAGACCTGTGATTTTACTCCTACAAGAAAAGGAAAAAAGTTTCTGTGACCTTTTCCATGTTGTAGACATGTGGCTGACCATCTGCTGCAAGCTGCAATCCTCTGCTGCAGTACTGGTGATTAGCTGGTTCATCATTTCTCAAAGTTTATTCTGCTGTTTTCCTGTAATATTTAATATTTACCCAACACAGTTAAATCCAGAGATGTTCTAACTATATTCTAACTGTTCTAACTATGTTCTAACTGCATTCTAACAACAAACCTAAATTTGAAAACATTAGATAGAGCTGTACTGAGGAAAGACCTTTCGATTTGAGAGAAAACCACAGTGTGGGGTGGGGGACAGGGGATCAGCTAGTTGCACGCATACTGCTCAGCAGTTTCACCTGGGCAAAGTCACTGGTCATTTTGCTCTTATCACATAATACAATATTAGAATTCTTATAGGGCAAAATGTGACAGACTGCTCTATTTCTTTATTCACTAGATGAGCACTTTCCACTGAAGAAAGTAAACAGATTTTTTGACACTCTTTGCTCTTGTCAAATTCATCTGATTGGGTTTTTTTTTCATATTTCATTATCCTCTAGGTCCTATAAATTGTTCCTTAATTCATTTAGAGCATGTTTTTCTTCCCTAGCACTGCATATTGTGCTCATTTTTTCTTTGCCCTAAACTACATTTTCTATATACTGTTTGTTCTTCAGTCTCCTAGGATCTAACCTGTCCTCCATCATTTCTCAAAAGTAATTAATGATTCAAAAAGTTCCTCTTTCTTTTTTTTAAGCTCTTGAAGAAAAAAAGACACTACAGTTTCCCAATTAAAAAATGCTAAGTTAACAAAAGAATCTTAAAACTTTTATTTCTCTGTCCATATTAAAAATTAATGCATTAGAAATCCAATTACAATGTATCTTTATTCTTCCAAAACAAATGCTTTAATGCTATCATTTGTTTGAAGAGTGATGGATGCTTTCCTTTTTTTCTGCAATTTTTCCATGAATCTTTTCATCTTTTTTGCCAATTAGGAAGTTTACATGCTAGTTTGGTTCTCTGTATTATTTATTCACTTATACTATCCTTTTATTATCATCTCTAGCCTTTTTCTGCTCCTCAGATAAAATCCAGATGCAGAAAAATTATTTTTGAACACACAAAAAGTAAAGGAAATACATTCTCATCATTACTGATTAAATTTGAGAAGCAATAGAAGAAGGGTGAATGGCCAGGAACTCCAAAAGAGTACACAAAATATATTGAAAGTATAATCAAGAAATGAGGACCACGGGTAGCACTGTGGTGTAGGGGTGCGTGCCCCTTGGCCAGCCTGCTGTATTGCTGGCCCACCCGG
>JBBMKD010000102.1:93770921-93855980 GCA_037834095.1 Argya squamiceps | reverse complement strand
AACCCTTATCAACTTCTGATAAGGGAAAAATTCCAAGGCAAGGGGCCCATATGAGGCAGCTTAGCTATTCTAACTTATATCTAAGAGGCTATTCTAACTTATAATAAATCCTATAAAAACCAAAGCATGCAAAAATAAATTCAGCAATCCCACACTGTGGAAATACTGAAAAGACCCAAACCAAAACCAAACAACCAATCAGAAATGCCATAAAATAAAAGAGAATAAGACAAACCCAAAAAACCAAAAACCTCCAACCTCGCCCTATGCTTTCATATACCTACTTCTGCACTAGTATAGATTGCCGCTGGTTTTCTTAACATATTCCATTTTCTCATAACATATTTAGAGAAGGTATGAAGAGAGGGCTTTATTACTTAGCTGTTTTTCCCAAGAGACCCTGCCTGTCATTTCCAAAAGACTGATTTTCCCAAGTATATTAACTTTACTCTGCCCCTCTCTTCCTTTCTGTGGGATTGGGAACGCTGTCATTTCAGAAACCCTTCCAACATTTTAATAGGTCACTTTAACTTCTCCATACATTCTCCCTGTGGAGTGAGAATATAACTTAAAATAGTCACATTCTGTACCTCCTCCACCTTCTGAAACAAAAGCCTAACTGTCAAAGTGGCTTTATGGTGCCACTCAGACTTGCTGTGACCTGTCAGCCTGTTTTTCCTCAATAATTGAAGTCTAACACTGTCATTAGCTTCTGTGCTTTGGATAGCTCTTTAAATTTCTCACAATCAGACATATGACAAATAGAGGAACTTCTTGTTCTTCTTATGCTTAACCAGTGACGTGTACTTCAGTAAGTTTGAAAAGCAGATCAAAGTCTTGACAAGCTATTGAATATAACAAGTGGAAAAACCTGCAGTTTAGACAGACTTTTCCATTTTTACTTATGTTGATAGTACTTTATTCCATAAGTGATTCCATTGATTTAGCTCATTACTCCAGGTTTAGGGAAAAATAGTGCCAGAAAGAAAATTTTGGCTGAAGTAACAGGGGGAGGTGGAAGCGTGTGAAATCAGTGACATGGCACTTAACTTTACATTTCTTAATTAAACTGTTCTCTCTGTAGCTACAATTATGGGACTTGCAATTAAAGACTGTAAAACCAAGTTAATGATTTATTCATGCCCAATGAGTAATTTAAACTGCTTAGATTAAGTATTTTTAATAAAATACAAATAGAGGACAAAACCACATCAGATAAAGCAAACCAAGATGGATAGCTACTGCTATTTACATAAAAGTATGCAGCAGCATAGTTGATAAACGTGTATCATACAATATTTAATTAACATTTTAATTGGGGAATACAAACTTACACTAGAGAATTTAAAGGTAGGATTCCCTTCAGTGTGACTCAACTCTCATAAACATAAAATGTAAGAGAACAGAGATCAGCTAGACACCAGAATGACACATATAATAGGATATATTGCAGACATTTTTGTCCTTCACTACCCAATACCTACAAAAAGAAAAGAAATAGAGCACAGTCTAAAATGTTTATCTAAAATAAAAAGTGAATTTTGAGGCGTTCTTTTCTCTGTATTTACTATAAAAGAAGTCTAAACTAGTTTCAGTGCGGACATGAAAGTCCTTCAAATTAGGATGAAATCAATCCGCTACAAATTACCAGTTTTACAGGTGTCTTCCTCAAAGCTCACACATAGCTCAAATAATAATTTCAACCCAAAAGAACAATTTCAATTGCATGCACAATATAAAGCAATAACTAATTAATAGAAGTCTGTGTAATCCTAGAGATTGTAAAGATTCCTGCAGGGTGAGCAGCAGTGAAGCAGCATGAAGTGAAATGCTGAAGTGCAGATGTCAGTGCAGGCAAGTGGTTGAGAAGGAGAAAAGAACATAAAAAAGCTGCTGATAAATGAAGAACACTTGGTCTGAAGCCATACCTGTGCATCAAGTGTAACCAGGACAGTGTGTAGTTTTCTGCAGTGTTTGTTACCACAACCAAAGGGGCAGTGTTCTTCATCTGTGTGCAGATAATATTGCACTACAGCTGCCTGTGGAGATTCTGCTCACAAAGAATAGATTTCTCTGCTGACAGGACATGGCAGCCTCCACCTCTTGGTTGTTCTCTTGTCTGAGGGCCCAGCTGACATAGGAAAAGCTTCAATACAGTAAATGCATACATGATACCATGAAGAGGAACCATGTGTACACCAGGAATGTTGGAAGCTACATTGGTAACTTGCTCCTGAGACTTATGGGAACAACATTGAAAAGTAGCAGAAACAAGCTGAATCAAATGTTTTGGGCTAGAAATAGCCCATGGGCTAATGGCTGCTCCTCCTTGTTCTTCATATTCAATGACATATTAAAGCAACTTTAATGACCTACTGTGAGAAACTGAAATGTTATGATTAATGGCTTAAACATTGTTATAAAGGACCTTTTGCCCATTATGACAAAACTGTGTAAAGAAGCTGTGACCACCAAAGCCTGCCCTTTTCTGGATCTGCCTCCTTTCTGGAACTTTGGACTGTGAATGAAGCCACCTAAGGGACCCTGGGACAAGATAAAAGCGACACTATTGTCCAATTATCTCAGGTCTGGGGAGAAGTAAACAAGATTGAGGGAGAAGAATGCATCCACAAGGAAGCCACATCCAGTAGCTGTCCTGAAAATCATCTCTGGCCACGTTCAGGGTTGGGGAGCCCAAAGCCCTTTGCTGAGGCCAGGTTTGCACACACTTCCCCCCAACAAGGATGGAGGAGGAGATATTGTAGGAGACTGTTTGAACTATCTATCAGATGTAAATAATATTTTCTTGTTTTCAGTCCTGGACAGCAGAACTTAGAACAGATAATATTCAGAGCACAAAGTAGTGAGCTAATCATCATTAAGAGTACACAAATGTGGGGCAAGGGAGCAAAGCAATTGTGTGAGAATTAATAAACATCCTCCATAGGTTAATGAAGCTGCTGGAACTTATTGTGTATGACAGAAACAAGGGCCAAGCTAAATCTTTTTTTATATTTTAAGGTCTTAGAAGTAGGGAACATTAATATTGACAGACATTTGAAGAATAATAAGGGCTATTTAGGAAAGTGTTTCCCTTAGATTCATACACACAGGCTTTGAGTTGTGCATAATACATAAAGGTAGAACACATTAATGAGCTAAGCTGGTAGACTGATATTTATGACAGCCATCACCTTTCACTGATACAACCACACTGTTAAATCTAAATTCAAATAAAAACCAAGAAACCACACTTAGCCCATACTACAGTATGCCATCATAGTTCCACTGCATGACCAAGTGTAGTGCAGAGATCTCTGACTGCTTTAGTGGAGTCAAAGGCACCGTGTTGACAGTGATTCAAACAGACATTCTTAACAACTTGTATTAAAACTAATTGTCCCTTTAAGAGGCAATAGCACTTGTGACTCTTTAGAATTCTAGGATGCGTATTTCTACAACCTGTTTTGGAGTAAACTTCAAACCAGGCATCCATGACATCCATAACATAGAAAATTTGAATGGGCAAAATTAGAAGACAAGAAGCTTAAAAACCTTTTGCCTACTAGTATCAGCTAAATTCAGAGCATGTTTCAAATGCAGACTGCTTTTTTAGTCTCAGCTAAATTCCACCTCATAGTAAAGTTATATTAAGAGACCTACCAAAATAAAACACTCCACTTCCAAGTGAATTTTAATAGTCTAAATTTAGAATTCAATGGATTTAAATTGCTGGCAGATCTTTGAAAATAAGATTAAAAAAGAAAAAAAACATATAGTGGACATCAGTGCAGTCACTTTGCATATACAACTACCAGACATAAATGCAGTCTTTCAAATTGACTAGTAATCAAACCTGAATTGAGGTATCAATACAAGCTGAGGGATGAAGGGATGGAGAGCAGCCCTGGAAAGAAGGACTTAAAGATAATAATGGATAAAAAGCTCTACATGGGCCAGCAACGGGCACTATCAGCCCAGAAGACCAACATACCCTGTGCTGCATCCAAAGCAGTGTGGCCATTGGGGCAACAGAGGTGATTCTGCCTCTCTGCTCTTCTCTGGTGAGACCCATCTGGAGTGCTGCATCCAGCTCTGGGGTCCCAGCACAAGGAAGGCATAAAACTGTTGGAGTCCAGAGGGGAGCCTCAAAACTGATCAGAGTTAAACACTTCTATGAAGAACACCTCTCTGTGTTGAGAGCTGGGGCTATTAATTCTAGAAGAAGAGAAGGCTCTGGGGAGACCTCATTTCAGCCTTTCAGTGCTTTAATAAGAATTTAGAAAGATGGAGACAAAATTTTTAGTAGGGCCTATGGAGATAGAACAAGAGGTAATGGATTTAAAATAAAGAGGGCAGATTTAGACTAGAAATAAGGAAGAAATTCTTTACTGTGAGGGTAATGAAACACTGGAACAGGTTGCCCAGAGAGGTGGTAGATATCCTATCCCTGGAAACATTCTAAGTCAGGTTTGGACAGGGCTTTCAGCAACCTGATGTAGTGGAACATGTCAGTGCCCACGGCAGAGAGGTTGGACTAGATGATCTTTAAAGGTCCCTTCCAACCCAAAATATGGTATAATTCTGTAGTCTGGTAATAGTTAACTTCTTAACTGTTGGCCTTTTCTCAAGTCTCACATTCTGAAAACTGATTGCTCTCTATACCTTTTCTCCCATGGGAGTTCTATGGTTCTCCCATACTGTTCCAGAGGACACCATAAGTCAGTGGATTTCATATGAACAGTGGTATTATTTGCATTTTTTGGTGTGGTTGGTTCTAATAGAAATCTGCCTGGTGCTCTACCCTGTCTTTATTCCTTGTCTGCCTTACCTAGGAATGCCCCACAGCTGATGACAAAAAGCAAGATGGGTGAACCACAACTAACCTTCATGTAAATCTCCATGAGCCTTCTTCTCCTACATCCCATAAGGTCTCTTCAAACTTTTTTGAGGTTTGACAGCAAGTACAAAAACCCTGAAATACACACATTAGTGCCTGCACTACTTCAGTAACCAAATGAAGAAAAATTCCATACCATTTCAGTTGCCTCTGAAGTGTTACTTCAACACTCCAGATCAGGGTACTACAGCAGCTTAGGTAATGACCCTGTTGAACTCAGTGACTCTTTGTGACTCTTTGTGTGGCTACCCTTCCTAGGTTTCCATCAGTGTGAATGGAACTGACAGCCTCTGTGGAAAAGCAGTCATCATTTCCAGTTTACCTACAAAGGTTTTTGTACATTTGGCTGTTCACACATAGACCACACTATTCTTAGACCATATTTTGAATGGCAGGCTATAAGTCAACAGAAGGGTATAATTTATATTTTTCAGAGTTTCTACCTATGAAAATATTCATACATCAAATTTCTCATGTGGGATCCTCCAGAGATGTTCAAAAGTGTTGTGCTTTGCTGCTGGGTATGCCAGAGTTTAATGGGACTATGTACTCATTGGTAAAATGGCTACCTACCAAAAAACATTAATAAACCTTCAATCTGACATCACACCTCTCTAACAACAAACGTATTTCAAAGCCTTAGTTGCTAGTTAGAAGTCTTAAAAATTGCAAAATCTTCAATAAGTTTTGCAATACAGCAACTTACAAAATCCACAACGAGCTTCGCAGTACAGCAACGCAATTTATTTGTTTTGTTCCCTCTGTGATCTACTTCTCATGAATTGCCTGGCATTTGAGAAAGACCATCATGGTAGCAACAGCAGGAATACATTTTGTTTTGTTCTTTTTCTGAAAGCTATTCATTCCTCAGCCACAGATTCACAGATAAATTTCTCTTTTTTACTCATAACACCATCCAATAGCAAAAAAAAAATTGTTCCATGAAATTTGAGAAAATGTGGACCATCCTTTTCACCATGTTCCCAAGACAAAATTTGCCAAGATACAGGGAAGTTGTAGACAGTCCTGTATTTAAGGTCCAACATATGTGTTTGTGTGTGTTCTGGAGCAGTTTGGATATGCTGCATTGATACACCAACAGTTTAACACATTAAACATGAATAGGCCAGTTTGTATATTGCATGTTAATTACAGGAAAAATCAAGGGAGACCTTTGTATACTAAGCAAATCTAGTAAATAGTAGTAAAATAGCTAGCTCCTTGGCAAAAACAATGTAATATTACTTGCTATTTCTACATTATAATTTATCAGCCACACCAATAACTGTGTACCATATTGCCTTAGGGCCATGTTTTAGACAAAAATTTTTAGATACCCAAAGTGTATATGCTTACCTTTTGTGACTCTACTTTCTTCACGTGTCATTCTGTGTTCAATATGCAGCTCTAACTCTGTTAATCTAAATTATCTCCAAACTGGAGATTTTTGTTAAATCCACCTTTTCTAAAGTGACAATGAAGATAGTTGAAAGATTAACTATGGCTCAGTAAAAACATCTCTAATGGATATAAATATGTTTAACTTTTTGTATTTCCTGCTGAAGAATATTAATTTAAATGAACCAAGGAATATTAATGTAAATATGCTGGATATTCATTGAAATATGAAATATTAAAATGACATTCTGACTTCATTTTTTAAAGTGGTAGTATAAAAGACATTTCTAAAAAAAAATGATGGTAGTGTCCAAATCAGTTCCAAAATTTTACTAAGTGTTTAATAGCGAAACAGTTTATCAGCATCTGTGTTCCTAAACAGTTGCTTCCCACATTTGCTCAAATAAAGAGTAGAATCAAATGGCAAATTGTTCCTCTGCCACACTTACACTTACTAGGAGTTAAAAATGGTATCTGAGAGTGATAAACCTCTCTATTAAAATATTAATTAGATAAAAATGTCAAAGGAACGTTTTGCTTTCTTTAGAAAAGATTAATCTCTTAGCTCAATGTGCATTTTTTTTGGCACCCTTTAAAAACTTCCTTATTTTTTAATATTTCTTTCTATTAACTTTTGAATCTTGTCAGTCAAATCTGGCTTCATGGTCCCCACAACATTCATGGATTATAAGAATTGTTCTGGGTTTGATGCAAAAAGGCATTGAAAGTGTGTGCACCTCGAATTGTTTCTGCACTGTTAATATTGTAATGACATAATTACTTTTTTAAGAAGTCACTGATGTTTAGGCTGCAATTGACCAATTTTATTTTTAGGTCATATTCAGCTGCAAAGAAAAAGAATAGGAAAAAAAATTTAAAGAGACATTTGAGTGCCACTTCTACTAATAACAAGGTGAAGCAGACACAGCTTATCATGCAAAAACTATATCTTATACTCCAAAAACTTCATTGGAAAGGAAAGTATAAACCCTGGTTTAAAATTAGGCTGTAATCTTCAAGATCACTGCAGCATATTAAATATGGTTTCTGAGATACGAGAAAATAGCATAAAGAATGATGAGTCTGGCAAAAACATCCCAAACATATAACTCAATTTAATTCCTTCTCTGAATATCCTTAAATAGGCAGAGGATATCTTAATCTATTGTTTCTGTAAATCACTATGATCAGTGAGTATGCAGTGAAATACACAGATATACAGCCAAGTTTTTTCTTCTTTTCCCTCTGCAAAACAACCAAACCAAACCCAAAACCAACAACTAAAAGACCAAACAAACAAACAAAGACACACAAAAAAACCACAAAAAAGCAAAAACAAAAACCTCAACCCAAATGAGAAAAGACTCTTAGACTACACCAAAGAGAGAAGAAGATTTATTTTGTAACATACAAGTAAGCAGAGAGAGCAGCCCAGGTAAAGCCTGCGAAAGAGTTAATTGCACACTGTTAGCAAGCAGTCTCAGCCTTACAGAAAAATACTTCAAATATTGGAAAAGTTTAACAAGAAGACAGGATTCAATAGGTTTACTCAGAGGCTATGAAAAACACATACATGGATGAGCTGCTAAGATTTCCTCCATGGATTTCAACTGTTATTTTGTCCATATTTCCATTTTCTTTCACCTTCTCTTTCTCCCTAGAGGATTTTCTATATCATTCTCATTCCTCCATGGGCCTTGTACCTCCATGTGAAACAGAAAAACATTGTTCTTACTGCTGCACCAAGCAATACTTCAATGCAAGCTCCATTACCAGCTCAAATCTTAACCTAGATTTATTAGCATGTTAGCCAAAGTTAATGAGCCTACGTTTTAGCATCTCCAGACCCAGTGAGGGTTTGAGTGCCAGTGCAAAAGGCATGCAAGGACCAAGAAGGAAGCTTGGATGTCAATGAAATTTGAGTAGTTTCTAAATGGTACTTCCCTCATCTTTCTAGACAGGATCTGTTTCTCACTCATTTTAGAAAAAAAATATTATTTTTTTAAAAAGTAGCAATAGTGCCACTTATTTCTGAGGCATCATAAATCATTCAGATGTCAGCACGTCTTGTAGTAAGAAGAAAGCACTGAACTCATCAATCTGTATCAAAATACTTCTTTTTCTAGTGCTCAATTTTGACTACAATTGCAACGTCAGGATGAGTCCCAAAACAATCCTTTTAACAGAAAATGCTTTACTTTTCCACTAGCTGCCACAAAGAATTAGATTATTGTTCTGAATGCTCAAAAGATGACTGTATCATGGCTGTTTTAAAAGGGCATTTTTAATCATGGAACAATAAAAAAAGTTTATGATTTTAGGGTAATGTGTACCTGAGCAAGCTTTTCTGAGTTTATCTGAGTTGCATTTATGTTGACTCTTTCAAAGTATCAAAATCCAAGATAAGTATTTACTTTGACATTATATAACTTCACTGTGTACTTCAGGTATATATTTAAAGTAAATAATAGTTATAGTCCTCCCTCTAAAAAAGAAAACTTCTACAAATATAGACTTCCAAAATTTAAATATAATAAGCTATACTAAATATTGCCAACAATTAAAAAAAGCTGCAGGAAGGAATGAAACCACACACACTCACAAACACACACACACAGCCTGAGGGGGAACTACATTCCAGTATACACTCTTAAACAACATAACAGTTCCTTACAAGAAATAGATGGCTTCTTGCAAGTCTTCCCAAAAATACGAGTATTATACCACTTTGTCGCATTTCAGAATTGTTAGATAAGTATGCTTAAAGTATTTGCCTTGCCACTGGAGTTTATTGAATATACCTTTTATGGGACAGTTGTCAGAAAAAAAGATTTTCATTTTAAAAAGTGAACCTTCAGAAAAATATTTCACCCCTAATATTGGAAATTATAAGCTTGGAATGCCTGGGGTTTAGTTCTCAGTATGTGAAGGAGTTCATCCTGCTTATTTAGTCTGACCATGAAGACTGCGATCTGGCTGCTAAGCAGCACCAAATGCAGTCTTTTGTTCCTGGAGGATATCCTTTCCTGTAATTTCCTTAAAAGTATTTACTAACCTTGCGCCAAGAGGTGCCAGCATCAAAGAGGTAAGTGGCAACATGCACCAATATCAAGCCACATAAATTCAACCCCCAGTGCTGAGTTATAAGCCTTTCTAATACACAGGATGAACAGACTATTCTTTGAGATTACTATTGACACATTATTTAAAAAAAAAAAAAGGATGATAGATCACTTCCATAATTATAGAGACACCTGACTTTAATCAATAGCCGGCAAATTTCATCCAGACTAATCCTGAAGTTCCCATTCAATCATAAGAGCTGTCATTTCACCTGAAAATTACTATGGATTCCATGATAAATAAAGCATCATGGGGAAGATCCATTAAACTTGACAAATTCAAGAGGAGTGCCAAGAAAACAACACAAATCAATATTTGATATTTATCAGTTTGACAAAAAGCATTTGATAGAAGGTACAGAACAGGCTCATGAACATTGCTTGACCCATTTTTTTTAAAAAAAAACATAGTCATATAATAGCTCCCCCTCAAATGTCATGTACAAAAAGATAATGCTTGAGAAGAAAATCTAAACGACATGGCCTACTCTCAGCAGTGTCAGGTATGTCTGTGTTTTTACCCTATGTTTAATATCTTTTCAGTTTTGGCAAATAGCAGCGAGATCAGACCTCAGTGCATCTGCTGTCTATGATTCAGACGACAGACTGTGTGAACTTTGCAAAGGGCAAGTCAAAGCCAAACACTACAGCATCTATTAACAGTGTTTTGCTGATGACTGTGAAGTACAAATAGCCTATTCGTAGACAGAGTGCTCTTAATCATTCCTCTGAAAGTGCAAAGCACTGAGCAATTTATGGGCCAAATCGTGACTAGCTTGTAAGTAGTATGAGGGCACAAAAGCCCCTAAGGCTAAATAAACCAGTTTTGCTTTCAGCTTTGTGATCTGAATATAGCCATGATCCATAAACAAAGTTCCAGGTATAAAAGTTAAAGTTGATTAGAAGCCAAAGATTTTATACAAATAACCTTCTCCTTCATCAATGTCCCCTTTCTTTTCTTACCACTGTCCCAAGCTACAGTTAAACCTCCTGTGGCTGCTTTAAAAAGAAAAAAGAACAGAGATCCTCTTAGAATCATAGTATTGTTTAGGTTGGAAAAGGCCTCTAAGATCATTCAGTACACCCATTAATCTAACGCTGCTGTATTCACCACTAAACCATGTCTCTAAGTGCTATATCCACATGTTCTTTAAACACTCCAGGCATGATGATTCTACCACTTCCCTCAGCAGCTTGTTCCAATGCCTTGCCAACCTTTTAGTTCAGGAGTTTTTCCTAATACCCAAGTTATCTCCACCTGGCCTGTCACTTGTTACCTGGGAGAAGGGACCAGGCCCCATCTAGCTATGTCCTCCTTTTATGTGGTTGTAGAGGATGATAAGGTCTTTCCTGAGACTCCTTTTCTCCAGGCAAAAAAACCCCAGCTCCTTTAGCCACTCTTCATGAGACCTCTTCCAAGGGAACAATGGAGAAGGAACTTTGATGTGATGGACTCCACCATTGGCCCTGATAACCACTTAGACATCTCACACACTGGGACACTCTAAGATCCAAAAATTGCAATGCTCTGCAGACAGCAGGTCCTCATGACTCAGCTGCTGTGGTCAGCAGTCCACTTCTGGAGGGTGAGAGAAATGTGGAGGACAATCACCACTGTTGCTATCATCAGTCTTTCTCCTTCCTCTTCAGGGTGTGGAATGACCTACACCACTTCATACTTTATAGGACAATATGATGCAGTTGAATTAAAAGTGTCTAGTAAAGGCTGGGTGCACGTGTAATATATGCACATAGTAGTTTGATATAAATAGTCTGATGGTCTGATGAAGTTTCATTGCTTAGGCCAGGAGGTACACTTAAGCACTTAAGTTTAGTTGCTGCACAGCCCTACTCACCCCAGTGCAACTCCTCAGTACCACAGCTTTGGTGAGAGAAAAGACTGCAACATTGCGGTGTTGAGAGGAAAAAAGCCCTGTTTGCCATATGGACTTCCTCGAGTTCTCAGAGTCAGACATGGGTGAAGATATTAACAGTAAAATTTCAGAATAATGTTAAAGAAATACTCACATAGGTTTGATTTTTAATAAAGTTATGGACAGTATTTCAGTGGCTGAAAAATAAAAATGTGCAGATTTCTGAAATACTATTAAGAAAGATGGAATGTTTTCCATTACAGAGTAAATGACCTCAAGACTGGAATCCGAGCCCAAATATGAGATGATCATTCTGAAATAGACAGCATGAGAAACAGATCATTCTGATAGACAAATAGGCTGAACCTAAAAAGTGCTAGGAAATTTCAAGAAATCCTGCACAAGTTCAGGTGTGAAAGTTGTGCCATTGATTTTTTTTATTCAGGATTTTTTTCCTGGGAATTTGTGGAGGAAGAACATTTTCTTAGGAGAAATGAGAATGCAAACAACTAATGTAAACAAAACTAATAAAAAAGCCAGGGCAAAAATCAGAAAAACTATGGTTCATTCACAATGTGGACATCGTTAAGGCATTGTCTATAGCAGTTGCAGGTAGTGTTATTGATAGTTTTCTCTGACTTCCACTAATTTCTGATTTTCAAGTCTTTAGCAGGGTCAACATCTCAGTAAAAGTTTACCATTTACTTAAGTTTCCTACTTTTGCTGGTCTAGTTAACAAAAAGGCAAAAGATGGGGAAAAACGAGTGCAATTTAACAAAGTATGAACTTGGAGACTCAGAAATGGGACTATCCCGATACAGGTGGGTTTCTCCCTCATGAGTTCCTCTAAGGCCTTTGTCAGTACTTAAGTGTCAGATCAGTGAGACACTCACAAATCAAATTTGGAAACCAGAATACTTTGAAATTTAAAAACAATAAAAATAGTAAAAAAATTAGAGGTATAAAGGATGGCACAGAGGGGTTAGAGAAGGAAACTCTTCTCCAGAAAATTGAAAAATTCTGGAGCTTAAAAACCCTCATTCTGCCATAAGCCAAATTTATTTTTAAACCTAAATTTCAATTTCAATTAAATTCAATAATTCTTCTTTCATTATTTTCATGTTTAATTTCAAATTTATAAATTTTTATTATAAAGGAGTTACTAGAACTATTTTATATTTTCAAAGCAAAAAAATGAAACCTTTAAATTTTTTTCTAAAACAAGTATTTGTTCTAAATCAAGGACTTCTCAAAGGGGCTTTTTTATACGTTTTAGTCTCTATGAGTTAGCGTTGCCTAAGAGACGTGCACAGCAAAATAACTTGCCAGCTCCACTAGGTCATGAAGGTTGCTTTCTAAGAAACCACTAGATTTACTGACTAAACTAGATGAATTCTCCTGCTCTTTCTATGTTGCAAAAAAAAAAGACTTCTTATCTTAGTGGTAAACTGTATGTGGCAAGAGTGGTAAAAATTCCATTTTCATCTCACACCCAGCCCCAGTTATGCAAGATCTCTGAAGCACAGCAGAACTTCTCAAAACTGAGCCTGAGCACAGGATTCTTTGCTGAGCTTAAAACCCACAAATGGATCCAAAGGTCAGGAAGTTGTGAATACAGAGGTTGGAGCTGTCCCTCAGCCCAAAACTTCACAATTTCACGGAGACACAGCACATACCCTGTTTCAAAATGCTACATATCTCTGAAATAAACACTGACAACATTAATCTTTGCATATTGTTGAATAGCAAACAGTTAAGTGAATATCTTAGGGATGAAATTTTTCCTTTCTCTGTCTGACTCCTTTTAGCTTTTCCACTATTCTTCACTTTTTTCCTTTATTCTTTGTGAATGGGAGAAAGTAATGAAAAAAGAAAATAAAACATTTTTAATCTACCAGTGAGTCTCCAAAAATATAAGCAAGCCTTTTGCACAAGTTAAAGATATCCAACTGATTTTTAATGATATATATGTTTATATATATATATAATATATATATTCATGTCACTTAATTAAATTCATTAAATAAATTCATGTCACTTATTAAAATAACCTCATTTTAATATGTTGCAAGATTATGCACTGTGTATAGTTGCTGGAAGATATCCTGTTCTTGATTATGACATATATTTTGCTGAGTGAGCAGTCAAAAGAAATCATAGAGTTCGAGCCAACATAGTGACAATACCATGCTAACAAACTCTGCCTCCTTCTCCAAAACCATGTCACAGGAAGATCAAACACCTTGCCGAAATGTTACTTTTTATGAATAGCAGAAGTTTCATACAGAGCAAGCTGCTTTATCTGTCACTCTTGTAATTTAGCACAGAATATTTGCTACATTTGTAATTCAGCACAGAATAGCAGTACTCACCTTCTGCAGAACAGTGAATATTGGTCAAAATTTTACTTTGAAATTTTCCTCTGGAGAAACCATAACAAACTTTGTGTAACCATAGGAACACTGGAAACAAATTTAGGGATAGGTTTGTTATTTGACACTCAAATGTTTTGGGGTTGAAAATGAAGCAGATCTGCCGAATCTAGATTTGAGGTTGACTTCTGTCTCATCAGCATGTTTCTCTTCAGCATTTTCTCATGGCTTCCTCAGGCAGCCAGCACAGAATGTTCTTTTACTAAAAGTGATATATTACATGTCACTCTAAGTATCCTTGTAAGAGCTTCTGGTTGGAAGAATTTCCAGCAATATCTGCAGTTCTTTCATCTTCTCAAAGTCATTAATTGCCCATGACTTTCCAGTCCTCCAAGTTCCCTAGAAAGTGTAATATCAGCATATCTTGACCTTGAACTTCATAGCAAGACAAGAAGGTAAAATGGTTGTTCATCATTATTTGAGTAATCTCAGAGTGTGAGTTAGGGAGGGAAACTCACATAATTTGCTACCTCTTCTGCTCTCCTGACTTCGAAAACCAAAATATTTATTGTGGCATTAATATATATATATATAAGTTAAACCAACTAAGTAAAACAGAAGAGCATTCCAGTGTGCATTGTGAGAGCATTCCAGACTTTGGTTGAACATTGGTCTACCACCAATATGAAGAGAATGTTTTAAATAGACTTGGAAATTAGCTTTTCTGCACCTGGAATTGAAAAAATATTTGAGGAAAATAGGTCAAACAGAGGAACTCTAGTTTTCAGGTAGAAGAAACCTGCCATAAGCAACATTCCACTAGGCATAACAACTCTTCAGTAAATTTTATGGCCTGCAATACAAGCTTTTATTGCTTCATTCCTTCATCCAAAAAGTGTATATCTATGTCAGACAAAGGAATAATTGATATCAAATCAACTCTCATATTACCTATCTTATACACTACAAACTCAAATCTAAGATGCTCTAATGCTCAGTGGGCCAACTCGAAAGCAGCAATTCTGCCTAGGGAAACCTGTCTGAAAATTCCCAAGACAGTGTAGAGAGGACTTTACTATCCTTCACTCCTTTTATCATCTCTTTTCCCTCTTTTACCTCTTAAAAGAAACACTGAGGATTCTGTGTTGACTTAAAATGAAATGTGAACTTAAGAGAAAGTGTTGTTATAGCAAAACTCTATTTTTTTTTCTGACAGGGCCAGGGACAGATTCAAATTTGATTCTTGAATAAAGAAAAAATCTTAATATGCCCTTTTTCCTTAACACAATATATTAATTAAAGAAAAATCCCTTTGATGGTTAATTTGCACCTACCTCAAATTATCATTTTTTCCTTTCTATCAAGTTTTTGGTGTCCTGAACCTTGTTTAACACTTTAAAAGCATTTAGAGAAAATGTGTGTTAAAGTTCATTAAACCTTGGTACTGCATAATTGTGAATCTCTTCACATTAATTGTTCCTTTCAGATGGACGATGTTCTACCCATGAATAAAAGCCTTTGAAGTAATTTAACACTCATGATGCACGGTTGAAAAATTATTACGCTTTTCATAACTGTCAAATTCATATTTTAATGAGACAATTCTGCTTGTATGTCTCCCTCACACTATTTAGTTAAAATACGAAAAGAGTAAGAAGACCTTACAGATAACTATGACCCATGTAATGACATATGTCATTAAGTTAATCTTGAGACTTTGGGTAGAAAAATACTTTCGTTTTCACTATAAACACCACTGAAGTTTTCACACTGAAATGCTTGGTATATTTGGTATTAATCAAAAACAAACAAAGAAAACAACACTACATTTACAGCATCTGATGGGATTTTTGTAAACTTTATAGTGAAAAGACACACAAAGCATTCCGTGTATGGAGCAACATTTTTTTGATAAATCTTGTTTTCAAAATGCTCTTGAGAACATGCACTGCATGCATCTCACTGTATTTTATGACATTAAACATATTTCTAAATTAAGCACTCTTTTCCAGAGTTTCAAAAATCATCACTTCATATTAGTACCTTTTCTAACAAAACTGAACAAAATTCAGGCTATCCAGCTTTAACAATAAAGAGAGGCTAAACATCTTACCACGAGGTTTTATTTAGAGAAGGATAACAAGCATGATTTAGACAGCAAATTAATGATTGTTCTGAAAGCTTTCACATTTAAGGGACTCTGAGGAGTAAGTGCTTATTGAAGATCTGAAAACCTGTGTAGCAGGTCTGAAAACCTGGAAATCTGTGTAGCAGATTTTGAATAGAACTGACAGGTGGCAGACTTTCAGCTTTAACTTTTTTATTCTCATTTTAATATTTTTTATATAATTTAAATTACATTCATTTGAAATTTTACTCTCAAGAATTTTTAGAAAAAATCCATTTAGATGCAAAAGAACATTCAGCCACAACAACTGCATGTAGCTAAAAATAAATTGGAATTGAGTTTTGAAAGAAACAAGTATATTAGTAGCCCAGTGATGTACAGTACTATGTATTTAAAGTGTAAATTTTATAAAGACATCATATTAATTTAGATAATATCTATATAAATCTTCCTTTCTGAAGCCTACACAAAAATCCTAATATTTAACACTAAAATGTCTCAAAGTTCTTTTTTGAACTTTGGAAAAACTGAGTTAATACAAAACATCAGTGTCTTGGCACATTTACTACCAGATAGTTAGATAAACATTTAAAAGTGATAACTGCAGATGTAAATAAAGGTGGAAAGGATTGCTAAATTTTGGAATATCTGCCCAGGGAGGTGGTGGAGACACAATCTATGGAGGTGTTCAAGAAACCACTGGATGTGGCACTCAGTGCTATGCTTCAGTTGGTAAGGTGGTGATCAGTTGAAGATTGGACTTGATGGTCACTTCCAACCATAATGACTCTGTGATTCTGATCTCCTATATTCACATGCTGGTTAATGGTAAAGCTGCATTATATTAAATTTCCAGAACTCTTTGTGTACTTTCTCTAACATGAAACTAGTCCAAATTCTTACCTTTTAAAAATTTCAGAAGTCTGCTCTATGCCTTTGGTCTTCTCGAACTTTACAAATATTGCCAGGTACTTTTTATTGTCTGTCCAACAAAAGCAGAACATAAATTAGCTTCTTCCATAACATTTCTTCACCGATGGTGCTACAGTGTCTCTGGAGACCAGCAGCACATTCATTCTCACTGCTCTGGCATACCCTGTGGCTGACCAAGGAAACTGGGAACTTTCCAGATAGCATTCCACAGTGTAAACCTGATACAGAGAGGGCAAGTCAACGATGCCTAAGATTGCAAAAGAAAGTTAAAATCCTCACCTTTTAAAGAGAGAAAGAGGTCAGGGAATGGTGCATTTTATGGGGCTCACACTCAGAAATCTTCAGAGCAATTGCTTTAAAATGATTAGGAAAGCTGATTGAGTAAAATATGTATGGGGATTTCATCCTGCTTATCGGCAGAGACAGTATTGTCACTTTGGGATTAAACCCTAATAATGGATAAATACACAGAGCACATTAACCTGGTATATAATTATCGCTAGCTAGAGAAAAATGCCTTTTGCAGAGTGACAAACATTAGAAAGCTGAATAGAAGAGATATTAATTTAGTGATCTGAAAGACAGTGAGCAAGTTTGAAAGCTGCACATGCTGTAACCATGTAGACACAGCATCTGCTTAACCTAAGTAACACAACAATAAAAGCATGTGTGACAAGGTGAGAAAAATCCATTCAGCAAGGGCTAGACCTATTTTGAGGAAGTTATTGGACGACATCCAAGGATAGCAAGTTAACAGCTTCACACTTATTTTCCTCATGGTACAAAAGCACTACAATAATTCATTAGACAGATGGTTTCAAAGCAGAATGATTAGAGGGGAGAGAGAGCAGCCCCTGTCTGAGCTCACAGGTTTGACTACATGAGCCAGAGAAAAGGCTGGCAAGAAGAGACAGAGAGGATGGAAGCTGTTTGCCAAAATGCAGGTAACAAACTGCTAAGAAAGCATGAAAACTACACAAGAGGTTTTATCACTAGTTTGCAGCCAAATCCAGTAACATATCTCCCCCATCATTAGCACTTGCATACTTTTCTGTAAGCCAAATTTCATAAGAGAATTTATCAGGTGGGTAGATTCACCTAATCAGCTCCAAACCACTCACTGATCCCAGGTTTTCAAGGGAAGCACTTTAAGCTCTCTCTGGCACATTACTGAAGATAGGTTAGGAAATCCTGGCACAGAATTGCAGAGGCTGTTGACATATCAGAAACTATCTATGAAGAAAATCAGAATTAACAGAGATGATTTTTTTTTTTAATAAATATAAGAATTGATTTCATCTAATGGAAAAAAATCCCAGTACCAAGACCCATAAAAAACTATTTTCAAAGACATAGGAAAGGATTTTTCAACCTTTTTCCTCCCCTCCTTCTAATTAGCAGAGAATTCCCTAATAAAAACAAGTCAGAAATTGATGCTGGCTAACACTGGCCACTGGCTTTAACTAGGTGAGGTGGTTGTCTCTTCCTTCTTACAAAGGCAGCACAGCATATTGTTCATGTTATTGATTAGATTATCATCTCTCCTAGAGGTAAAGTCTACACCATTATAAAAAAAAAATAAAATACAGACATGAATGTAAGAATATAGACAGAATGGAAGAGACAATCCTCCAAAAAACTTAATGACTTCTTCATAAAGCTTTCTTACCCAAAGACTATTCAGAGTAATATCCCATGAGGGTATCATTTAAACTTTTTTTTTTTTCCCTAGCTTTATGGCCATGCAAAAGAGGTAGCTAATTTATGTACTGACTCAGGAAACAGAACACAAAATTAGAAGCTTCTTGAAGAGGTTAAGAAACTTCTGAGATTTTTCTACAGAGTTTACTAAGATAAAGTTGAACTAAAGATTCAAAATCTTCCTTTTCTTCGGCCCTTTTCTTAATAGGCTTGTTTGTGTTTGAAGTTAGGGCCATTCAGAATATAACCAGTTTTTCTGTTGACAGGCATTTTACATCACTTGGGACCATCTCTCTAAACTAACCCACCAAAAAAAACACCCAAACCCAAAAACAAACCAGAAAAAAAAATTCTCAGTAAATACCAAGCAGACATGATTTAACTCATAATTGTAAATGGTTAGATTAAAGGAAAAGATATCAAAAACATGCAGCAGCACATCTAGTGGAGTTTAGTACTATTTCACAGAGTCATAGAATTTTTATGTTGGAAAGCCTTGCTGAAGGTGGGTAGACAAAACATTGTCTTGCTCAATAAGGGACACCACACACCTGGACAGCCCCGAGTACAGTGCTGCTGCAGCTCTGCCCACAAGTTGTAAAGAATTATGTTATGTAAACTCTAGCTCTGGGCTGATCCTCAGTATTTAGGGATGGTCATGTATTTCATGGGAGAGAAGGGAAAACAAACCACAAAAGTGGGGACAAGAGAAAATCCTGTAGTTTGAGCAGGTAAGTTAGTGCACATTCTGGATGAGAAGCAGAAAGTTGTTTTTGTTTCAGCTAAGGCAAGAACGAGGGAGGGAAATACAAGGGAGTAAGACGAGTTTTCTGCATCTAAGACAGGAAACCTATGGCCATGTCTGCTGCTATAGTTTTAGGATCACAAACTTGGATTTCATTCAGAGATCTGTTCTTAACTTGTATCCATTAAAATGCTATGGTTTTAACTAGTTTCATTCCCACATTAATGCAGTACACAATAAACATTACAAAAATATCAGTTATTTACCTTTTCACCTAACACAGCTTCTCCTTCCTTCCACCTTACCCAGTGATAGTAACAAAATTTGCAAATAAGGTCAAAGGAATCAATTCAGAGGATAAAAGTTATGACAATACATTATTTTATGAATAAATTTTACTCTGAACATAACTCATTTTTCTCAGATGTTTAAGGTTAAAACAACAGTATAAGTAATATTGAATCAGATGTTAGAAAGCCATGCCAATCTGCAAAAGAAAATTAAAAAATAAATCTAAAGCAATTTTAGAGGCTTTGGATTCTAAGATTAGAGGTAAGCCCTGATATATGTGGAAGAAAAACAGAAGGATTATTTCTCAATAAAAATCAATCCCTTGGGAAAAAACAAAGAAATAAATAAAAACCCCACATATGACCATATTTTCTACATCTTTCTCTGAATATTTAACCTTTTCATATGAGAATCAGTCAGAAACACAAAGGAAACTCTTCAAGATTATTTAAGAAATGAAAAGAAGCAAACTAAGCATACAAGCACTATTACATAAAAGTTCAAATTCTTCCATTTACATTGAGAGATTTAAAACTAAGAAAAAAAGAAGCTGGATAAAAGACTAAATAAGATATTTAAATAGATAGTGGGTTATGTATACAAATTATGACTTGTGAAATCCATTCTTATAGTCTTAGGATCAAGGGCAGATTAGTTCATTGAAAAACCAAACCAAACAAACAGAAAAGCTCTAGTGAGCTGCAAGTAGAGGTAATAATATTTCCTTGCAGGGCTTCTTCCCCATCCTCTCTGCTTTTACCCTAGGGATAAGAAAATATTCTGAATATAGATTTCACAGCACAGAAACACAAGTAAATTACTCAAGGCACCATGTGCCCTTCGGTATGCTATTGCACATTGCAATTGATAGTCACAGAAAATGTCACGGGCTGTTGAGGGCAATTTATGAAATCTACAGGACAGTATTTGCTTCTTATCACACTTTGCTGTTCTCCTCAATATAAAACATAGCAAGACATCCTGATGCTCCTTTTTTTTTTTTTTGTAATGCCAAAAGAAAGATGGCAGCATTTGAAAGCTGAGAAAAGGGGAACAGTTAGGAGAAGGGTCTTACCCAGCAGAACTCCGCAATCCATTGTCCATTCAGCTCAGCCACTGAGATTTCAGGTGGCCTTACCAATATCAGCAACTTTGGGCAATCAGACAAAATGCAATTCTGCTCACCCAGGAAGAATCAAGACTCATAAATCCATTTTTATAAAAAGTTTTCCATCAGCCAACTATTCATCCAATCAATATCTTTTACTGTTGTGTATACTAATTTAGTCCATATTCAGAAGGATATTTTTCTGTATATAAGGTAAATTCATCAAAGATTAAACTTGAAAAAAGCTTGATTTGGTGTCTTAATGCACAGTTTACCTAGATTTTATTCATGAATGTCTCTCTCTCTTTGCACAATTTCCTTTCTTTTGCCAGACACATAGTAGCATTCACAAGAGATGCTCTTCCACTAATTAATAACAGAAATTCCTTGGCCTATCACTCATAAAAATGTTAATTAAAATTAGTAGTAACAGAGGACCTGTGTATGTGTGTGCATTTGATTAGCTGTACTGGAATGAGCTAATTAATGCCAGATAAAGTACATTCAGTAAGGTTCTCCACATGCTTAGATTGATCTTTTTGACCAACAACAGATGCACAGGAAGCCAGAAGGTCAGTGGTCAGATGCCCAGCAATTGTTAGAGGAGCAGCAGTCAACGTCCACTGATCATGCCATTTTTGGAAAGCTGGAAAATCTGTCCCAAGAGAATGAAGTGTTGAAAAAAGGGCTGTGAGTAAGGACACAGTGCCTTGAATGTGGAAGGCTGTAACTCAACAGCTGGTACAGCAGACTGTGCACCAGCCATGCCTGCCTGTGGAGAGCTCCTTTACAGCCTCTTGGCCTTACAACATGTCAGGCTCTCCTCTCTACTTCAGGACAGACTGAAAGTTTCTCCAGAGGCTTTCAGAGCATTTATTAAAGGGGAAATTTCAGTATAAACTACTACTGATAAAGAAAAAAAAAAAACCAAAAAAGAAGAAAACTGAAGATGACTGTGGAGTGGGAGTGTAAAAAGGTAATCAAATGTGCTGGGCAGTCATATCAAGGGATTTCCAAGATTTCCGCTCACTGCTTGTGGGTATTGCCAGCACTTCACACTCCTGGTGGTGGTGGTCTCTCATGACTGCATGGATTCCTGGCTGTCTTTCAGCAAATGGCAGGACACCTCAGAAAAATAGCATCATAACAAAAACCAAAAAAAAAAACCAACCAACCAAACAAAAAAAAACAAACCAAAGAGAAGAAATTTTTCTTTAAAAACAATAAGAAAAATCTGCATTCATTTACCATAGAAGATTATATCACTATTACCCATATCACTCTAAATCAGTCTCTGATAATCTCTCTGTTGATACTATCTATATACAAGTCTTATTTTTCAAGAAACATAAATATTCAGGGTAGTGAAGGTACATTTCCTATTGCATCATGATTCCAGCATAAGTGATCAAATAAAAACACAATTCCAGAATATGGGTAACATATGTTACCATATGTTTTGGCAGGGGCAGACTTAATCTTCTTCCCAGTGGCTAATATGGGGATGTGTTTTTTGGATTTCTTCTGAACACAATAGTAATAACGTAGAAACTTTCTTGTTATTTCTGAGCAGGGCTTACAGAGAGTCAAGCCCTGTTCTGGTTTTTTGTACTGTCACCCTGTCAAGGGAGCTGGGACTGCATGGGAAGTTAGGAGGAGACACAGTCAGGACAGGTGACCCAAACTGACCAAAGGGATATTCAAGACCAGATGGCATCATGCTCAGTGTATAAAGTGGGGAAGAAGTAATGAAGGAGAGTGCCATTTGGAGCAATGACATTTGTCTTCCCAAGCCACTATTACACGTGACAGGGCCACGCTGTCCTGGAAACGTTGGAACGCCTGCCCGCTCATGGGAAGCAGTGAATGAATTCCTTGCTTTGCTTTGTGTGTGGGGCTTTGCTTTCCCTATTGAACTGTCTTTATCTCAACCCACAAGTTTTCCAGCTTTTACCCTTCTGATTCCTTCCCAGATCCTGCTGGTGGGGGAGTGAGTGAGCAGCTGCTCAGGGCTTGGTGAATGGCTGGGGTTAAAGCACAAGAGCAGTAAAAAGCATTCAAGGATAAGGCCGTAATTTCAGCATCATTTTAAATCTATCTGAGTGCTGACAAAGAGGAAATTCCCACTGACCCACCTCTGCTTTTCCCCAGCTTTCTTCTCTCTGTACTTTATACAGTTTAAAGATGAAGCAAAGTAACACATTCAGCTCACTAAATCCAACATTTCTTTCTGTTCTGTTAAAACTGATTATTGTATTTCTTGATCTATTTCTATGCAAGCTTATGAAGAAGAAAAGTGACAGAAAGGGCAGAACTACCTTTTTGGAACTTGACCAAACTTAAATCTCCTTAATGCAGAAGGCTTCAGCATTACAATATAAATCTTAGAAATGTTAGTGGGATTTTTACATCTGAATTTATTGTAGAATTTTTATGTATGTGTACTAACACTATGTTAAAACATACATTGCAGATATATTTCAAAATATTTTGCAGCCTTCTACCCATTTAAAAATCATGATCTTTACATCAGTTCAAGTAAATAAAATATAATTTGGCCCATGATGAGCCTAATTTACAGTCTTTATAATTATATATGAAATTACAGCTCAAAACCAGGCTGAAGGAATATAGAGAAATATGCAGCTCAAGGATTTTAGACAGTGAAATACCCATCTGTATAAATATTTCTGTAAAGAATCCACAACAGCATTCTCTTTCTAAATAGTTTAGGTGGAAGAAGAAAACATGAAAGACACAGCACAGATCTTAACCTTCCAATGTATTTATGAACCAAATTTGGAAGAGCTAAGAAGTCTCTGTTTTTTCAGTCTTAGATTTCAGAAGCAGAGCTGTTCTCATTACAGCAAATTAGTCAAACTTTGACATGAAAATGTGCATTTAATAATTTTTTGCTGCTTGTTAAAAATTCCCCAGGAAGGAAATGGAAAAGGAAAGGTTAAAAACAATTCAACTCACACAGGGAAACATCTTAGATTGAACAGAAAACTGTTTTCAAACGAAAAATTAAAACCAACTGTAAAAATAATGTAAAATCTTTCATTAAGAAAAGAGCTAGAAAGAAAGAACTGTTTTGGCAAATCTAGAATAAAAGTTCATTTTTATTCTAAGTGAAAGTCAGGTTATTGTAAAGCTTTTAATACCAGTCTAGCTTTAGCAGCAGCCAAATAGTTTTCAAAATTGACACATTTATGTCGAAAGAAAGTAAATTATTTTTGCTATTGGTTGGTCCATTCTTGTCAAAATCCAACTAGCTTTCCTTTTCCTGTCATTCTTGCAATGTCGTTTCTGCAGCTGTCAAAAGTGAAGCTATATGGAAAGAATGAAGTTACTGGAGTACAAAGCACACCTTTTTAAAAAAAAAGAGAGAAAAAAATCACAAAAAAATATAAAACCATACCCACACACAGACACAGAAATTTAAAATGTTCACAAAATCATTATGTAACACTAAAAAATAATCACCTTCCCGGGAAACAATAAGGTGTTTTGTTGAAATCCCTATTATAAAAAAATCAATGATTAAAAGAGTGATGAAGAAAATAACAATCTATGGATGAATCAAAACCAAAGGGAATGAATTTTCTTTATTTGCCAGAATTGCATTTTGTATTGTCTAGTAAGTCTTCCTGTCTCTTGGGTTGGCCAAGAGAGGTGTTAGGAGAAAAAAGGACCCACCACTCTTTCTTTTACTCTCTTCCAAGAGAGCTACCAGTGCCTCCATTAAAAAGTTGTTAGACGGTGATTCTCTATCAGCACAGCTATAATCAGTTCTAGGGATGGAGACAGTAAAACTTTATCCTAATAACTGACATGTGACTAGAGTCTCCTGCAGGAACATTATTAATAAAAACATACACTAATTGTGTTATGACTGAATGTGTACTAACTACTAGAAATAGGTAAAACCTTTACATGCACAAAGCCAGTTCCTTTGTAGCACAAAAGACATGGGATAATGGAAAAAATTTTCAGCTTGTACAAGAAGTGAATTTATTACTTATTTCATGACATCTTCTGCATCATTAGCAACAATTATTATTATTAATAATTATTATTATATTGTTGTTATTATTATTTTATTTAGAATAAATCCTTCCAGTGGAATAAAATACTTTGCCTTTAAACATGTTGGCAATGTTATTTTAAGTGGTCTTGTAGTATCTGGCCTTTTTTAGTAGCCCTGAACTTATGTGGCATCATACACAGAGCTGGATTTGAGCCTGTTCCCCAGAAGTTTGCACTGAATTCTGTCACACTAGACTTAACTAGTACATGGGAGAAGATCCCTAGCCTGGCATCTTCTTCAAGACCCCAAATATCCCCATAGCAATATTACCTCTAAACATCTCTGTCTGAGGGACATACCTTATGTCAGGGTCTCTTCATAGGTATTAAAAAACAGAATCCCTTCACTCAAAGTCAGAATGGAGTCCAATATCTTCCTCATATCTGACTGACCAGAAGCCTCAGCCCTGTCCCCCATTCACACTCCATTTAGCTGATCTATTTTGAAGGTTTAAAAAAAACCAAATCACTGGATCATCTATAAGGCTAGCTACCTTTTCCCTAAAAGAACCAGCAATTCCGTAACAAATGTGAAATCACCTTAAACAGCCTAAAGGAAAGAGAAACTTACGAGTTCAGGTCTGTATTGCATAATTTGACACATCAAATTAATATCCATCAGTTACCCTTAGATAAAATGCAACAAATAAGAAATCACTGCAGCATTCCACAATAAACCTCAATGCAATATGACATGAAGGTGAGACTCCTTTCTTCACAAGAAAAAAGGTTCTGAGATATATAAACAGTCTCCTAGCTGCAAAGATTTCAAGTTTGTTACCTACTGCTGTTTTCTGAGCATGACAAACAGCTTGTTGTGCACAGGATTGAGATATAATTCCACTTCCCATGGCAAAATGCAGGCATCCTTATCCTTCTAGCATATATCTGGTCTCCACACATTGCTGTTTGCAATATCCTCTAAATCCTAAGAGGTCTGAGCTGAGAACATGCTAGGTAAACAGATACAATTCCTTCCCAAAGGGACAATCAAGGAAATGGTTGCAAAGGATCTTCAGTTCCAGTGACTTGCTGTATGCTAATAATCTTTTAATTCCCTCTCACACCTACCTCCTTGCTTTCAATGCCATATTAAGATCTTTCATTTGGGTCAGTTGAAGAAATATAGCAGAGGTGATCTACTAAAATGGAACAGAAAAAGGACATCAAGTTAAAGGAAAAGGAAAAATCTGCTTTGCTTTTCTTTATAAAGAAAATGAATGGTCTTCAAAACAAATACATGATTTAAAAAGCTGGGTAGAATAGTGTAATTATTATAGTAATAGTGTAATTATTATTATAGTATAAGATTTTACCACGTGTTCAAGATCTTAGCCAAATATTCAGTTCTTTAACTGAAATCAATGCAAGAAGTAATCAGTGGTGACAACATAACATCAAAACAAACAGGAGAGAATCAAATTAAATCCTTCTAAACATTATCAGAAACTGCAAAGTTAAATTGATTTAATTAGTCTGATTGAGTATCAGAAGCAGAGGAAAGTATTAAATTTCTTTTAATAATACCAGAAAAACACTGCCTTCCAACAGCTTTTTCATGCTTTCTCACCAGTAACTGATTTCTAGCTACAAATCATAAACTACCATATCAGCACTTAAAAACAGCACAGAAAATACCTAAAATGAAGTTAAATCAGAGTTTGCCTGTCTGATCTGAGAAAATCATTTTCATCCCATGTGTCTAAGAGACCTTTGGAAACTCCTTTTTCTGGTAAAGCCAATTAGAGCCAACAGTGTCTCTTTCTGGAAGTGCTGCCTCCTTGTCAGAGGGACGCACATCTCAGTGTCTGCTTCCCAGCCACTTCCATGAGGAATTCATAAACTGCATGACAACACTGCAAAATTCCTTATCTGGATACACATTTTAGAAAGGTTCCTTCCAACCCAAAGCTATTCTAGAATTCTGTGATTCTAAGGGTGGGCTCAGCAGCTGTGTGTTTTAAAACAGGCATCACCAGTCAGTTTATCCCTAAGACCAAAAGAAAGGGGAACCTTCTTCCCTGAAAGCCCTGAAATCTAAGCATTTGCTCAGAGTGCAGCTTCTGTGCCATCATTGAATGACAAGTTTTAACCACATCTTTTGTTTGCAAGATGAAGCCATAATAATTAGGCTTCAGTCCAAAGTATTTGCTTTCTCCCAAATTTGTTTGCATCTATAATGAAAATCCAACACTCTGCTTTCATAATCAAAGGAACTGGAAAGATGATTAATTTGGATAAAAACTAACAAAATTATTTTGCTTTAAAAAATAACCAACAATGACAAGGCATGCCAAAGGAAAGCAGGAAAACTCATAACAAAAAGAGCCGGATCATTGAAATTATTTCATTGTAGTCTACTCAAGTACATACATAATAAAACTCAACACTGCTACAAAACTCACTAACACAACATAAGTGACAGCACTGCTAGCTGCAAAGGCCAGTGCAGACTATGCTTCAGGTATTTTATGTGTCTCCTTAAATACCACCTTATAAATACACTACTTTTTTTCATCCACCAGTTGGTCTCACAGGATTAATTCAAAAATTTAAAATTATGGAAGTAAAAAGCAGTGATATAAAAGCATACTACTCATTTGGGGGTTCAGTTTGTTTTTCTTCATTTTTTTTAAATGAGAGTCCTTTTCTAGTACACACATATGAGAGCATTTATAAGAGAGCAGGGAGAGAAAAAAGGCAGAGAGAGAAGGCATGTAATAAGGGCTACCCTAAAGCAGAGTTTTCCTTCAACATATTTGCTGCATCGGCCTTGCTGAGTGCATGCAACTGAAGGCTGAACATTTCATAGCTTGTAAAAAAAATAAAATTTCTTAAATCACAAAAATGTCCAAGATGTTAAATTGAAGCCTCTCAATTTATCACTAAGAGTGTCATAGAGATGTATAAAATGGAATTTTAGCCAACAGTGAAATTCATTATTACTGCACTCAACACAGGAGAAATTATACCCATTGGCAATCATTCACACATCCCCCATAACTCAAAATATTTTTTATATTTTTTCTAATGTTAATCCTATTATCAGGATTAACTAGTAACAAGTTATCAAGTAACATCTTAATCTTATATTTGGATAGTTTATGAAGGCAAAATATGGCAAGAAAATTCTGGGAATTATTTTTAAGGTAAGCACAAATTAAAGCTGGGGCGAGGGAGAAGATGGAGTCTATTAAACTGTGATAATGAATAGTGATCAAGAACATTATCTTTTTTTTAAAAAAAAAACACTTCTGTGGATCCTCTCAGAGTGTATAGTGTTACTGGGCTCAGAGAAAACTGTCTCTGATTATTTGAAAAAAATTGTTTGCTATGCTGCAGTTTGAGTTTACCCAGTATACAGCATGTGAGATGGATTCTTTGCTTTAGCACTCATCCTGTTTTTAGACTGTTACTAAATTTTGCTTTTGCATGACCCATGCATCTTAATAGGGTCCTCTAAGGAATTAGACAGATACTGGAAATGAGCAGACAGCTCCTAATAAGAACACACCAGGCAGTGTGGGAGTAGGCACCATGAGAAAACGGATCAGGTTGTGTAGGAAGCCCTACCGCTTTTGCTCACAGTCTCTTCTTTTGCAGAAACCCACCTGTGACAGACTGTCTTCTCCTCCTCCTCCACATCTGGCAGAATGGAGTGATGCAAAGAACACAGTGCTGCTGTTGATATCATTAATGCCACTGCTACATCAGATGCAGATACACGTGTTTGTATTATGCAGTTCACCTACAGCAACACAGCATCAGAAAGAATCAATAACTCTGCATCCTTACAAACCATTTCCAGACAATGAAATGAGAAGACTTAATTAAGGCAGGTCAAAGGAAAAATAGCCTTAGCAAAGCTTGTTGAAAAAAATGCCTTCTAAAGCTTTTACATAGCCTACTACACTCTCAACGACAAATTTCCTGATCTTCAGTTTCCTTCTAGGTTATTTAAAAAGATACTCAACCTATGGTTCACTTCAAAGAGCAAGCACAAACAAAAAAAATTCTTTTTCTTGTTTAAAAATTATTGAACACTACTCAATAACTTAATCATTATTATTATTATATTATTATTTTCCTTCACAGATCTTGCCACAAAATGAATGTGGAAATTGAGCTCACTGCCTTTCCCTGCATTTTTCTTTTCTCTTGGTGGGCTAGAGTTTCAAATGGATTCTGAGGATAAGCCAATTTCAGACAATGAACCAAAAGAAAGAATAACTGCAAGAAAACTTGAACAGCATTGTGCTGACATAACTTCCTGTGATTGACTTCATGTGGGATCAGACAAGAATCTGTATTTGCAAAGTGGCTGTACTAGGAGGACAGTAAGGTAAGACCACCACCTTCAGAAGTCACAGAGAGTCTCATTAGCTCGATTGTGTCACAAAACCGTAAACTCCAGCTATACATGTGTCCTGGTTTGGGACAGATCTGGGAGGGAACTTCCTGGAGGGGTCTCCTCTAGAAAGCAAATTTCAGCAGCCCCTCTCCCAACCGGTTTGGGAGAAAAAGCTGGGAAGGAAGCACATGAGCCATTTCCCCACAAAAAATAAAAGCACAGAGAAGAGGGCTGGTGTCCAGCAAAACTTGCCCTGATCTAGAGGGAAATTAAAAGCACTTCTAAGTTCACCAGTCTAGAAGTAAAAAAAAAAAAAAAAAAAAAAAAGTATGTCTTTATTGTCTTTGTGTCTCTCAACAAATCCCAGCTTTACAGCAAGAACATAACTGTAGAATTAGCTTCTTTTTTTTAAGGTACTTTTTAAAATGTAATAAATTGTGGAATTAGCAATATCTACATCTCAATATAGACTTTTCATATGTAAATACTATCTTTAGAAGGTAATTCATATATCAAAACGTAAAGCCTTAATAATTTATAAAAAATACAGGGCATAGACTGGTGGTAAGTGACTTTCAGCAAATCTCCCAGTGCCTTAGATAAGCTTCAGGTGCATATTTGCCAATCCCAGCCCACAGCTTTATCAAGAAAGCACGCTTGCTTAGTGAGACTTTGAAAATTATACTGACATCAAGAAACATGCTCCTTGGGCCTAAATGGCAATAATATTGATGAAGACTGATAGATTTCATGTTTTCCAGCTTCTTCTCTGGCATTACCTATTCTCCTGATATTTGAATTCTCTTGTCCAAACAATCAGCAGACTTTCTACACTAAACCCTCACAATAAGCAGCTTTCTTCCTGCTCCTGTAGCTTTTTGTTGCTGTGATCATCAGAGCAAGAATGATTTTTCTCTGAATGACATAGGGCATAAACATGAGGAAAAAGTGTATGATTATTATTATTGATACAGGCATGCTGCCTCTTTACATATAGAGGTAAAGAGGGGAGGATGGAGAGAGAGACATTGATCTTCAGGAGTGTATTGACTTGGTTCCATGAATCCTGGTAGTTACAGCTTCTGAAATTCTCCAAGGAGCTGAACAGAGCTTGTACATGATTTTTGCACCCCATTCCCTTACTGCATTCAACCAAATAAATCCTCTTGATGAAATAAAATTACCCTCTACCTTTTCATCCAGTGAAAGCAAACAGAAAATTGGCAGTAAGTGTCCCATTACAGTAAGAGCACAGGCATTATTTAACTGCTATTAGTAGAGCCGTACTATATTCTACCTGTCTTTTCATTTCCACAGTCAAAGCTAACACAAAGCCTTCTCCAGCCTTTCAGGAGTAATTTTATTTCAAAAACTGAAGGAATAGCTACCTCATAAATCATTTTTCTTTAGTACTTTCCATTTATCAACTGGCATCACCCAGCTATGAAAAAACATTTACACAAACATTGAACATTTTCTTTCCCACTCTCAGAGAAGTAAAAGAAAAACAAAAGATACATTTAAGAAATACTTCTTAACAGTAAATGGCATTTAGGATCCTCACTCTTCCATTTTTCTTTACTAGACAAAGTTTTACTAAACAAAGTTTTAACTTGACTGAAACTTCTGCTTCTGCAAGGAAAATCCACAACATAGAAACAAAAGCCTACTTATTGCAGTAAAAGACTTTTTTGCCATCTTTTAAAGTCAAAGTTTAATCACATCATCTGTTACAGTTCTTCCTGGAGTGTCACTCAGCAGTTGCCACTATGATCTCTGAACATCAGTATCTGTAAACAAGACGAATTTCTAGCTTGATGAGGCCGTGCTTGTCCCTTGCCATTCAAAGGAACCCACTGTAAAGTCACTTCCAATTTAATTGGATTAGCCTGGAAAAATATCACTCAACACACCATTTTTAGCCTTCCTGTCTCACCAGCAAATTCACAACTAAGTAGATTCGTTTAAAAGAGGAAACCTCTCGCAAAGATCTACAGGCTGAGAAAACAAGGGAATCATAGCCCAGTGTGAGGAATTAGTAACAGTGTAGACTTTGCAATGGAAAGACTGGATTAACTGGGTTATTTTTCCCTGTATTTACCAAATACAGAGAGTGATATATCCCACAGATGCATATTCCTAGGGAAAATGTGAAATGTCAAGGCTTTACCACTTCACCAGAGCAGATAATTAAGTAATTAGAGCAATTAAACGTTGACAGAGCACCAGCGACCCCCAGGTGAATTACAGCCATGAATTATGAAAGCATGAGCAAGGGAAGAGGGAAGACTTTGGCACATATGTAGGACAGATTAAATGCAATTATAGGACTGGGTTTATAACTTATGCACTTAACTTCCAGATATGCTTAGGTTTCCACAACTTTTGTTGTCAAACTGCTTATTTAGATGTCAGGGGCAAACTCATCTAGGTACAATTTCTCTCTGAAAAAAACAGTGAATTAGAAAGCAGAGTATATATTAATCTTTTACCCCACATGAAAGGGTTGAAAAAGTAAAAGAGTGTTTTAACAAATCTGCATTCCTCTCAGTACTCTCAGTAAAACACATTGGTCAAGGCACGTGGAAAAGGGAATGTCAAAGGGTAAATTTGCACAGAACATTCTCAAATCATCAATCATTAAATTGTGCCAGAGGTTTATAACCTCCATCACACCTTTTGTTGGGACTATCTGCTTGTCAGTAACTGCTCATGTGCTACATGCAGAAACACCCGGTTTGCTAAATAAGGAATATGAGCAACACAACCATCATAACATGAGGTTCAGGAATAATTTGCTTCTCTTACTATTAAGGCAGGTTTGTTTTACTTAGATTTTTTGGGATAAGGAATTTGATTTACAGTACATTGGACTCCCTGCTGTGATAAACCAACTTCAGGTAGAATGAGCTGGCCCTGGGGACTGGATGCATTATATAGATGGGAAGCAGGGCTGGAAGCACAATTCCTAAGCAGGCAGAGCTGCAGAGTGCAGGGGAGATGGGTAACACATGTAATTCCCACTGGCTGTGAAAACTTCAACTACCAGATTTGTTGCAAGTGAGAGTGTGTGAACATCTTACATGCTGCAACTTTTTTTAGGTGGAAAGTTGCTTTAAAAATGAAGAGAGAATAGGGAAAGGAAGAAGAGAGACCCACCAAAAAAGCCAATACAAAACATGTCACATACAGGAGATTTCACACTTTTGTTTCTCAAAAGCACATCTAATATTCTTCTGCTCTGAAATTTTTAATAATGCTTCATTTCATTGCCTTTAACAAATGGAAAGAAATATCCTAGAGAAAATAAGATTAAAGACTCTTAACTATTTTTTTCTAAAATGAATTAAACCATTTTATAATAAAATTATAGTAAGAAAGCATTTTTTCACATATTTGAAATATTAAATATGCAATTAAAAACCTAATTATGATCTCTCACAGCAAAGTATATACAATCCATACTTGATGTATAAAATACCTGTTGTAATATATATATATTTACTTTAAAATGATTTTTTAGAATTTTACAGCTTCAAGTCAAACCCTATATTGATATGGTTTAATATACATTGCTTAATTTTAAAAAAGTCTAAATTAGCTGGTGACACAAAAAGGATAGAAAGTATAAAAGATTATAGGTTAAGGAACAAACCTTTCAGAATGGTTTCTGTAGATTAACCATGTGGGTGGATAAGTAGCTCTCAGAGTTCAGAGAAGAGAACAGAGCAGTGTCAATGTAATGAGCAGAAGTAGGTGGATGGTTCCAGTTCGAATCAGAACATCTCCCACTTCATCAAGGCTCCTGAAAATGATTCATTCTGTGGTGCATTTTACATGCCATGGACATTCTGTAGGTTTTCTTTCCTACTTGTCAAAGCCATGTACTTAGTCAGAGGAGGTGGCAAAGAAAATGCCCTTTTGATTATGTTCCAGCATTCTTTTCTTTCATTTAAAAAAATAACAAAGAACAAAAAAAACACAAACAAGCCCACACATAAATTTGGAAACAAGGAAGAATAGGGAAACTCGAGCCTAAACTGAATTCAAGCCAAAAGAGGAGAAAAGACAAATCTAAAATATGGAATTGGGAAAAACAGATTTGGAGGGAATATAGGGGAAAATAAAAACAGAGAAGAAAATTCCAAAAAGCAGTATTACTAAGAACACTTACCTTGAATTTATATATCAATTCTTAATTAATATCTAGGTATTTAGCTGCATTATACCTTAGTGAACATTCTTCTAGAGGTTTCCACAGGAGAACAGACCAGCACTCATTCCTCAGAAATAGCTAGAAGAAAAAAAAAACCATCAGCCCTCCACTATTAGTCTCCAGAATCTATGTAGCTCCTGAAAAGACAAGAGTTCTCTGTATTATACTTTACTAACAATACCATTAATGCTCCAATACAGATCATTAATTTAAAAGAAAGTAGAAAGGAGATGGAAAGCACAAGCTGGTAATTCATAGCTCTGTGAAAGAGACCTTTCTGAATTTGTAATGACCATCACAGTGGTGAGCTATAACCTGGTTATATGACTGAACTGACCATATTCTGCCTCTCATTAAACCTCCCATTATACCCAAAAACATACTGATACACATTTTCACTGAATAGGAACCTAAACACACGAGCACATGCTCTGCTAAATGCTGCAGAACAAAAACCATATCCTGTGTAGTAAAGGAGGTTAAGTAGAGTTAAGAACTTTTTCAGATCATTATCTTCCACCATGCAAGTCTGTTGAATGGCTTATGCATAGGAGAGCTTGATTAGTACCTTGCAGGTCCACTCTGTATTGCTAACAAAGTTATGCTAGGTTTGAGGCAGAAGGCTAGTGGTGTTCTTTTGAAATAATTGCAAAAATTAATTTTTGGGAAAAATTTCTTCGCCATTAGCATTTAGTTGTCTTACAAACTAAGCAGAAAGAAAAGTCAAGTCCTTTTCAACTGGAACTGAAAACCCAAAGTGTGGCAATGGAGAATGCCCACTGATGGTGGAAAATCAAATGGAATGCTAGGGATTTACTCTAGTCCACTTGGAAGACTTTGCATTGTATATGGGGACTAGGCGAACAAACAGGAACATTCTAAATTCTGACTGCTAATTCATAAATAGGTCTTTACACATTACAGCAATCAAAGAATCAGTCCCAAGAAATGGCACTTGAATCTGGGAGAGGAGACTGTAAGAGAAAAGACACAGAAAGACATAAGAGACACAAAGAAATGAAGACGGTAAAGAGAATGATAAAGTTCAACAACAAATATAGTCACTGACACTGAAAGTTGTGAAAAAGAGATTATTTAACTAGTTCATGACTTAAGCAGATATTATTCCCTGTAATAAAGCAATAATAATAAAGCAATAATAATAAAGCAATAAAGTCATGCCATTGCTTAATGGAATAAAATGTACAGGTAGTACAAGAAGTCATTTTCAATTTAAAAACCCACTAACAATACAATAATATGCAGGAATATACATTTCCTTTTTGTCACAATCCCACTAAAAACTGTTTTTTAGCAGAAAAACAACACATGCACCATTTTAATGGCCAGATCAACCAAAAAATAATTTTCAGTTTTGCTTTCTTCCTCTTTACCCAATACTGACAATGTGCACAAACTACTCCTTAGTCTTTTAGAAATTAAAAAGTAGCCTCTTTCTGTGCATGCATATAACTTCAGTATATGTTTAATTTTGTCTTTGGTGGACTCCTCACATGTACAGTAGCCAAAAAAAAATCCAGTCCCCAGGCCAATTTTACAGTTGGGTCTAAATTTATTTACAAGATAAAAATATCCACACTCTTAATCTAAAACATATGGTTTCTGCTTATCTCTTCTCCAGTCTCTTTTTTTTTTCCTCAACTCTGTCAATTTACAGCCCTGAAACTCCACGAACATTTTGCATAAATCAAATTAACTGATTTGATTTAGCTATTGATGTAACATGAATCTTTACAGAAATCACTCTCTTTGGGATTGATCTGAGGCTCTGACATGGATTTGTAAAGCTTCCTAGCAATGGTCCCATATGTTTCACTTGTAACTTTTCAGTTTTTTCGGACTATCATTCACATCTTCCCAACTTTTTGAAAAGTGTAATCTGTAGGGTACTTGATAACCAAATAGAAATATGAAACACTATCAATAGCCATAAGGAAAAGCTGATATTTTAAAGTTTGATATTTTTCTTTTCTTTTTTCTTATTTTACACTTGCCAGGTGAAAAGGCACTTTTGACCCCAAAACTAAATAACTTGGTTTTTTGAGTTTTCTTCAGGGCAGGTTTAAACCTCTGGTATTAAATCTGAAAAGAACTAAGAACTTTTGCTAACTTCACTGTCTTTTAAATGCAAAGTGTCTTCTTTGATGTATGCTACCTGAAAGACACAGCAGGATATTTGTTTTCTAAAGGACTTGTGTCAAAATGAAACCTACTACAAAAAAAGAGAAAAAAACTTTCCTTACGTGAAGAAGATAAGAAAAGAGTAAACAACATATGAAAGATAGGAGTTGCATTAATAATATACTTCTGGAAGACTTTGGCATGTGGGAGTGCATTTTTTAATTTTAAGTTAATTCATAAGTAATGTTCTTTTGTAAAATGGTTTGTTCTCTGTACCCCAATTTCTGTTACCCACGTTTGGATTACCCCTGTTTTTCCCCAGTTACAGTTCTGTAATTGGTTCTGTATTCTCCCTAAGTTTTTCCCCCCAAAAACAGTTAACTGTCCATCACTTCACAGACAGCTGCCTGCTGCTATCATTTTTGGGGTCGCTCACCACTTCTGGAAGATTCTGAGAGGGGCATCGAGTGATTGGACAGAATCCTGATTGTCACCTTCTAATGTTCACTGTATGGTTGTTTATATGTTTGTTTATAATTTGAGCCACCTCCCTGTAAAACCTCATTGGTCCCCTTTTCTGTGTAACACCCCCAGTTATAAGGTCTCACCCAAGAGCTACCGGGGTCTTCGGGCACGCGGCTCTCGAGGTGAGGACCCCACGCCAGGGTTCCAATAAACTCGTGTGACCCAGCCGTCCCAGAGTCCCCCCTTTTCTTTCCTCCAGCCATCGCCACGCAGGAGCAGCCCGAGAGAAAAAGAGCCCACTGAAAAGAGTGACTGTTATCTGTGCCGAGGCTAGCCAGCTTGAAAAACAGGCACAGCGACATTGGCATATTCCAGAGAAAACCAGAAGTATATATATCTTGTGAGGGGTAGAGGAGGTAATAACCCCAGGGGGGTGGGTACATTTGGTGTATACAAATACACACAGAATAAATAAGTAAACAAAATTAGAATTAGAGTATCCCCAAATATTCTCTCCAGCCAACACGTATCCTTTTAGTTAGTGTTGGCTCTGATGACCTTTAGGTGGTGATAATCTGAACAGAAAGTTTTACAGCAGCTAATGCAGCTAACTCTCTAACTGTAAAATCAGTGGCAGCTCTTGCCTTGGGAAGATCTATTCCTATCAAAACTCAATAACCCTTGGTAAAATGTTTGAGGCTTTTTATCCCTCTTGCATTAGGGAAGGATCCCAACGTGCTACCAACCCTGGCAGTCCAAGACACAAACACAAGAAACAACCTGTGCCAGCACATTGGCCCTCAATAGGGAGTTCCCTGACTGCCCATATAGCCACAGAGTGTGACAAGTCATAACTCAGGATGAGCACGAGCAGGGGGATTTAAGAGAAAATGAAAAGTTTATTCACAAGCTAAGAGGAAATTTTTCTGCTTCCAGTGGGCACCAAACAAATATTTCCAGCTCATTCTCATTATTCTTACAGTGAATAACCTATATTGATCTTATCCAATGAATGTTACTCTCTTAAACTGTTGTACAAGACTACTTCAAAATTTTCTCGAGATATCCACCAGCTGAAAACACTACACACAACACTGGTTAAAAGGATCCTTCATGATAAGGGAGAATGTAGGGCTATAGGGACTTAATATCTCTGCTTCATTTCCCTTCATTAGTTAGTCAAACTTCACTTAATAGAGGATAGGTAATTTCTCAGTCATGTCTTCCTGTGTTGAGTACAATAGAGGGAACTTGGTATTCCCAAACACTGTGCTGGGAAGCTCACAATAAAAAGAAAATATACAGCAGGAAAAGGAAGCATTTGTGAGAGCAGCCAAGTTTATGCAATTTTTGTTCTGTGGATGAAACTTATTTTCCTGCTACATGTTTTGGAAACCTTGTATGTGGTTCCTGAACACTAAAGAAACAGAAGCTGCCAAAAATTTTACATATCATTTGCAAAAAGCTAAAAACTTCCCCTTTCCCATCTGAGAGCAGCTATCAACATTTTTTATTGAAGCAGTGCAAGCATTTTTTATATAAGGCTAGACCTTACAACCATTTAAAAATATAGATATTATCTAAAATATTTTCATTTTCATTAAGTTTTATTCAGGTAGGAAATAAATAACCAGACTTTCAGTGATTAGAAATCCATTGGCTTGTCCAGGATCTTTTATAAAGAGATTTTTCTGGTTGGCTGGCAGGTCCCTTAGAAACTGTACTTTTACACTGTGCAAAATGAGATGCAATAAACCAAGCACTCGAGATAACATCTACCTACTTCAGCAGGATAGGGACAATAACAAATGCAGCTTTTGTTATGATTGCAGGCTATTTTTCTTTGAAGGGCCCTCTCTCGGAGCATAAGTACATTGTAAGAACAAGTAAAGATCACGAAAAAAGCTTCCATTTTTAGAGCTCTTGTTCCTTTGTAAGGATTAGAAAGCAAAGATGAATAAAGAGAAAATGGAAGAACTTACATAGACTTGCTGTAACTTTGTGCCCTCTGGAAAAGCAGATCCCATTCTAGCGCCTTCTGAAAAGATCCTAGGTGGTGCTAAAAATCGGTTAACCTGATTTCACTTTTCACCACAGGTAACTAACAGTGTAGTCTTCACAGTTGACCTATCTCTAGGAAGTCATCCACAGCTAGAGCATACTGTCGATTGATTTTGTGAACTCACTGTGAAGAGTTCCTGTGATTTGTAAGAAAGAAGATCAGACTATTCTAGTAGGTGACTTTCAACAGCACGGCATGGCTCCTTAGAGAGCTTTGGCAATGTTATTAGCCACGTTACTGTGCTCAGTCTCATGCAAGAGACACCTGAACTAATTCTCCTACTTGATGGGAACAGAAGGAAACTGTAGTCCTCAAAGCAATCTTGTTGTCACAGGAGACTCAGCTTCAACCCTTCATCATCAATATCAACCAGCTGAAAAAAATTTTTGACTAAATGTATAGTCTAGATACACTGAAACTGTTCTGTATTTTGTCACAGGGGTTCACAGAATATCCTGAGTTGGAAGGGACCCACAATGGCCTTTTTATCTGGCCTGTGATAAAAACTTCTGTGCTTGGAACTTTTGGATGAGGCAGCTGAAAACAAATCTCTTAAACTGGTAGCTAGGGAAGATTCAAAATGCTGAGAATTAGTCTTTCTTAACAGTAATATGTGTTCTACTTGATAATGAAGGGTCAATTTGCTCCTTAGAACATGTGCTGCTGCCTGTTCATCTTGCTACCCTCAGGTGCAGCAGAAGCTTATGAAGAAAAATAACATCAGTTCAAAACACCATTCAAAAGTTTGAAAAGTGACAGTTCAGAAAACTAATTAAAAACACAAAAATGCAGACAGTTTTGTAACAGCACTCAGACTACATGAGGATGTGCCAAGATGCTTAAACAGCACCGTACACCTGTATGAACAATTTACTGTTGGAATATGTAGCAACAGCTTTGTGGAAACAACTGGCCTTTAAGCTCTAAATGCTCTGAATGATGGCTCTAAATGCAGCTCTTTCTAAGCTGTGCATGAACTTGGGATGAGATTGGAAGAGATACAGGTAGACAAATCCAACTACCCGCCTTTCTTGACAGGTAGAGACGTCCAAACCCATCAATTGCTTCTCCTGAAACCATTCCACAAGCCTGTACAACACTCCAACATAGTAGGAAGTTAACCCAGGGAGAAAGAAATAAAAATAGTTTTCTACATAACAAACTGAAATGACTCACAAGTTTAAAAAAAAAAAGAGCATCAGCTTAGCTTCTTGTGAAAATGCAGTCTAAGCTTCCATGTAGCTAAGTTTCTTCTCAGTACAACAGGAATATTCATAGCATTGTACCTCAGAGGAGTTGGCCGGAAATGTATTCAAAGATGCCTCAGAAGCACTGAGAAAAGTATGATGCACTATACTGAGTACTGAAGCAAAGTCCATGAGGAAATTAATAATTCCACCTTCACTGCATGTTCTTATAATTTGAAATAAATAAAATATAAGGCCAAATACTGAATGAAGAAGATAAAAGTGAAAAATTAAATAGCTGGTCATGAATGGTGAGCACCATTCATCCTGTATGCTAAACAATTCACTGGTCCTATTAAGCCAACAAACCAAACAACAAAACACAGATAAGACTATTTAATTAAAACTTTTATTAAAACCCAGTTGTACTCACTGTTTTTCTAAAGAAAATCTGAAAAGACAACAGTAGATAAATTCTGTAAGTAGTGCCAAAGCTCACTCTAAAACTAATAATGTTGAGAACACTATAGCTGGTGGTGCTCAAACTGGCCAGCCTAGAAACTCCCCATAAGATGGGCTTAGTTGAAAAACATGCACTTGAGGACTCCCAAAACACAAAGCTAGGGACTGTGAAATGAACATTATGTTACAAGTATAGAGTCCAGCTGTAGAGACCTATAGTACAGATGTAATACAATGGAGTGGTAGATAATGAAATCAGATTGAGAATCATGTCACATAACCAACAGAAAACCAGTCACCAGTGCAAGGCTGTAGCTAAGAGGCTAAACATAAGGTTTTAGTGTATAAACAAGGGCAATACAGCAGATGACGCTGCAGAGGATGGCACAGAGCAGGGAGATGACATTGCATAAGAACAATGTATTACTGACCTGGTGCTTCTCTGTTTCTGAAATTCAGTAATGAAGAGTGAATTTATTAGGTACGCCATGCCAGCAAAAGACTTTTACGAACTTCTGCAGCTGAGCCCTCCCACCTCTGCCAAAGAAACTGGTGGAAACAATAAGGTTCCTGTTTATCAGCTGGAGGGCCATCAGAACAGAAGACTCACTCAGACTGATTAGTTACTTTTGGTGTTTTGCTTCTTATATCCAAAAGTTGAGTCTGGTTAGCTGGTTGGCAAAACCAAAATTAAAGCAAAGAGAAAGGCAGTTGTTAAATTCAAAAATATTCAACATGTGATGGTTAAAGTCTTTTGATGTGTAATCCCACTGCAACAGGGATGTTAGAATCTGATGGGCTCTACAGAAAGCAAATCAGCAATGACAGATAATACCAAAGTGTCCAGGCAAGGAGGTGGCTGAAGAAAATCTTCTCAATCCTCTCAGGTTTTTCATCTGCAGGGTATGGAAATGTCTTTGTTTCTGGATGTATCTTTGTGATAATAAACTGTTTGGACTTTCTCTTTTATTCCTGGGCAATCTCACTGATATATTCTTATTTTTCCTGTTTAGCAAATACTAGAAGTCATTTATTTCTGCAAGTTCGTGCTGACTTGCACAGGGGTAAGAAATTCCTGTTCCATTTAGGGAACATTTTGGGCATTAAAAGATAAAAATATTTCCTAGATTATAGAAATTATACCAGGTGCCATTAAAAACAGATTACGTATTTTGGTTCCAGATATATCAACAAAGACAAATCAAGGACAAATTTCATCCCAGTGGGACATATAACAGATAAATTATTCATTGAAAAAGGATGTTGAACTAGAGAAAAAGTGGTTGAACCAATTGCAAAAAAAAATAACCCTATATCAAATGCTATTTTACATTGCCCCAGCAAAGGAAACATTAGCAAGATATAAAAACTCCTTAAGGAACTAAGCTAGCTTAGTTGACCAAGAGAGGAAAAAAGAAAAAATTATTAAATCCATTAAATCCTATGTCAATACCATGCCAGAAATCATTTTGCAGGCAGGCAATTTTCTTTTATTTTCTTTTACAGAAAACAAGCAGACAGCATGTAAGAATGTTGACTTGGACTGAAATTCCCACCTAGAAACACTGCAGCTATGGAGAAATTATCTCTCAGATGAATTAAGAAAAAGAAGTATTTTGCCATTTAGAATGTGTTTCAGAAGCAAAAGAAACATTCAATCTGGAAAATTTCACTATTTGCATCAGTCTGAGCTTGACTGAACTGAAAAAATCTTGTTTTGGGATATGTGTTTGCTGTTTGCATATTGACCTACATGTTATTTTTCACTTTTTACTGCTCAGATGTTTTCATTTGAAGTATAAAGCCCAGAGAAAAGTTTTAACAATTACTGTACCAGCTTAAAACTTCTTGCTCACCCTTAGTTTTTTCTTTCATGGGTAAGAGTGCAAGGTTTCAAAAAGGAACCATATTAACAGCTTTTTGAACTCTCGAGGAACTCTGACAATCAGAGTATAGTTGTTTCCAGTAGTATTACTATGCAAAAAGATTAAGAGGTAGTAAATCCAATGTACATCCTAGTAAAAGGGTGAAACTCTAGATTGAGTAAAGTGCTTAAATGTCTCAAAGTGTCTTCTGATCAGCAAAAATTCTTTAGTAACTCTAGGGAAATCAGACTTCAATGATGCAGGTAGAGCAAGTGACTGGACAAATTGAAGGAAAAAAAGACACCCTGTCTGGCAAGATGACAATATACAGGAAAACATGTTGCACACAGAAAAGCACATACCCAAGCAAGCCAAATGTGCATTTTCAGATACCAACACCAGTGTCTTTCTGGAAACACAGTAGGCAGAAGGGACATCAGCTCACTCATGTTTTCATAGTCTGGCATGGAAACTGCTGTCATCGCTATATAACTGTATGTGTCGAACATAACAATTAAAAAATGCCAATGTTGCAAACAATCTCCTGTCAATTAAAAAATTAAATGCCAGGCTGTACACTTCACTGAGGCCCTTTTGCCTCCAAGCCTGATCTATGTTTAGGACCCTTCTGAAGTTAGTAAGATAACTTGATGATGCAAATAGGATTTTATCAAAAAACTCTTATTTTCAAAGAACAAAGAGAAAGCCTTGTTTCCTTATGCAATGAAAGACCTAAGAAATAACCCTACTTGGCAGTTTCAAAGATGGCTTTCAGCCAGCACAAGTCCCTACATAATTCATGACTGTTCCTTTCTGGCCTGCAACCTTGCATGTGCAATTTCTGCTCAGATATCCACCAGTTGCTCCAGCGGTTGATCCCCTGTGGTGACATATTTGGAGGGTCTGACTGGGAAGCTATGGGAATTGGCTGCCAGAGGATCAGGGAAATAGTGGCCATGGGCCAGGAAATGGCCAGCAGTAAGAGTCAGGCAGAGTGGAATGTGGTGAAGTTTGGTTTCATGTCTTGCTCATCTTCCATCTCTTAGAAAAAAAGTCACCGCCCACTAGGTCATCAGTTTAAGTTAGGTGAATTCACTTTCCATTTTGAAGTGTCTCTCACAAAGAGAAAAAAAAAAAGAAAAAAAGAAAACCAGTGGAAAAAAGGAAGAGGAATAAGCCAAGCATAAAAAAGTAGAATGAGTAAACCAAGTCCAAGTTCTCATCATTGGGACACCAACTGGATCATCAACATAGGATGAGGAAACCCAGATTCTGATTCATGCTTACAGAATAATCTCCATAAACGATTGTGAAAGCAGAACTTTCAAGATTCCTCACCCTCACTCCCCACAAAGTAAGGATCCTAATTTCTGGACTACACAGCTTGTTCTACTCTCCTCCCTTCTGCTCTTCCTAGAGATCATTAGATAAAACACTCCACTTGGCAGAATGGTTGTATTTCCTGTCTTGATGGATAGAAGGAAGATCTGCTCCACTCTTTCAAAACTAATGCCAAATTGTGTCTGTCTTAGGACAGCTTTTAGTCTCCATACCTCAAAGCAGATAAGTTTGTAACACCTGGAGAGAAAGGAGCTTTGAGACATACTCTTGCACTTTGCATTTTCTCTGGCTTGTAGCTCAGCATTCAGGATTTTCAAATTGTTTTTATGAGCCTTTCAAATACCTCGGTGCTGTTTGTGAATCTGGGTTCACAGAACCACAGAATGGGTAAGGTTGCAAGGGACCACAGTGAGTCATCTGATTTAACTTCCCTGCTTAAGCAGTGCCATCCTAGAGCACAGATATCTTGAATATCTCCAGTGAGGGAGACTCCACACCCTCTGAAAAATCTGTTCCAGTGCTTGTTCAGCCACACAGTAAAGAAGTTCTTCCCCATATTCAAGTGGAAATTCTTGTGCATTAATTTCTTCCCATTGCCCCTTGTCCTATTGCTGGGCACAAACAAGAACAGCCTGGCTCCATCCTCTTGACACTTTTCGTTCAGATATTCATATACATTGATGTGGTCCCTCCTCAGTTGTCTCTTCTCAAGACTAAAAAAGGCCCAGCTCCCTCACTTTAGATTGTGTCCTTCCTTTGCCTTTCAGGAAACAACACCTTAAGTGTGGGTAATGATTACTACATTAACATTTTAGGCCATTTTTTAAATTCTAGTTCCTGGCATAGCAAAGAATACCTTCTATTGTCTCCAGGTCTCTTATTACTTATTTATTTTGCATTCCCATGAGCTTTAAAGATCCCAAGATCTGAAGACTCTCTGTAGACAAAAGTCAGTCACATTTTTCTGGTGTAATGGAGTACATTAGCCCTCTTCACCATGCATAGGATTGAAAGGTTCATCAGTAGCAAAATGAAAGTAAAAACTAATAGAACTGGATAACAGATACACTCCAAATAATATCCGTAATAAATTCTCCTCTCTGCAGATTCTGATACCTTTTTCTAGCAGGTCAAAGTGAATTTACCAAAATATCTGAATGGACTACATTCAGATTCACCATATATATTTTATTCAGCATGCAATATCTGTCTGAAAGTGAAGCAAAAGAATTCTCCTATTTTCTTTGAACCTTAGCTTGTAAACAGCTGATGTTACCTTGATTAAATTTAAATTCAAATGTTATCAAATCTGTCCTGTCTGAGATATGTTATCTCGCCAAAACAGTCTCCAGTACCAATAAACTGAGTTATAAACTCATCAGCAGGAGAATCATACTGATGACTGCATGTTAGGACAAGGCAATTGTCAAGCATTCACTCAGCAAGAGAATATAGAACTAATGGTGGAAATCTGCAGCATTTTCTGCTTGCAAAAAAGCTGTTCATATATTCATAAACAATATTTTCCATTTTCCCCTTCTTCTTTCTGTTTTAGCTCTAATGTCTTATTTGTAAGATAACTAGAGACATCAAGAAAATTGTGGTTTTATTTCCACAACAAGTATAACATAGAGGGGAATAATAAATCCAATTTAACTTAACTTAGTTCAGCATATAAATTGAACTATTGCCCGTGTAATTCGTCATTAGACCTTCATCTGTACCCATTTTTTCCTTCATGTGTTTATGAAATTAACCAGATCTACAACTACTAAAACTATCACAGCTCACAGCCTGCAAAGGGCCATCAAACTAGAGCAAAAGAAGCTTTGCCAGCTTTGAGACACAGGAACACTGACTGTGAAAAAAGCAGAGGTTCTAGTGTGTGGCACTACTGTTGCCTCCTCTGGCAGAGGTAACATTCGACTCTGATGTGCTAAGCAGCCCCCAGGATGCTTGTGAAGCTGAGCAACTCCAGCTGTCCACCTGCTGAGACACTCCTAGGGGCTTTCACACACCAAGAGGATATCTTCCAGCTGCATGAGAAAAACAGACTGGCACAGCCAACAGTTCTGACCCATTCTCACAATATCCCTTAAACTGCAGAGCAAGCTAAAACTGATATCACTATTTTTTTCAGATACAAAAGACTCCTAGGCATATAAAAGCAAATCATATCAGTAGGCTACAAATTACTTTATTTTCCTGGAAAGGAATGGACAAGGGGTGACACTGTTGTACACCACCACGACACAAGACTCTGACTTCAGAAAGCTGAAAATCAATCCTCTGTTTTTGGGATGTCTCTCCTTTATATACTGTTCTACACAGACCAACATATATTGGTGAAATGAAGACCAACCTCTTTAATCACAATGGTCAGACCAGAGGGACATCAAGAAGAAGTCCCTCCTAGGGAAAGGATGTAAACAGAGTGTACAGTTACAAAAACATGTCTTTTGTTTACAGAAAATTCCCTGGGAAAGGAATTTTAGAAAACCAAAGCATCTCAGGCATGAACCAGGGCTACACAAGGGGTAAGAAAATGCATTTTAAAAAAGCATAAATGTTAATTTTTTTTAAAGGAAAATAAATGCATTTTAATGTGGTTGATATATAAGCCTCAGAAACTGACAAACTGCAGTCAAGACACATAAATTTATGAAATCAGAATCAAGTAAATTTCTATTTCTAAGCAAAACTAAATCAACCAGTTATGACAAGTGCAAAATTACCACCTTAACTGCATGCATTTAGTTCCTGCTAGCTAGAACACTGATTTAACATAAAGAAGAGAAATATTAGTATGAAGGAAACTGGAAATGTTAGAATGCTGGAAATATATTGAGGGGAGAGTCAAGCAAAATGTCAGTGGAAAATGAAAGTCAATGCAAAATTATTTGTACACTGAAAGAAAAAGAAATGCTGGGGAGAAATAGTATTGACAGTAATTTATACACATTAGGACTTGACATAATAAGAAAACTAGAGGAAGGAAATTCTTTTTAATTGTTGGCAATAAATACTGCCAAGAAGGTCATTACAATAAAACCAGGTAAGAAAAGAGTAACACGTTATTACTGACAGAGGAAGATCTCCTGCTGTTAACCAGTTACTTTTCCTCCCTCTACCACCCAAGAAAGCCTTCTGGCAACCTGTTTCAGTTATGTTTAACACTACTTCTTGAAACAGAAGTCCTAGTCTCAAAAAGCTCCTGTTCACATTCATCAGGGACCAGCCAGGAAGGGCCAGATTGGCCGGTTAATATTCCAGCAGTGACAAGAGTCCTTAGATATTCATTACCATGCATTATGTAAAGACTCGGAACTAGAGACAAACAAAAAGAAACCACAAAAAAACATTCTGATTAAGAGACACCATTAAGATAAGTGCTTGTTTTTAAGGTGTAATGATCAAAGAGAAAATCATTTGCTTACAATTACAGGAACATAAGTTAGAGAATCAAGTAAATTTCCTAGATCACAGGTAATTAAACGTAGCTTGGTTAGAGAACAAAATTGATACAATGTGTGCTTTATAGTAGCACAGTATAAATTTCAGCAGTTCATAATATGCTCCCTATGGAAAAAAAATCCAACTGGAAAATTCAATCTTGGCAAAATCTAGGTGTAGTCCAAGAAGATTTTCTGTTTATAAAACATACGGTTCACAATTGTGCAAATACTGGTTTAATGACATTCTTTCTCAGATGTTTTGCAGTATAAAGACATCACTGGTTATCTTTAGAGGGAATATGAGTACTGTGCACAATAAAATGGTCAATAGACAACTTCGTTAATTAGATCCTTTTCTGTTTAATGAGTGGTTGATAATGAGAATGGCTCTGTGACCTGATTCTAAGAAAAATAAAGGACTCTACTTTGCAAGTCTGTTTTTTTATTTCAGCAAATTATCTGGTGTGCAATTCAATCAGGATGTTTGTGTACCACTGGAAGGCAGATACTAGCAATAAAGATGAGAAAATACAGGCAGCAGTGTAACTATCAGCTCTCACTAGTCATAACAGGTTTTGATACAATGAAAAATGTAATAGGATACATAGATAATACTGGATTTCTTGTTTTGGTTTTACATTCTTTACTTGTTCAGTGAGGCGCAATAAAGCCAAGAAGACACAAAATGACTGACACAGAGAGTTCAAACTTATCTAGTTCTTTCAAAGTCCTGATTTCTCTGAAATATCTACAAGTAGGGAAAACAGAGAAGGAAAATTAGACGATGTTGTTTCTTTGCCAAGAGCCAGTCCCTAGGTCAGAGAATTCTCCTTTATAAGGCAGCATATGATGCAATAAGAAAAGTAATTTCTAAAGGTACTTTCACGGATTTAGGTTGAGTTTTGTAACACCCACTGTGGGAACAGAAGTCTGACTAATAAAGCCCAATAATGTACATTGGAAAACAGGAAAGAAAAGCATAGAACTCCAGTTTTAAAAAAGCCAAAAAGCCAAACAATGCTGTTTCTGTGACCCAAGGGATATGCAAACTGTGACTCTTATCACACTCCCATGGCCAAAGCTCTAATTCACAGAAGAGATTAAAAGTGACTGGTTTTTATGAGAAAGAGAGTATAAAAAGCAAGGGTGGACCCTCCTGTGAAAGAGAGGAAATTAAAGGCGATGGGTTTTTCAGAACCAGCCCTGAGGAAAATAACCTCATAGAATTGATTCTCTTATGCTCTACTACTACACAGGAGGCTGAGTAAGGAAAGGAGTAGAAGAGGTTTTAGTCAGCTCTGTACTACATTTGGTAAGCCTGTTCAGGACTCAGTGTGCTCCTGCTGCAAACCAATGGCTTCCCAGACACCTTTCCAAGTCACAATTTTACACATTACCTGACACCTGTCCTTCCCTAGATTGTGTGCTGCTGCCTCTCACGACATCTCAGGCACACGCTGAATATACTGGCCATTGCCAAGTTAATTCAATTAACTAAAGCAGCAGCAAACTCATTTTCCCTAGGGAAAAGGAAACCCTGTCCTACTGAGACAGCAAACTGAACTGGTTCAGAGAAGAGCTGTCAGTGAGTTGTCACTGGAAGGCAGTGGGGTTGTCCTGTTTGGCAGTGAGGAATCATGAGCTTAGCTCAGCTGTACATACTTTCAGCTAACAGTGCACTCAGCAGCAATGCTCCTTGCAGACCGGGCATTTTTAAGAGCCTTTTCATTCATCTTAAAGAACCTTTACACAGAGAAATAGAGAAAAAGCAGTAAATCAAACCAAGCCCAAACAGCCTCCAGATGCTCTAACCAAAACACCTACAATGGCAATCTTTGCTGCTGCTGACCCCAGGCAGATGACAGCTTGCAACTTCAGCCCTTGTTCTTGCTAAAATTCTTCTGTAAAAAAGGAAAATGCGCTGGATAGCACTTTGCTTTTAGTTTAGAACAACACTCAAGAATCATGGTGGACCACAGCTACTTAAATAAGGACTAAAAAGTTGCTTACACTGTTAAGCTTCCTCTTTACAATCAGCTGAGTCACCAGCCCCTGGTCTCCACCTCTCCATTTAGTAAACTCTGTATAAACAGAATGACACAGGGGTGTCCTATGTATTAAGTTCTAGATACTTCTAAGTAAAATGCCTCAAAACTGTTCAGGTTCAAACTAGGAGAAATTATATGAACAAAACACGAATTTTTCCTCAAAGCTTTCTTTAAAGATAATCATGCAAAAATCTCTTAGATAACATCACATCAATAAAAATGTTTAAAGTACAGATATTCAATGTCATTGCTACGTAAAATCGTATAACCAAGAAAAGATTTTTCATAAGAACTGGGAAAGAAACCAGAAGGTAAAGGGTAAAAATGTTATTACCAAGAAGGAATACGTAAATGTAGAGTTTGAAGACAAAAACATCTTTTCAAATAACTCATCAGGAGGAGTTAAAGCCCAGCCCCCAATATGTTTACAGCTTCACATACATCAGGGGGGCAGCATTTCCCTCTGTAGCAACATCAAAGCAGACAAAATTGGCCACGTGTATCAAAATAACCACATGTAGCACCAGTCACCCTGGTGCCATTAACTTGGATGTTTCTATTCCATGAAACCACTGCTTTCATTCCGGTTAATGCCAGCACTTATGCATTACACAGAGCTTATCAAATTCTAAAATGTTCTGTTGAGTTGAAAGCTGGAATCACTTTCCTGTCATGCTGTTAAGATCACTACAGGGAATTAAGGAAGGTTTCAGCACAAAATATATATGTACAAACATTTCATATATTTAAAAACGCTACAAATCTCACTGAAGTAACACTCTATGGGTATTCAAAGCCATATGCACATGCTGCCAAGTGGAGAAAGCACAAATTCAAACCAGCAGACAAGGGAGTGGAATCACCTAAAATTACTGCCATAAGAATTATCCTGTCATTGCTCTTCTTGCAAGTCATGCTCTGAGTAGCCTGTAACACCTGCAGCGAGGTAATCAAATTGTTCAATCTAAAATAAGTTGTGTCCTGTACAGTAAGAAACTCTATCAATGAAAAGGTGTATATGGGATTGGAACATAAAATCCATAATGGCCTTGGAACATACAAGCAGAGTTACACATTATCATGGGGAAAACGGCCCAGACAGCAGGGACTTTAGATCCTGCAGTATTCCAATACAGCTCCTCATTATACCTCTTCATGCAAGCACTATCACTGCCAAGGGCAGAGCAAGTCATGGGCAAAAGACATCCCCTTGAAGGATAAGATGAAAGTCTTGCCAGTGGATAAGGAAAAACACATGCTGGGGCATTTCAGGCACCTTTTTGTGGTTTACTGCAGCTGAAACACCCTCCAAATTTGGAGTTTAGAAGTGCTCCCAGATTCCTCTCCCACACTGAACTAACACATCCCCCAGCTGCTCTTTCCTTTGGCTAAAAAATCCATCCTGTACTAACTTACCAGTCTTTGAACATGTGACAACAGGAGTGCTTTTTCTCCTCAGTTTTGCATATGATCAATATTGCAAATTGTTTGAGGCTTTTATCTACAGGAATTTTACCCTACCATTACATAGAAGTATGGAGACAGTAAAGAAAGGCATTGCAAGTAAAGATGGCAATCCCAAAGTGAGACAGAATGAAAATCTGGATTCCATCCTTGCATTTTAATGGACTGGATAGAGAGGTCAATTATTCTGGGTTTTTCCCACGTAATCAGTAACAGCACATTATTTTATGGATGTTCAGCTTGAGGCATTAAAATGTGATTAACTTAATACACCAAAGTATGAACTGAACTAAATAAGGGTAAGAAATTAAAAGTGGTGGATATCCAATCTGGGCTTCAGATGTTCTGTGTCCCCATTGTGGTTTTGTGTGCAAAAGCCTAGATGAGAGCCTTTGTTTGAATTCCAGCTTCACTGCTTTAAGAGCTGTGAAGTTTCTAGGACATAGGGTCTTGACAACGTTGACAACCTCTAGTAACCAGAGGGAAGCCCCAATCACTTATATGAAGGGAAGTAAGAAAAAGTGCTTTAGGGTGCTTATCCTTATTGCTATTGAGTTCTCAAGTTGTTGTTTTTCAGATCTAGTCTTTCTTCACACTATGCCTCTGGGCAATTGCAGACTCTTGCCAGTCATATTGCAATTGCTGCCTTCTCCCAGGGTCCCCAGCACTTCAAATCAGTATATCAGAACAAAAGATTAGTATGGAAAGATATATATTTTTTTTTGTGACACCAATACTTCAAAACATTCCAAACAGTACTCCTGAAGTCCCATTTAAGTTGCTGATTGCATATTCATGATGATAAGTGTATTCATTGTGGTTTTAGCTGTAGTATGTTCCCCAAAGTTTAAATTTTGTTTTTATAAATCCACGTATGCTATACTAGAGATAATTCACATAATTTCCCTTTTTCCAAATTTATGAGAGGTGTTACTGTGAAAAACAATCTCATTGAACAGTCCCTGTCCCTCATCCTTACACAGAGCTCCTAACTTAATATCAGAAACAATAACATAGATATACTGCTGCCAGAGTCCAGATAAGACAATGTTTTCCTGATCCTCAAAGTCATGGTTTGATTGATAAGCTGATAAGTTTCAAAGATTTTTTTCTTCATGCTGACTTGAAAAAGTATTTGACACAAAAAAACTGAATGGACAATATGTTTTTATCTTCCTGAATGTTTCTTACACAATTTACAAACTCCTGATCTAAGGTTTTATTCAAATACCAGAGGAGTTACAGGTCCAGAGCACATGCTGCTGAATTACACTTCACAAATGTTTTCTTTGTTGATCTTCATAACCACTTCACTTTTGGCTCCAAATGCCTCAGGATTAGTCAGCCTTTGTTAAGTAATTGCAGATATGGAGACAACTGACTTTCTACTAAGATAGGAAGGTGCTGTGATTATGGTGAAGGAACGTGATCAGGAAATGTGCTTCAGCAGGCAACAGTGCTATAGATTTTCAGTCAATTACAGTCTAAGCTCTTGAAAGATAAGCTCAGAAAGCTGCTTAAAGATAGGTACTTGCTTTAACATTTCCTTCATGTCAGTTCCCCTCATCTGTTAAATGGAGGCAACATAATTTCATTACAGAGACTTACAAAGGCAATTTTTCAAGGCTAGTTCTTTTTATACAGTCATTAAGTTTCTCCAGCTTACCTGAGGGTATACATGTAATCTCCATGCCTTTTAATACTGCTGCACCTTGCATTCAGAAAACTATTGTTGTATAGATAATGGGATTCTAACAAATAGTGTCTCATCATTTCTTCATAAACAAAGAATATGGTTTCCATTTCCACAAGGAACATGCACCTTCAGACTATTAGGCCAGTGTCTTTGAAAAACTATGAGTAAGTAAGTAAGGCTCACTTGTTCTTCTTATCCTATCTCAGAACATCCTCTAAAGTTTTCAAAATCCTAATATTCTGTTAGACTGTGCAGAAGAATTTTAGAACTGAAATGCTTGGAACAGCACCTGTTCTTGCAACAGGTATGAATCTGGACTGCATTTGAACTACCACCTTTGCCACATCTATGAATATGGGCTCCCATATACACATATGCAGAGTTTATAAATGTGTCCAATGTATGTGTCTGAATAATGCACATACACAAACCATGGTATCGTCCCAAAATGTCCCAGTGGGTGAGAAGTGAGTAGGTAGATTTTTTTCAGATATTGGCATCAGCTGGAATTGTGAGGAAAATCTGTCAGATGATTCTGGGTCCATTCCTTTCCAGCTTACATACTAATTGTGATTAGAGGAGATTTTCAGCTACTAAAATATGATCACGTAGCATATCATAGGATAATTTAACATCTCAAAAGTCCCAGCAACATTACTTAAAGATAAGCACTCATAAATGTACATCCCAAGTCTTTCTTTTCTTTATACAGGAATGTTGTAAACCAACAGTTTCTGTAGCAGATTTGTATCTGAGCTATGTATACATATGTAATTCTATGTTTACTCCTTAGATTTGTTATGACATCCATTAATCCAAAGCAACAGAACATGAAAGAAGGACCTGAGACATTAATCTCAGGGCTCCAAATCACAGGCATGACGTTGACTTTTACTGTGTAGAGGCTATGGAAACCCTGTTTCATCTCCATAACACTTTCCATTAATCATTCAAAAAATAACATAAAATTTATAATAGAGGACAAATAAACATTTGCTACAGGAATATGCCAGGAAAGATCACAGGTAATTTTGTGTTTTCTACACCTGCAGCAGAGCATAAGGACGTCAGCCTAGGCACTACTCATGCTCCTGTAGACTACTGAGAGAAAGGAGGAAGGAGAATTTCCTACGCTTTTTTCTTCTAGTCAGCTCCTAATGTTTTCTTAAGAAGACGTGGAAAACTATGGTCCAAATATAGGACCGTATATAGGACCAACGAAATCTCTACCAACCCATTATAAAATCAATCATGTTTTATAAAAGGATTTGCTTTGCAGTCACACCCCATACTTACTTGCATAAGCCTGTGCAGTACAAAGTATCCAAGTAAAGCTGCTGTAAAGGAGGAGACTGGATGCACTTCCTTCTTCCATCTCATTTCTCATTCACTGTTCAAAAATCACACCCCTTAGATGCCAGATATCTTTTTTAAGTATTTTGTAACGCTTACTGCATATTTCAGTACAACTCATAAGAAATACACCTGCTGGTCTGGACTTTCATTTTTATTCCAACATTTTTATGTGCAAAAGATTAAAAGAAATCTAAACCATTTCCCAGGCCCTGATGGACAATCACCTCTGAGGTCGAACAACAGCTGTTGAGACAAGATAAAGTACATCCTTGCACATGAATTTAGTCTGAGTTAAAGAAGATCCCTAGAACAAACTATAATTGTAGGAAGAATCAGTTATTTATAACATCATTATCCATAATTAATGCCCTGAGAAGTAGCATCAGCTTTACTTCATCTTTAAGATCCCTTCTGACACAAACCATTCTATGATTCTGTGATCATGTAAGGGAATCTCACTGTATAGCACAATTCTAAGTGATGTGACAAAACTTGTCATTGTCAGCTCTATTTCAAATAGGAAAGTAAACTTTTCTGAAACTCTAATTGTTTTTTGACCTGAGAACTTTCCAATTTTGTCTACTGTGGAAACATGAATCAATCTGGACATTTATAAGAAAAGAGAGATATTGGTGCATCCTAAAACTACCTTATATCTGACAATCCAACTCAGATATTATGACTTATATTAAAAAATAGTTTATCATGGAAAATGATGTGTCACCATTGATGTATAACAGCCAAATGATGAAACGCTTGAACTAAAGTCTCAAGTGAATGTTGGCTTGCCATAGGTTCTAGATAACACAGCTGCTTCACCTCTGTGTATTAACTTCATTTTTTATATTCCACACTAGAAAATAAAGCAAATTTTTTTCGTTTTATTATTCCACTGATACTATTGGGCTATCTCATAACCCAAATACAGTAGGGTGTACCCTACTGTGTCTTTAAGTCCAGAAGTGTGTACAATCACTATAAGGAAAATTTTATTTTATCGTAACATTATATAACAAAGTGATGTGTTGTGGGTTAAGAATGAGAAACATCACAGTTACAAAGTACAGAAAGGATTATTCTCCCTTGCAGATACAGAGTTCCTGAATCTCTGATGAATGGTGAGGGATTAACTACACTGTCTTCCAAAAAATCCCATCTTAAGTAATGGTATTCCTGTGCAACAGAGAAAATACATCATCTGAAAGAGTAACAGTTTCTCTGTTTAAGTGATCTTCTCTATACCACTTCAAGTAGAGGTTAAATATTGGAGTATAAGATAAACTGTATCAGTCAAATTAATATATATTATATAATATATATGCACATTGAAATGTGTATATACTAAGAAGTGAAGAACATCTTCTCTGTTTTAGAGATGTTGCAGAATCATTTTCTATACAAAAGAACAAAACAAAACAAAACAAAAAGAGTACCATAAATCAATTTTAGACTGTTGGGACTGTTAGTATTAAAAGGGAAAAAAATTACTTATTAAAAATTTTTCAATTTTTATTTTCACTTATCAGTACAAATGCAGCCATCTTGATGAATCAATATGTATAGAATATTCCAATAATACTTACCTGTAATATGACTGTGCAGAAATCAGAATTGGGATGAATAAAAGTGGACCGAAATTATTCAGATAATGATTGGAGTTGTGAATGTTGCACTGAAATTAAAAAGACAAAATGAACTCTCTCAAACAGATAAAAAAACTAAGTCTATTGTATATGTAGTATTTTCTAGGATAAAGGAAAACATGGCACAGCTCACTTGAGAAAAAACCCCAGAATGCAGCTAGATGCCCCAGCTAATGGCAGTGGGTGAGTTCTGCCAATGTTGTCTGTTTAATTTTTAACCTTACCACAACTCAAAGTAACTAAATGTTCCTCTTATCTCACTCTGAAAATACAGTTAAACAAGGAAACCAAAAATTGTCTCAAAAATCAATCTTTGCCTTCCCTTATATTCTAGAAACTTCAGGTAAAAACTGCACTTTCAAGACATGCAGAAGAATGGTCTACAGAGAAGCACCAAACCATCCTTCTTCAGTATTGTCATTTCAAGGATGATTTGCAATATTGCCATGATACTAATTGAATTATTTCTGTCTTGCAAAATGCATCCTCTTTTTCACATAGTTGTTTGGAGCTATCCATTCACAGGGAACACAAATTAAGAAGAAAGAAAGGGAACCAAGTAAAACAAGCCGAACTCCACTTTCTTAAATCCAGCTAACAGTACAATCCATCATTATCAAGTTAAATTCTCTGACTGAAAAATAAAAACCTTATTATCTGGTGTTGCCCATATAAATTAATTTTTAAATTGATGATTTAGAGATACCAGTGTGAACAAACTGAAATATTTATGGGCCCATTACAAAGCAAACTAATTATTTGGAGTTCTTTTCACTGGAAACAGGAGACCCTTCATATCTATTGCACACTCAGACACTGTCTTTTCTTATCACATCCTTCACTCTTTTCAATTTTTACATTTTCTTTTCAGGTTGTTTCTATGTTCTCTGTAATCATTAGAGTATTAAAATATTTCCTGGTCATAAATGACTTTGTAAGCAGAGCTACTTATTTGTAGGGCAGAATCTAGAGATTAAAATGAGCCAGAAACACTCTTGGAAATCATATGAGAGTCTTCAGTTAACAAAAGAATAGATGGTATTTATTAACATATGTCCTCCTACAAGCCTCTTTTCTGGAACAGTCACAAAAGATATGCTAAGGAAGCCCCAGATGATGGATGCCCTGCAGGGACTAAGGGAACCGTTTTCATTACTGTAGTCTTAAACTGCTTTTCAATGCTACACGGAACTGAACTTCTCTATGACAGTTTTGACCTTCCTCTGTGGTAGGATGTGCATTTCTGTTAAGTAACGCTACGAAAGAACACGGTCACCAAAGAGATCATTCATGTTATTTTACCACAGATGAGTCTGAACTTCTGTTTCCACAAGTGATAAGCTAGAGCTGCATAGCAATTTTCTGTACACTCAGTATAAATAGTTGGAACTCACTGTCTCTCACATGTTGATACGCAGGGTAGAAAGGAAAAAATGAGAAAACATAAAAGCTTCGCTTTTCACAGTACAAGTACGCAAAAAGAACAATATTAGGATGCAGAGAGGAGTCTAACTAGCAAAAAAATAGAGCTGCTGGATGCAGCTCAGGTATCATGTATGTTACTGACACAGCCACCAAGAGGTTTAAAAAACAAAACAAAACAAAAAGAAGAGTAACAAACAAGAAACAACCAAAAAAGTATTTATTCACATGGAAAGACCTCTCTTCCTGCCCATTCTTGCTGTATCAATTTCAATACCAGGACTTTGATTCAAACCTCAATTCCAAAAGCTATATATATATACGCAGAACTTCTATGCATATCAAAACATGGTTTGATGAACAAGACTTGAGACTGCCTTGTTCATAAAACAGCCCACTTCAGAACAGCCAAAAGGAATTCGCTGGTTTGTCAGATTTTTCACAAACAGGAGGTTGCTCAGGTGCTGCTAAAGAGTAATGTTGCAATTCATCAATTAAAAGGAGTTGGTGCCACCAGCCTGAGTGCTGTTTGGAGATACACGAGCAGCCGCTCTGCCCTAGTTGACTACACAAAAAGGAAACTCTTGCCACCACATTTACTCTCCAATTCCAGCACTTTAGTCTTAAGTGAATATTGAGTCATAGCTCAGGAACTGTAAGAAACAGCCAAACAGATGCGCTCAGTCAGCCTTGTCAGCTTTTCCCTTGTGCAAATCCAAATGTATCAAAGTTTGATTAGCACTGTAGAGAAAAAAGACCATCTGCTGACAAACCAAATGCATGTCTCACTGCAGAAAAGGAGCAAAGAGCTATTAGATACCTGCAGTGCTGAAATGCCAAAGAAGCAAGAAATTGTCATTTCTCTCAAAAAACTGTGTGCCAAAAATAATATGGTAAACTGTGAAACGAACACAGAAAAAGTAAAACCACACAATCAGAGCACTTTTTGTTATAGTACATTTTTGCTTTATGCTAAAACACAGGAACTACTGCTGCTGCATCCAGTTTTCTAATCAGATTAAGGAAATCTATTATTCACTGGATAAAATGATCATGATTATTTTTTAGTTAATCCTAAACAATTCAGATTAAATTCCTAAGCCTGCATCTGCTTAAATTCCTGCTTAAAAGCTTTTGGAACACCCTTTTTAGCCAAATGCTTAAATGGATAATATAAGGTCACATTCAGGAATTCTTCAATGAAAGGTATAAAATCTTTTTACAACTCTTGATGCTTTTGAATCATCAGCTTGGGGTGAATGGGAAAAAGAAAAAAGGTCTTCACATCAATTTTGGTTCTATTTATCCAACAGCTATTGCTCCATAAAGATTGTTAGGAAAACACAGAATTTGGAGTGATATTTCCTTCACCCCTGCAATATCTATTACTTTATGAAATAAATGACCCTGCAAAAATGTCAATTTATATATTTTAAAACAAGTTTTAATTTAGGCCTCTTGTCACAGTACAGAGCAATATCATAATTAATGATGCGAAACTGGTAGCTAAGATGTCATTACACATGGGAATGTCACATTGAATCAAGTTAAACTAGCCACTAAAAAAAATTCAGCACTGGAATATTAGCTTTTATACGCACAGTATATCAAATAAATCTTTGACAAGCCAAAAAATGGTATGGATTAAATATGATATGGGATGAGCAGCTTTGGAACATAGCTGGCCTGGAATCTCAAAGTGCCAGCAAATCAAGGCCTGTGGGTAAGTCAGGCTATTTATTTGCCAAGCTGACCTACTTCTATTACCCTTATCATTCTTCTGACTACCATTTACAAGTCTTTCTGTCACAGCAAAAGACAATGTTAATTCATCAGCAGTCTCACATAGATTCTAAGAGGGCTGCATGCCTCCTGAAGCTGTTTTTACAAGGATTTATAGAAAGTCCTCTGAGCTGCTTAAAACACCTTTATCCTGTTACCAGCAACATTTTTTTTAGATCAAATTAGCATTATACTTAAAAATCAGGTGTAAAATCTAATAAACATTTATGCCAGACTTAAAAATCCTTTCATTGTGATTTTTCATTACAGAAATAAACTTGTTAGTGCCATAAGTTACTCCTCATCTAAATAGTCATTACAGAATTTTTAAGACATCATAACATAATTTAATCTGCCTGATATTCTGGAAGAATGGAATCTTCTAGAACTAGTTAGGAGCCACATAGTCCATTCCCCTTGTGGCTGTGTCCTTGAGGTTCCTATGGGTAGGTAGAGGAGGTGTTGGGTCATGTTTACCCAAAAAAATTCCCAGCCCTGAGGAGGGAAGTGGAATATGCACTAAGAATCTGGGTGGTTGCTTTTGTAAAAGTAATTTGTGGCTTATCTTTATTCCATTGTGTTCAGTACATCTTCCCTCAAACAGCCCACATTATTCATTGACTAACTGGAACAGAACAAAGCAATTTAAAAACAAACAATTACAAAATCTCCAAGTTTTACTTATTGTATATGCTTCAGTTTATGACAGGAGACAATTACCTGTCTGCTATTAGCATGTTCTGATATATAGCTGTTCTTATAGCAACAAATGAGCACATATAAGAGCTATTGCAGCACTTATGCATGTTGGTGGCTTTTTGTTCCATTTTGTAGACAATTTTTTTTCCCTTTAATAATCCTCCTTTATTAATCTTCTTTTGTTTAAACTTTATTTGTAGGTTTGAATCAAAATTTCCCCCACAAGTATGGACTGCACTCCCATGAACAGTTTCTCTAGCCACTCGTGCTTATGAAATCAGACTTTGCAGCTATTGCAAGGCCTGACTGCTCCCTGGAGATGTAACCAGGCTCATTTTGAACTGGTTTGTTTGGACAAAAACTTCAGTGAGGATTCAATCTCATGGGCTTCCTCCTGACTCTCCCCTCACATATCCAAACATTTCCACAGGCTTATATTTAGAAGCCCACACTGCTCCCACTGCAATCATCAGCTGCTTTAGCAGAAAGAGCTGTTGGCTGCAAGGCTAGGCATACAGCAGTCACTTCTCCACTGTTTTATAGATTCACCTTTAGGCAGTATAAATATTTAACAAGGATGTTTTGGGAGCACCCCTATGGAGAGTGTTTTCTTGCCTCTCTCTTCTCCCACAGATATTTAACTTTCTTCTCATGCAATCCTAATTCTCTGGATCTTACACCCATCACTTAGCTCTAATGAGCTCTTTGGTACAAACACACTCAGGCAGGACTTGTGGCTCAGGGAACATCTGAGAGTCCATCTGGTCTATATCACTCTTTGCTGCCTTGATACACAGTTCAGCTCCTGAGTTTGTGATGTGACCGTGGCTTTGTGTGGAAAATTTGTGTAAAAAGTCACATTAATTAAATGCTCGACAGTGCTAAGTGATGGTATGCAAGCAACTGTACAAATAGATGCCTTTTATTGTATTAAGAAAAGTATTTTTTCAGCAGTAATTGTATTTTGATTCACACATTGCCCCATTCTGTTATGATCATAAGGTTTTCAATACACCCATGCAGTCCTGTAGATGACTGAGAAGACAGGATAAAAGAGAATTTTATTTGCTTTTTCTTCTAGTCAGCTCTTAATGTTTTCACATGCCTTTAGAGACATCACTGATATAAAAGGTAAGATAAGAACAGTTGTATGTATACTTGAAAAAAGTATTTCATGCTGTGCATACTGTCTCAGGTCACCAGTTTTCTAACTTGTACTCATTTATACTCCAGGGGACTTTTATTCTTTGTTTCTGTAGGAAGGAGCAGTTAAAATCAATCAATCAAAATTTTCTCAGATTTTAGTATTCTAGCACCAAAGGAGGGGCAAAAGAAAGGCAAAGGGATGGGCTACAACAGCACATCACCACTAATATCATCTCTAGGGAAGATTTGATGCACTACTGTTACTTTACTCTTACCCCTAAGAATTTAGGAAATGTACATTTGTAGGGAAAGGATATACCCAAAATGAAAAGCATAGCCCAGTGTTCACAGATAGGATGCAAACCTCAGCTTATGTTCCCCTTCATGTCCTAGAGTCCTTATTCCTCAAGTATTTAAGGAGAGGAAGGATGAAGCCAGTACTTCTTAATTACCTTCTCTCTAACCTTTTAAAAAGGGGGGCTGGGGAGAGGATGGGGAGGGTTGGAAAGAGAAATGTGCCTTGATTTGCATTATAATGTTTTTCATTCCTTAAAATAGTGCTGGGCAGATATTGGACAGGTAGGGTTTTAGTGTAGTCATTAGTTCTGTACCTAAAACATCTCACTATGGAGCAGGAAAATGCAAAAAACAAAGAACCTCATTGCTCACTGCTGTAAAGACATCACAGAGAGTCTCAAAACTTAGCAAAGTTTCTAGGGCATGCAAGGGATAACAGATCATAAGAGTGTGCTTTGTATTATGCAGTGTGCCTTCTCCTCAAGTACCATACAATTGTCAAATCTAAAAAAGGTTAGCATTTGGTTCAAGTGACTAGATGAAAGTGAGGCAGGTCACCTTGCCAATATGAAGGTATTATATATATGAATGTATATATATATAATATATTATATATATTCATAGATATATATATATACTATATGAAGGTATATGGCAGCACAATTTTTAAGGTGAGAGAGCAAAAGGAAGTGAACATATTCACTTTGAAATTCAATCTTATTCAATTCAAATACCCAAGAGAACATGGACAATGTATAGAGATCAGCTCTGTGCCAACCACTGCAAACTGGAAAAGGCTCAGAGACCAAATTATCCTCTTTGTGTGCTGAGATGCAGAAGCTATGAGTAAATATTAAATAGTTATAAATAAGGATTAAAATAATATTGTATCAAAATATCACCTCTTTCAAAGGGCATCTGCTGGCCAAAAAAGGCAAGTTTGAACAGCACCCAACAAAAAACCGGCCAAACAAACAAAACAAAAACAAACTACCAAACACATTAATTCATGCTACCAAGATAGTTTACAGAGAGACTGAGTAACAAGATCTGTGCCATGAAGAGCCTCCAGTCTCAGGTGACAGTTATACAAAGCAGGAGAAGGAAATGGAAGAACAAAGAGGTGGGAGGATACACATTAAGTATCATTTCAAAAAACAGGGAAAGCCCAAATATCACTTCGCTGCTGCTGAATGGAAAGTCCTTCTCTACCTGCTCCCCTCCACAATTTTTGCCTCACATCCTTACAACTTATTGCCCCTCTGCATCAACTTCTCTTCTGCCAGAATCAGGAAACTTGGAAGGGACCTTTGGAGGTCATCTGATCCAGCCCATAAATCTCTGTCCCTTCCTTCCTCCAAGTTAATTTGGCATATTGCAATACCTAAAAACTACTCTTAAAAATCCCAGAAGTATTTTTTATCATCTTAATGAATCCGACCACATTCCAGAAGGAACCTCTGAGGTCAGATCTTGTAAGGGTAGAACCCCATAACTGGGAGAGGAGAAACACAAGCAAGATTCCTCCTTCTGAAGGCAGCAAGGCATTATTTAAATTCAACTACACACACAGTCATCCCATCCTCTCTGATCCACCCCTTGTGAAATATTACTACATTAGCTTTAATTTTGTATTTTTCTTCTGTTTCTAATAAACTAGCTGAGTAGGTTCAGGGAGGTAGTGCTCTGTGTGTGTCTCTGAAAGCATGCTGTCAGAAGCGTTTTGATTTTGCTCTGCCTTAGGAACTCTTCTTTAGCTAGGCAAACAGACATGTTTAATGATGCTGCTAAGACAACTGCAAATGAGAGATTAAAGATCCATGAGATTTGTCCCCCTAAATCTCATAGGTGCAGTTTAAAAACCCTATTGTATGACTCTAGAGGTTATTTTCCTCTAGCACATGTTTCTATATCTAAGCTTGCTTCTCTTTGAATGACCTCACTAGAAGCACTTCAAGGGATTTTCTCTGGTGCTACACTTCTGATACAGCCAAGCCACGAGGGATTGCACTGGGAGCCAAGCCAAAGTAGGTGCTACAAGCAGCCACTGCTACATGCTGTGGACTGCATGACTCTTATCTGCTGTAAGCATTGCTTTCCTTTTGATTCCTTTGCTTTAAAGATGTGTGGGTGTTTGCTGGCTTGTTGTTGTTTTTATCAATACCTACTACTATCTTACTTTTACCATTACCAAAATGTATTTTAAAGGAAGTGGAATTTTAGGCAAATAAATTTAATTCTGCCTTGCCCCTGATTCAACATTTATTTTCCCCTTCTTTTAAGGGCATCACACTGGGCTCTCAGTTCCATTTTCAAGCCAATGTCAGACAAGTACCAGATCTTACACTTTCCCAGACAGGTGGCCAGCCAAGAGATTTTGAAGCATTAGTGCTCAACTCATTTAGACTTCCTTCAAGACTGAGTGATTTCTGGGGAACTCAACCTCTATGACCTCCCAACTACACTGTACTTTGCTGCTAATCTCTCTGCCACCAGTCCTTGAAACGCAATTTTGCATAATCTGCACCGGGCAAAAGGAATTGCAAATATTCCAAAAAGCCTGTTGCTCTACTGCAATCAAGTTACAATGTTACTTTTATTTTTTAACCAAGTATTTTCATCTACCCTTATGTACAGATAAAGCTCTATATATTTTATCTTCATATATATGCATATGCATTTTTATGTGCCTGGAAAGACAAATCATTTAAAGACTATGGTGATAAATTCAGAAGCTTAAATAAAAAATATTAAAATAGCCAAGGCATCCAATAATATATAATGGAAAGGTGAAATTTGAATTGAAAATATTTACACTTTCTTCAGTATGTCACATCCACTAATCTGTAATAATCCTAAAATCACAAGATAAGAATGATATTAGTGGTTTGAATGAATATTGATGTCTGACTTCTACTTTCATAAATCCTAATTATAAACCGCATGCTGGAAGTTCTGGGGTCTCCAGATGCAGCAGCTGTTTAAAATATATGTCTCCTTCTCCTCAAACTACATGAATGCCTCATTTGCCTCCAGCATGTGGAGCACTGCTACCTGATAAGGGGCCAGCACAACCACACAAACATTGAGAGCTCTAAAGTGGAGCAGTTGATAAATGAATATATACTACTTCAGCTGCTCCTGCCAGGGAGATGGGAGCTTTTAAATGAAAGCTGTTTGCCTTAAACTACCACAGCTGGATTTCTCCAACTGCAGGAAAAATGACTGCAGTTTTTTGGTGGTGTTACTTTACAGTGGGTGACTGGCGATATTCAGGCCTGTCATATGTCACATAAGATTTTAATGATAACATATATGATAGCTGTGCTGTATTTGAGGATATTTTGCCATTTGAAATCAAATATGGGAAACACTTCTCTGCCAGAAGAGCTCAAGAGTCAAATAGGATCATGCCTTTCTTGAAAGCTTTATATATCCCTCTCCTGTGCAAATTACACTTCATCAGAACTGAGCAAAGTCTTGCATGCAAGTGTCAGGGCTGATGTTGGGGGTGCCAAAGAGAAGCTGGAAAGGAACTGAAGGAGCAGTGGATGTCAGATGTAGTGAGTAAAGCAAAAAGCAAGTGACCAAGGAAGAAATGAGAAAGCATCAATGTGAAAGTGCAAGTCAACAAGGAAGAACAAGCTGTCAAAGGATGATTTTTTTGGTTGTGGATGCTGGTGTTTCCACTAGTTTCACCACAGTAAGTCATAAATGGTGACCAAGAATGGTTCTCTCTCAAGTTTTGACAGTCCAGTTCAGAAATCAAGACCAGTGCTACAGCAAAGAAAGCAAACTCACCCTCAGGCTAAGCATTGGATTTATATTCCAGCCACCTCCTTTCACAAGGGAAAAAAAATGGTGTCTGTCTTGAGTTCAAGAGTTCAACAGCAACACTTAAATGCTCTACAAGTAACACACTGTGCAGTTAGGGCTGCAAAGGAAATATGGGGATCCTCATACAGCTTTGGACTGATAGTGGCAACACTCTGGCATTTTACAAACCTAATGGAGAAAGGCAAAGCAGAGAGAACCTCTTGCTTTTTTGGAAGCCAGAGGAGGGGTTATTACTCAAGAGAAAACAATAAAAGAAGTGTTTGTAATTATGCTGATAATTGAAGAACTGCTTAATCCTGCTCATAGGTCTCATAGCTTCTAAGAGAATTTAAATAAGGTAGTGGGGTTTAACGTTCTTCTGGGAGATGAGCCTATGTATAACCTTGTATTTAATAATTAAAAGTCCTTTTGATAGGACCCAGAAAATTGATTATAGTAAATTACAATCTGAATAACCAACCACTTGATGCTATGAATAATGCAGGAAAACTTCAAGACTGCTCATGTCTGGACGGTCTATTGAGGATATGGGGCAATGGAGAACTTGGCTGAATAAATGAGAACCACAAGCTCTTGAAGAAGAGCTTCACCCTCCTCCTCATTAGCATTAAGCACAGAGTGGCAAAATGTGCATATTTAAGCAATAATGTGAATGGTACACTAATAATAAAAGAAACTGAATCCTGAACTAGGCTGAATGTCTAAAGAAGAAAAAACCTGCCAGAAAATTGAGACCAAAAAAAAAAATCCACAAAAGGAGCTGGAGAAAAAAAAGGAGATTAAATAGGTAGAATGAACTGGCTTTGTTGTACCTAAGAAGTATCAACTGGGTCAAAGGAAGGGCAATTCAAATAAAATAATAGCTCAACCTAAGCTATTATTGACATGAGCTATTTAACTTCAATAACATATTAATTTATTTAGATTAAATATTTTATATTATTTCAGTAACTGAGCTAGCTATAAACAAATATAGATGTATACAAGTAGAAAGAATATTAATGTTTAAACATAAAATCCTTGAGTCTCCACCTTTTTATTCATCACCCCCTCTTCCAGAAATCAATCCCTTTATTCCAGAAGATTTTATTTCAAATTAGCAAGCAAATAGTTTGCCAGTAAGGTAAAAATGTCAAAGCTGAACAAAAGGAAACATTATTGGGGAATACAGAAAATGGCATTTCAAAAGTAATAACAGCATAAAACTATTTTAAAGCAAGACCATCTCAATACTATGTGAAGGAAAGCATTTCTACATTTCAGGCCACACTGAATTCTACCAACACAATAGTTGCCCTTTATCCTCAAGCCCTATTCACAGAGAAAAATATCACATTCTCAGCCTTTTTGCTGTTACTGAGCTCCAAACCAAAGAGGTATGCCATAATTTTCTACATACAGAGGAGTGATAAAACAAAATTACTTCATTCAGCCCTCTTTCCATTCCCAAGTAGCTTTTCTATGAACCATCTTGGACAATGCACACTACAAACCAAAAAAACATGCACAGAGAATCAGGACAAGGTGTAAAAAGTATTATAGACAGAAGTCACGCTCTATCAGCTTTACTTGATTTTATTTCTTAAGCAGGTTCCATTTAAGGATGTGTCACAGTTTAACCCCAGTTGTCAACTAAGCACCATGCAGCTGCTCACTCACTCCCTCCCTCCAGCAGGATGGAGAATAGAATTGGAAACACAAAAGTGAGAAGACTCATTGGTTTCCAGCACAAATCCAAAACATAATCCCGTAGTAGGTACTATGAAAAAATTAACTCTACTTCAGCCCAAACCAGCACAGGATGTTTATAGGTGATTTTTCTGTACAAAGATGAAACCCTGAAAGCTAAGATCTTTGATCTTAGACCTAGTTTGTGAACAGAAAGCTTAAGAAACACCTTGGTTTAAGTGACATGAAACCACTAATTGTTGGTTCAAATTTTGTCAGCAGTTGAATATTGACTGACAAACTTGTAAGAGATTTTTTCTGTAAATTCCTTTTATAGGCATTTAACTGAATTTTCCCAAATTTTTTAACCTAAAGCATATCACAAGTTTTGGGGGTTTGTGGGGCTTTTCTTAGAAAAGGTAAAACAGGGAGGAGACATATGCCAAATTTAAAAAACAAGACTAAGATGAAAAGTCACTCTCATGTTTTCTTCAATAGAATTGTATACGTTGATAACTGTTTCCCATTGGCTTCCTCAAAGGAAACTGTCTTTAACAGTGAAGATGTAGTTATTTTATTAAGCAGTTCAGTTTACGGAATAAGTTGCATAATCTCTACAGCAACTTATATATAAGGAGTTATAAATCTCTTTCTGTACATGTCATTTTAATGTTGATTCCAGTAATAACACCAGATAAAAATCTTTCAGAGCTCTTGTGGTGTCCCACCTCAAAGGGGAAGGGAGCACTGAGGATTCATAGATGCCCACAGTTGAAAAGGAATGTCATAACTCACAGGGGCTGCAAAAAGTTACAGAGTTTTATTAGTAAATGATACACACAGAATGGAAATTGGAATAAGGTAGTCCCTTATCTTTGGTATAAACACATGGTGGTGGATTTTGAATAAGCAGAAGGGTGAAAGAAGAGAGAGGATTGAAGAGAGGGAGAAGGACTAAAGCCAGCACTGGGCTCTAACAAAAATACTAAAATGTGCTATAGGTAATTTTTGTCTGGTAAATCACATCTTGTGTTTGCTCATTACAGAAATATTCTGTATATGTGACTAGAATTTTCCATTATGGGGCATAGCAAGGTCAAACTTCTACTCTGGCCCTGCATTTTTTTAAGTATCTGTTAGTCATTTGGCTGCTGCGTACACAGCACACAGACAAATAAATAAGAAGAGCATTAAATAAAAGCTGGATAAGAGGTGATTGCTGAGAGCTGTGAACTAATGATAATGCTTTTTTCTGGTTCTCAGTGATGTACTCAGCAGCATAACTGCAATGCCTAAAGTAGCAGAAAATCCCCCTATCTTCTTGTAGAATCCCAAAGATCCCAATTATTGTCAGAGGGCTACATTTTTAGCCCTACAAATAGCATCCACCTACTTCAATTTTTCCCTCTTAAAAGGGCTGAAAATAGTGACATCTCTTTTACACTTTTGTTGTCATTGCAAATTAATGTCTGCCCATACTACATGAATATGATGGCTTTTCTAATTGGATCTATTTGTGGGAGGGAGAAGGATCAGTAGCAGAGAGAGACATAGAGATAGATTTTCAGAGTTGAGCTAGGAAAAATATTGAAGTTGAAGTTTTATCAGGATGACAGTTCTGCATCTAATTTCCATGAATATGGAAAAATAGAAAATCTTTCCTTATAAGAGCATATTTTTAGAAGAGATGAACATTTAACTAAATCAGATGGTCTAATTATTTTTTAACCAAAAGAAAATTCTCAAAGCACCCACTTAGAACATTTAACTAAATCTCTGAAGATGCACAAATTCTTTATGAAGAACAATGGAGAGACAGAGATACAGCCCATGATGGGCAGCAGAGTGACCCAGGTGACCAGAGGCTGAGCTCTGCATAGCCTACAGGTCTCTCTACTCTCAGTACCATGACAGTGAAAGTCTAGTAGTTTTGCTAGAAATACAGCTTCTGTGCTGCCTTATTGCATCAGCCATTTTACAAATACTAATGTCCGAGTATACAGATGTCTTGAACTCCTCATTTTAATGCAGTAGAATAGAATAAATAGCCTTTTCCTCACTTATGAATTCACATGAAATACGGGTGTTTGGTAAGGAACCATAGAAATGGTTCAGCTCATGACTCACTGACTGTATTACTCATGGATCTGAACTTCTGCCAGTCCCTTAAAAAAAAGTGGTGGGGTTTTTTTTGGTTTTTGGGGTTTGTTTTGTTTTGGGGTTTTTTGTGGGGTTTTTTTGGTGTTTTTTTTTTTTTTTTTTTTTTTTTTTCCTCGGACATCCGGACAAAGAGGTTTGTCCCCGAAATTGTCAAAACAAAACCCCAAACCGATGCCTAAAAAGGCTACCTGGAACACAGGCTAGACAGAGTTAAAGGGATAAAGTAGGTGTTTATTTAACAGGCCTTCAAAGGATACACCTTGGGCAGTACAAGAGCCTGGCCGAGGCTACATCCAAGATGGACGATGGCTCACACGTTTTCACACTTTTATAAGTTTTGGTCCATTTACATATTGTGGTTAATTACCCAATTACAGTTTCAGTTTATGAAGTCCCATCCTTCCAGATTGCTCTTCTCAATTTGATGTTGTTTATGCTTTTGGGCCTGAAGCTGCAAGAGTGCCCTTGGGCTGGAAAAGGATTGTTTTGTCTAACTGCACTGTGAAGAGAACTTGCTAACACTTTATATGAAGTTCACAGTCATACACTAAGGCATACAGAACATGAAAATATGAAAGTTAAAACTTAAGGCATTAAAACCACTCCCTCCTATCCCTCAAAAAAACAAAAAAACAAAAAAGAAGTATGGGGCAGGATGGTGTATTTATCAAAAGTACAGTTGACTTGAAATGTCTCTGTTTTACCCCAGACATATCACAAGGCTCAAGTTATTAAAAAACCAAACCTACCTTTTGACATTGCTTTGCTTAATGAAGTAGAAATGAATGATTTGGAAATTATAGTTTTACATCAGGTTATAGGAGACGAAGATCCTATTTACTGCTCATCCTGAGGGATGGAGAATTCAAAGCTCATACTTTTCACTGCCCAAGAGTGTCTTGACCATTGGCTAAAAGAGGATGATCTCAAGCTCCTGCTGTGAAAGCTAAACCACTCTGTAAAGCTACAAGTTCAGTGGCAGCAGAAATAGTGCCCAAATGGCCCAGCTTCCAAGCAAGATATTTTTAGCGCACAGCACCCCTCAGATTGCATAATGTGAATTTTGACTACAAAATGCCATAGTTTTTGCTCTATCATCTTAAAACAACAGGATTTTTTCTTGCAAAACTAAAGAAGAATAAATTTATTTAAGTTAACATGTCACCTGTTTCTCACCAAAATACATAAACTAAAAATTTCAAAGCCTGTCTATTGTCTGCCATAGTGCATAGAAACAAGATAATTTTCAAAATTTCTGTATAGTATTTTTCAACACGTGGCGGGGAATGATGTTAATAACTTGTGAGTAACCTTTCCAGTTGCTGCTGCTATTTTCAAACAATAGTTTTTTTTGGTTCACGTGTTTGGAGCACAGAGACTTTGTAAGGTCAGTCTGAACACAGAGCTACTGCTTACTTGTAATAGCATTTCCATGACACTGTCATTTAGTTCTCCTAAGTGACTTCACATAGGGGGATATGTTAAAATTCTTGCCTCACTGCCTTTAGTTCTGCTTCATGCTAAATGGAACTCTCACTGTGGCATTCCTGCCTTTTCTTTTCTTTTTCTTACAATAAACATCTCCAAACTTACAAGATAAAGTCTGGCTGCTGCTGTGGTGCTCCATGAATCCCTGTTTCAGATAATAAGCTTCTGAATCAGCAAAAAATTTTATATGTAATTACTGGAGTCAAGTTTCAGGGTAATATCTATATTCCCTTTCTCAAAATTTTGTTGCTTTGATTTTTGCAGCTTGTTCCTTCTATTAAGGATGTGAATTATGAGGACAAACTTATTAGGACCTGTTGCAATAGGACAAGGGGTAATGGTTTTAAAGCAAAGGAGGGACTATTTAGATTACATATAAGAAAAGTTTTTTACAATGAGGGTGGTGGTGAAAACTGGAGCAGGTTGCCCAGACATGTGGTAAATGCTCCATCACTAGAAACATTCAAGGTCAAGTTGGATAGGGCTGTGAACAACCTGAACTAGTAAAAAATGTCTCTCCCTACTCACTGCAAGGAGCTGGAAGCAGATGACCTTGTAAAGAGGTAGTAGAGTAACAGCACTGTGTCCCTGGCTGGGTACAGAAGCTGCCAAGAGTGGGACAGTGAAAATTGAGGTTTAGCAGTCCTTTTCAAAGATGTTTTCCAGTATACATAAGTCCATGGGCCCTAATGGGATGCATCCATGTGTGCTGAAGCAGCTGACAGAGGTCATTGCAAGGCCATTTTTGATAATCTTATTGGTTATGTTGACTGGAAGAAATTTTTAAAGACTGGAGGAAAGCCAGTTGTTGTCATATTGTTAAGGAGGGCAAGAAGGACAATTAAGGGAACTACAGGATGGTCAGCCTCACCCAAGTCCCTGGAAAGGTGATGGAGCTGCTAATCCTGGAAAATATTTCTAGATACATGAAGGACAAAAAGGTCATCAGGACTAGTCAGCAGGGCTTGTAGATGAAGAGAGAGCAGCAGATGTTGGCTATCTGGATTTCAGAAAGGTCTCCTGTAAGATGCTCATAGACAAGCTGTTGGAGTGTGGACAGGATGAGTAGACAAAGGAGTGGATCAAAATCACCAGGCCCAGAGGATGCTGATCAGAGCCAAGAACTCCTGTTCATGGAGGTTTTATTAGTGTATCACAGATACCTAAAAGGAGGTTGCAAAGAAGATGGAGCCAGGCCCTTCTCAGTGGAGCCCAGTGACAGGGCCAGAGGCAATGGGCACAAACTGAATTATAGTTTGGGGAATTTTTAGCCAAGTCGATGGAAAGGAGAATCAAGAAGAATTATTTCTCATTATACTTTATTTAATTGCTTATTTGGTTTCCCCTGGGCACAGGGGAAGGGAAAAGATAAGCAGTTTACTTTAATCAAGGGAATTACCTTTAAAGTCTGAAATTATCAGATTACTTCCCGTATGATTAAGGCAAAACTATTGTCAGTATCACTACTAAAAGTTTTAAATTGTTCTTGAATATGTTTCTAAACTAAATGTAGGACTAATGTTTTAACTCCAGGGTTTATCCCAGTACAATTTATAAGTCATCTCACCCAAGTTAGATCTGTGACTGGGTTTTTCCTCAGCTACATCAGTAGTATCAGATTTCTCTTTAAAAGTAGTATTTATGAGATTTATATTAAATCTGTTTTCTCTGCTGCTCTGCTCCAATGTATAATCAAACTGTGAGAACAGAGAACGGAACACAGAGGCCCAAAGTTGGGCTAAATGTTACCACAGAAGAAAACAGTACCTCTCTTAATTAGACAAGGACCTGTCTTAGGTAGAGGACACCTTGGAAGGAAACACAGTGTCTAGAGAAGCTCACTGAAGAGGCTTTACAGCCTCTAAGCAAAATGTACTGCTCAGTACAGGAGCCACAACCACAGTAATAGTGGGTAATTCAAACAGAACTGGGGTAAACCATGGTAAACCCATGGATTGCTTACAGGAATGGCTATCTCATCTGGGCTTCCACAAGCCCCTTTGCTCAAGGACTGATGATTCAAATCAGCAACCTTAGTATCAAGAGAGAGGAGAATGAACAGATTTATATGCACAAAAGGAATTTTAAATCATTCTAGTTTTATCAAGTCACATATACTTACGTCTTCTTAACCTGAACAGATAAGGAAGTCCCTCTTTATCTTAACATCAATCAAGGTAACAAATATTTTTCTATTTATTTTTCATTAATAATTTCAAATTCAGAATTTATATTATTTTCTTCTTTGTCAGGATCACATACCAACTATTTTTTTTACACAGCTTTAATGATGGCTTCTAAAATACTGTCTGCCTGTAATTCAAAAGCTCCAGAGGTGCTATGTTTTCAGACAAAATATCATTATAATTAGTGACCAGAGATTCTTAAAAACAAATGTGATAGAGATCAAATTATAAACTTTAGAAAAACCACATTTACCTACCAGTGTAAATTCAATTACAATAATCGTGATTCATGTTATAGCTGAGTTAATATAGAAGACGTTGCATTTAAAACAAAAAATGCCAGGTTTCAGCCAAGCTTCTAAATCCTCCAAAGTAAAAAGCTTAGCTGTGTGCAAGCAGACAAACAAAAGTTTCATGGTTTAAAATATCTTCATTTGATCTGTACAGTCTCAGCAATCCTGGAAAAGGATGGACCCCTTTTAAGTATCATATATGCCTTGACTACCAACAGTGTTTGGACAGGATCTTTAATATTTCTCAAAGAAATAGAAATAATGTCAAAATACTGTTAGTCAAAAGTTTCAAATGCATATATTTTATTTCCTATGACACTTCTAGATAAATGGTATCATTTTAATTTTTGTTTCTTGGTACTTAAATTTTTGGAGGTTTACTATTAGAAAGGTACTTAAACTGAAATTTTCAATATGTTTATTTCCTGTCGCATGAGGCTTCAAATACTAATGTTTTATAAATCAATTTCACACCAAGAAAAGGTTTTCTCCCATTTCTCTCAAGCTTAATTTTCCCTCTTCTAGCTCATCATCCTTAACTGCTTTACCCCTCTTCCCCAACCTTGAATGCTTACCAGATATCAGTATTTTTGGAAATGTTTTCATGTCTCCTAAGCTTTTAAATCCTCTTGTCTATTAATGCACCAATCTATTGCAGTTGTGTACAAGATAAGTCCACAAAGGTGCTTTCAGTGCCGTGCCAAAAGGAAAAGATTTCTCTAAGAGGACAGTTTGGGGCCTGTCGACTAGTAAATTTTATTTCTCTCACCTCATTCTTACTTCTTTAAAACCCTTTAAGTCTCCTACTACTCAAAGGAGACCATTTAGACTATTATCCAATGTGCTGGACAGTTCTTGATGATACAAATAGGAAACTATACCTGATGTCAACACCCTAAATTCCTTTTCCAATAGATCTTATAAGAATAAATTCAATACATTGTGTTTTCTTAGTAATAAATATCAACAAAATTATTGCATAATGATATTTCTCTTGCACAAGAAGGAATCAGGATTTGAATTTTCCATCTTCATTATACATTTCAGCGGTGTCTAAAAACTAATATGATAACAGCTGCAGGCTTACCTGGCTTACAGCTTTTGTTTTTCAGACAGCACAAAGAACTACAAGTACTGTTAATATGAGAAAAGAAAAACACAAAATTCAAAAAAAACACTTTGAATCCCAATCCCATTGGTCTTCAAACCAGCTACTGCAGGGAAGATATAGTCTCATGATTATCAATAATGTGAATAGAAAAGAAATTCCGTTTTGCATGTTTCTTCTCACATTTGGCATCAGCAAGTATGATTTTGCATTTGGTTTTTCATCTGATGTGTAAGATGACTTTTTCTTCTAGATAAGAAACGTGAATCCTGGATCAATTAGAAGTATTAGCACAATATAATAAAGGATAGAAGACTTGACTCACCCAGTAGTTACCATCTCCCTAAATCATATGGAGAAACGCCAGTACTGTGGAGAAAGCTGAAGTCTTCATGAAAGGGACAAGTGCAAGGTCACATGCCTTCTGAAGTGGAAAACTCTCAGGACGGGAATCCACACAGCAGCTCCAAGAAACTTTTTTAATGAAGGTGATCTGCAGTCTTTGAAACCTTCGCTGCTATAAAGTCTCCTGACTATTTGCTCTGCCAGAGTGTTTATGTAATAAATACTGATATCTCTAAGGGTTTCTTACAGCACACAGATGCCATATTTTACTACCTTTCTGTACAGAACTGCTACTATTTATGATTCTCTATTTAAATAAGAGACGTATTTTTTATATTACATGGCTAAGTTACCAATCAAATGAGATTCCAATAATAAAAAATTGGAAATGTCTAGTAATTTCTATCTGCTTTGACTTCAACATGATCTATCTTACCTAGCTGCGCTAACAACCCTTTCTGTTTGGCCACCTACTGATTTCACCGATTTCCTAAATTATGCAGTTAAAAAAAAAATCTTCTTTTTTGTAGCTAATTCTACCTGCAATTTTTTTTGCCTCCTTTAACCTTGAGACTCCAAAGACTTCAAGAGAATACAAGACTCACAGAAATTGAATTCTGAAGGAATATCTGAAGCTGGCCAAAAAAAAGAGGTGATTTCCAGTTCTTGAATGAAGGGGTGGTGAAAGCTGCAGAAAGCAGAGTGCCCAGCTAAAATAATTTCAAGATAATATATTATTTCAGGGGGTTTTGTACTAAAAATACTGGTTTACAGATAATTTACAGTCATCTATCATGCTTTTATTTCTCTGATGAATACCTCAAAGGTATTGCTAATTTTTCAGGGACATTGAACAGTTCTCAACAAGAACCAGACAAAATACTCTTGGAAGCATCACCAAGCTCTGCCTTCAGGAGACCTGCATTCTATCTGGCAAATGACCACAAAGTGGAGAAATAAGAGTTACGTACAAACATAATAAATAAAACCAAATAAAACCTAAACGTCATTCATATAAACTGTCTCTCACTTGGGCTAAGAAGCAAATAAGACCATCTGAACATCAGCTGGGGATTAATTTATAGCTATCAGCACTTTGCTTTTGGTAGAAAAATGCTTGATATTTGTTCATAGTCATATTGTTGATAGTCACCATTAAAATATTATAGCATACCCATACTTTAAAATAACAATTCCCAAAGAGCTTTTCATTGTGCTCAGACAGAAGACATTAACACACTAACAAGGCAGCAAGAATACTACAGGGAAAAAAAATTTGACTTTGTTATCAGCTTCATAAAGTACATCAAAGAGTACAGATGGAATGGCTGTTCCTGTCAGTGCATTTACATGGCCCCATTTATTACTCTTTTTATAGCCCTTCCTACAGTATTTTTTATTTTGTTCTTAGCTTGAATCAGAGATCAGCAAGCAAGGTACACCATGAATTCACAAATCTCTCTGGTGATACAAGAATGATATTGCAGAGAGTCTTTCTGGGTTGGAGTTATGATTCTTCATGGCAACTTGTACAGTGCTATGTTTTGCATCTGTGGCTGCAGAAGTGTTGGTATGACACCAGTATTTTGCCTGTTGTGCAGCAGTGCTCACACACCCTCACAGCTCTCCCTCCAGCTCCACATCACCCAAATCCAGGAGCTGGGAGTGTATCTATACTGTCTGTGTTTGCTGATGTTGTGATGACATTACTTTGATTCTGGTATGAGGAATTTTTTTGTTGTTGCTGCAAGAAAAAGTCATTAAAAGTATGCAATGAATTTAAATATTCTTGATTATTCATAAATATGTGTTTCTAAGAGATGGGGATAGAATGTATGGGATACAGGTGAGGTGGGGACACCTCTGGGAAATCATATTTAAAAAAAAACACAGGAGGTGTGGGAGACAGGAGTGAGGAAAAACATGGGTGAAACAACTCTGCAGATACCAAGGTTTGTGAAGAAGTAGGAGAATGTTCAGGGTCAGGAGCAGAAATTTCCCCCCAGCCCATAGTGAGACCACACGGATCTATCCTGGAGGACTGCAGCCTGTGGGAAAGACACACACAGGAACAGTCAGTGAACAGCTGGATACCCCAGGAAGGACTCCATCCTGAAGAATGGGAAATTTTTCCCCAAATCAGACTCTCTTGCCCATGATGGTAACTGGTAAAGGATCTTCCCATCTTAGTCTCAACCCACAAGCTTTTCCACCCTATGTTCTTCCTCTGTGCAGTTGAGGAGGGGGAATGAGAGAGAGGCTGGGTGGGTATCTGACAAGCCAAGGTAAACCCAACACATCTTGTTCAGGACATGGACCTCTCAATCCCAAATGTTCACTGTGACATTAGTCCATGTATCCTGTGTGCATATTATCTCCCTAAAAACAGCTAGGAGAAATGTGACAGCAAGAAATTGTTGCCATTCCACATTTATTTCCCACCCACAGCTTGAATTATAATTTCACTCTGCCATGAACATAGTTTCAAAGGTCTAAATGTCACCAGAGCTTCTTCCTTAGAAATACTGATACTGAATTTCAGTGTCTTTCACTTCATCTGTCAGTAGAAAGTAATATTTTGTCAGTAATTCAAGCAATTCTAATTGACAAAATCTGTGCTTTTAATGTGTGTCAGTCAGGCATCATAATTGTAAAATCGGTTTTCACCAGAACCATCACTATAATGTAACGAAAAATACTGCAGAAAGACAGCATAAGACAGAGAAATAAATTAAGTGGCAAAGGTGAGGAAAATTTTGAGATTCCCGGCTTACTGAAAGACAAGTAAAAGTTCAGTGTCATATTAGTTATGGAAATATTTGGGCATATAAAGCATTTATTGTCACCCTGTTTTATACTTAGTCAAATATATCTAACAGAGCAAAATTAAAAGTAGAAAAAAATTACTGAAGTTAGTAGTGTATTTCTAGCCTGTACATATTATATTATTACAGCATAAGATGTAATACATGCCATTTATATTCTAGCCTATAAGTTATAATAACAACACAGAAGTAAGCTTACACAGTGCAATAAGTATGGCTAAGAGTGATCATTACCTTATTGTACAAAATTTATTTAGTGTTTTAACTAAAGTTCAAGATAATTGTAGGATAAGAAGGTTCTGGGAAAGTACCGAGCATATGCAAAATTTTTCAATGTGTTTTGTCTTGCTTTATGTGCAGAAAAAGTCACTGAAATATGTCACCAAAATGTGTCTCATCCCAGATCAAGCCATTATATCTATGCCCCTTGTATTCAAATATATTTGCACTGAGGTAAATTTATGGTAAGTTTAAATTGTTTTAAAATATAACCTCACCTTTAAATTGAAAAGTGTCTCAAAACAGATGTGAGGAACATGCATGACATATTAACTGAGAGTTTAAAAACGATTTTAAAAATCATCTTTATGGTATTACAATAGCAATTTTCTTTCCGTGGGTTAACAAGTCTTGCAAATACATGTTTGTGTACTCTAAACTGGTGCATTAGTAAATGAAAATAATGGAGGTTAGAATGTGATTTTGCATCTCTATAGTATTGCCCTACGGCTAATCCTAAATCTTATAACTGCTTAAAATACTGTATGTGGTTTTATTAGAAAATAGCCACTTAACTCAATTTAATAGCTGACAGCTCAAAAAGGTCCTTGTTTATCTCCTGAAGAATTGAAACTGTGACAGTATATGGAAGCTCCTTTTCTATATCTCCTAGGTGACTCTTAATATGAATTCAATTCATATCATCCTTGTTGTCAGTCAAACAGGAAAAGCAGAAAAATTATCTACATGCCTATACTCAATAAAGAAATACTAAAGGCTCCACAGAAATTGGTAAGTAAGCTTCTCTCTATTCCTAAAATTTATGCTGAAAGCAAAAAAAACCCCAAACAAAGCCAAACACACACAAAAAAATACCTCAAAGCCTAATATTAATATACTAAATAAAATAGAAACTATATATTCAAGTGAACATTTTGGCTTGACCTATTTATTACTCCCTGAAGAGTACTACCTGGAAAATCCCTGATTAGACAATATATTCTTACCTCAGACAGATCTGGCAGCTTATGACCATGCTTTACTTCTTTTTTAAGACCTCTTCTTTTTTAAAATAGGAACACTTTTTTTGCATGCCTCAATTTACCCTATATCTGTCTGAAAGTAATGAAATATGGGAAATGTACGTTTTTATGTCTTTCAGTCTTACCTTAGAAATTATACTGACAAATTTTCACAAACAATGATGCAGAATTTCATCTGAGTTATTATTCAGTTGCATATTTTATTATTCACACATCTATTTCACATCAGCTTAAGTAGGTCTTCAAAGACACAAAGCCTTCACAATTCAAGAGAAGTAATTAAAATACAGTGCATATTATTAGTCCGTACAGAGCAGAAACACTAATCTAGAATACATTTCTCTTTTGCTATTCACTTTGACCACATTTTGGTCTCAAATGTGGAAAGTAACCATATCCCTTTTTTTTTCCTCATTCCTTCTTTAAAACAAACACCAGAAGTACAATACTTTGTCAAGAAGGACATCAGGACTACTTCTACATGAACTCTAACATGTGGTATATATTGATCATATTTTACCAGCTTAAAAACTGAAGGAACAACAAAACCCAGAATCTTTCATCAAGGATTGAGGAAATCTGCCCTATAGTCACCCTCCTTGCAATACTTTATTTAGTTCTGTCATTGTTTCACACTGAGAAATTATTATACAAAGGTATTTATATAACTACCAGTAAGTTCATTTTCAAAAAAGAAAACAAAAAAACCCAAAGTACATTTCCAAGTACAACAGAATGCTATGCATTACTATTAACTGCAAATTTGTTTTTAGATATATTTAGCAATTTCCTCTGAAAATCGTTCCCAGTATATATCCAACCTAGCCATTCATCCAAACTGTCAAAATATTACAAGAGATAAGAAAAATTTGATAATTTCAAAGAAAAAAATAACATTGATCTTAGTCTTAGATGCTGTCATATCAATCCTACATGCTCAAATCTTTATCAGAAAATAGTACAAACTTAATGAAGGATTGTTTCAAGGCTATAGTTTTTAAGGCCTTCTTCTTAATTGTATAAAATCTTTAAATCTATTTATAATTTCCTCCCCCTGAAGAGATGTACTATTCTTACATAAATATTAACTCATGATGTTCAAAATATTAACCAAGCAGACAAAATACACTTTTTAATACAAATACTCTTTTTTTATCCTCTGATTACTCCCCTCCGAACCCTGGACTACAGCCAACACAATTTCCTCTCACACACAGAATGACCATTTTGAATCTCTCGAGCTAAGCTTTAGCCTATGTCCAGAAGTGTGCTTGCACACATCACCTTCATACAAACTCTCCTCCAGGTGAAATAGAATCTAGCCCTGCTTCAGAATCTATATCATAGTAGCAGAGTACCATGTTAATAAAGCTCTAGAAGAAATGGAGAATACTGGCCTGATTATTGCCTATCTTAAATGCAGCTTCTTAGTTTCTGAATTAAAAGTTGTTTTGGAGCATCTTCTGATTTGACTCCCTCTGTCCAAATGCCTGCTAATAAAGTAAAAAACTTTAAAAAGCAAAAATCTTTAAAACACGTGCTCAAATTTCTAGTTCAAAATAAACAAGTTTTACTATCAGACTGCAAATTGTTATACTTTTAAGTCCACTCCTCTATAAAATACTTATCAAAACTAGTATCTATTTTATTTTTTTGGACTGATAAGCAAATGCAAAATTTCATATTAAGCTTGTGGATTAGAATTTGTGTTGCTACTTTACCCTGTGTCTTTTGCCTAGGCTTGACAGGTGAGATGACTCCTCAAGGGCCAGGAGGGAAAATGCACCAGACTCTAAGTCAAAACTCCAGGCAGCCCACTTGAACTCTGAGTATTTCAGCCTAACGAGTAGCTAAAACATATTAGAATTAAAGCTCCCACAAAATATACAACAAGAATAATGTATAAGAATCAAAACATATTTACTTTTCATGACATCAAATTACTACAGCCTGTTAAAAAGTATGTTTCTTCAGTCAGTGAAATTTTGTTGAAGTTTCATTGACAGCTGCACCAAACTGGGACAGCAGAAAAAATGCTATGGCCATATATGGTCTTCAAGCAGACCCAATGGATTATTTTGAATACATACTGGAACTGGAAAACAAGGTTTTCAACTATTTTTGGCATGCATTTGAGTTAAGCTTTTTGTTCCACTTTCTGAATATTATTGTCCTTCTCATGGTAATGCAAAGTGCCCTATCTGGCGAAAATACTCACACAATAAATATAGACTACCTATGACCTTAATATATGTATTAGATTATAAAATGGCCTTTTCTGTCAGTTTGGCTGAAAGTATTTGGGTCAAGTGCACCGTAGCAAAATAGGAAATATATTTTCTTTTTTTCCTGCTCTATCAGAAAGGTGAAAGTTATATTGCTACCTATTGCCCTGGAACAGGCCTCTTTTCCTGTCAGTCTAGCATAAACTTCAGCAAAAAAGAAAATGTAACTACACATTCAAAAGAGAAAAAAGAATAAAGACAGATTTATTTTGTATCACTTAAAGCATGACATGAATAATTGAGTGAGTTATTTTTCTCTTTGGTAAGAAGAGAAAAATGTATAAACCCCATCATTTGGAGTGAAACACTACCCCCACTCATATGCTTACAGATGTTATTAGAAACCATGAAGTCAAAATCACATGCCTGAACATCTATTTTAAAAAAAAATGTGAACTTGTGAAGAGCATATATTAATTACACAACTTGCCTTGGCAGGACTGGAAATTTTATATTGGGCTATTAAGAACAAATAATTTTTTTCTTTGGGCTAAAACTTGCTTTAGACTTCTTTAGTTAGTAACATAACACTAATAGACCAGAACTGTGTTGTGAAATGTTATTGAAGAAAACCTAAGGAATTATAACATTGAATTTTACTTGTGTGAAGAGATACAATACAGAAAAAAGAATTCTGAAGTATTTGCTTCAAAAATGAACAATTCACAATCTGTAAATTAAGGATTTGGAAAGTTCATTATGGATGTATTTGATAAAGTGCATTTATACCTAGCTAATCTGATTGCTTAAAGCAGTCCCAAGATGCTCACCACCATCAACACATGAATACTAAATAGCCAGGCAGTTTTGCTCATGACTGGAGTTTTGAAAATCAGGAAAAGCTTTTTAATAAAGCAACCCTGTCTGATTCAGAATGGCACCCAGTGCTATCCAAACTGATGGCTCAGCCTTCATTACTTTAGGAAAATACAAGAGCTCACACATAGAATACTGCAGTCTGACATCTTAATGCAACTGACTCCTGCACAGCTACAGCTGTAGCTCCAGGGACTGAATTCCCCATTGTTGGCACCAAGTCATTTGCTCGACTGGCACAGTGCTGGCCAGCTGGACACAGGAGCTGGACCAATGCCCACAGGAAACTCCTGGCTGCCAGCCCAGAAGGAAGGGGCTGTCACCACAGCCCAGACGACCAGTGGCACAGCAGTGACTTGGCAGCAGTAGCTGCCACCGCTGCCTCCTCCATTTCAACCCCTTTGACAGAAGGAGCTCACACCCCTGTGCCAGACAGAGCACACAGTGACAGACACTGGCAGTGGGAAGAGAGACTGAAGAGAGAGAAAGGCAAGGGAAACATTAATGAAGTGTCTATAACATTCTTACAGCAAACAAGATTGCAATATCGAGAAGTAAGACCAAGCAATGCTGAGTGGCAGAAGTCCATGTCTATTGCGGGGTCCTGAGCTGCTTTACCAGCTAGCTTGCTCTCCCCCCCGCATATAAGGAAGGTCTGGTGGGTCTGAATCCCAGGCTGAAGCGTGGTCGATGGCATGGAAGAAAAGAGTGGACCCTCTCGTGGTTCTCACTAGGCTTTATTACGTCCTCGGAGCTGCCCATGAGCAAGAGTGAGCTCTGGCCCTCTCTCCTCACCGAGTCGGGGGGACCCAGAACCAGTCCAGGAGGGGTGAGTGTGACCCAGAAGAGGGATACAATGGAGAAAGGTGGGGACCTAAGGGCTCTGCCAAATCACCTAGCACCTTCACCAGAACCTTCCTAGTTTTTGCAAGGTGATTGACAAGGTCCATTACCAGGGAAGGACCACAGGGGTTTTGGGATGGGGTGTAGGAACAAACCATTATAAACAAATAACAAAAACATACAGAATTATTGGAAATCACAAAATGCACACTTGCCACATGTGTCATCCCTCGGCTCCAGGAAAATCATCAATATTAGACAGACTCTTAAAAGCCTGTACATGCAGGCTGGCCTTTCCTGCAAAATTTGCTCAGGATTCCTCAAACCTGAAGTATAGGTGAAGTATAGGTGTATATATATATATACACATCTATAGGTATAAGTATATAGAGAGGGTGTTCCTATTCCTGCAGAAAAAGGGAAGAAAGATCAAATTTTTCATCCATCAGTGAAAGACATCATTGGAAGTACTTACATTGGATGTATTAACTTTTCTATATATGGATGAGCTTTTTTAATCCAACTTCACTCCCCTAGAATCCCAGCAACTCAGATCAGGGACAGAACATAACTATTAGAAAAACCAGTATTCAAAGAGTTCACCTGAAGGGGTAAAGAAGCCAAAGAGTGGAATCAAATCCTGATAGCCTCTAACCTTGCAGAAGTTTGAGGCACGTTGTCTGCCCTAGCATCTCAGTCTTGAGCCATTGCATGAGTCTGACAAGCCCTCCTTTCTCTCCCAGTTCCACATAATTCAAGGTTTTGTACTTAATAGTTTGCTGTATCCAAGCTCAGGATAAGTAATAACCAGTAAATCTCAAAAGGTTTCAAGGTTTAATTCAGAGAAACATCCAAAAGCCTTATATCCCTTCCAACCTAGTGAGCTGAGTAGCTCACGGAAATCAGGTCTCTGTTGACATTTCCAGTAACTTGATTTTAACAAGGATTGAAATATTACAACAGCTTCTCCTGTTGTTTCAATATTTCTTTATATTTTCCTAAGGAAAATCAGAAAATACACAAGGGATGTGAAGGGGAGCATAGGGAACAGAGGGGGAGGACGGACATTATGAATATCAGAGAATTGAATTAAAGGAACAAAATTCAAAAGTACTTCAAGTTTTAATCAAAATATTCAAAGGTTTTTAGGTAGCTAGCTAGTTAGCAATTTTGTTGTCAGTTTTTTCCCAAATGTTTTAATCAAGAGCGATGAAACCATCTGACATATAAAAATATCACATCTTTGGCATAAATGTGTGATCTTTTCTCTAATATTTTTTACTTGAAATGCGCTTGTTTGAGCTACCAAGCCAGACTAAATCTGAGCAACTGACCCAGGGTAACATAGTCCTTGTCTACAAAGAGTACTTATTTTCCATAGGTCAAGCCTGATACCTAAGTTCTGCTTTAGTCTCAGTATGGACACGATACAAGATAGCGAGATGTGTGACTGATTTGCTATATGCAACCTTGAAATTCAGTCACAGATAAGGTTCTTATTACAAGCAAAGATTCTGTTCAAATACATGTTACCTTTTTAGAGCATCTCTTAATGCACATTTTTCTTCAGTTTTTGGTCCTGGCAAAGTGTCATCCTGTGTGATTTCCAAATCCTGTGGTAGAATTACTCATTGCTTACATACCTGCATCTTTGATAATTCTACCCCACCAGAGTTAGCTTCTGTTTAATAACCAGTTTTATTCCTGCTCTCCTTGCAGTGGTTGTCCTCTGCAGCCATGGCATTACATCACCCTATGACACAGTTAAGGCAAAAATGCATTCTGGAACAGATTGTTCCCTGCTGCAATTCCTCTAAAGCCAACTCATTTTCATCAAGGGTGAACTCATGTCACAGTCTTTTAACATGAACGCCTCAGTATTTATTAAAGACAATCTAAAGAATCACCTGTTTCAAAAAATTTCTCATGAAAATTTTTAACATACCACTAGGTACTGTTTCAAGATAGGAAGAGTTTATTTATAGTATTAGCTTAATCTGAAACATACAATGTCTTCTCAACTTTCCAAGATACAATTATCTTTTAAGTACCTGAAGTGAAAAGGTCATAGCAAAACTTCCTTAGTAGATTTAATAAATCAATAATAGGTCTAGGTCTCCAGTTCTTAAGTTGGGCTTGTATTTGGTTACTTACTCGTAGTTCAGAGAGTACAGAGAGGTTCACAAGTATTACTTTATCAAATGTTCAACTAGTTATTCTTACTTTTCTCTTAAGCATAATATCTTTTCCCATTACCTTTCATTTTACCTTGTTTTGCTTAATTTTTTGACGTCTGAATACAGAGCACAGGAGCTATTACAATTGTATTTTAATATTTTATGATTTGGAGATTCTTTCTCTGTGTCTTAATTTGTCTCTGTTAAGGCTAGAGGGTTGCATTAGTCTCAAGAATACAGGAACAGCTAAAGTTTTGCATCACATCAAACATACCAATAGCTGAATATAATACAAATATAATACCAATAGCCAAAAAAAAATTGACATCTTATGCAATGTCAAAAAATGAACCATGACACTCTACTTGAATTAGAAGGGGTATTTATGTAATCTCATAAAATCCACTATATTTTGATTCACAATACATTTAAGTACTTCAATGAACCAACAAGGAGGCGATACTCATGCAAATTGTAAACATATATAAGATGGTACTCCTCTCTGACATAATATAAAAATAAAAAAATAACAGGATAAATATTAAAACCCAAGGAAGGTCTAGCATGATACAGTCAAAATTATGTATATGATTAGAATGGTTTTTGACTTGAAAGCTAGATGGTTTACCCCAAATAAGGCATAAATCTGTTCTGAAATATTCTCCTTAATGTTGGTCCAGCCTCACCTTGAACATTGTGTGCAGTTCTGGGCCCCATAATTTAAAAAGGATGTTAAGGTACCCGAACTCATGAAGAGGAGAGCAACAAAATTGGTGAAAGAGATGAAAGGAATGATCAAGCAGGCTGAAGACACTGGCTTTGCTGGCTTTGGAGAAAAGGAGGGTGAGGGGTGACCTCCATTCTCTCTACATCTTACTGAGGAGGGGAAGTGGAAAGGAGGGTCCTGAGCACTTTCCCTGGCATCCAATGACAAGACACATGGGAAGGGTTCACACCAACATCAGGGGAGGTTCAGACATGACATTATGAAACAGCTCTTCACTGAGTGTGGTCGAACAGTGGAGCTGGCTTCCTAGTGAGGTGACCAATACCTCAAGCCTGTCAGTGTTTAAGAAGAATTTAGACAATATCCTTAATATACATTAGGTTTTGGTCAGCCCTGAAGTAGTCAGGCAGATGGACTAGATGATATTGTAGGTCCCTTCCAATTGGAACTATTCTACATTTTTCAATTCTGAATCTTAAAATTTTCAAACCCACATAGAATAAGACAACTATCTCCTGATAGCCTACATTCAAAGAGAGTTTTGTCATCCATTAAAGGGGTAGGATTTGACCTATTTTTATGAAGCAAAGAATGATGCAGGCCTCTTTTCACTCATCAAAAGAGCAAGAGCTGAATGTTATCTTTTCACCTCAGTCATTATTCTGAATGAGCTGCAATGCTCGGTCTGCCAAACTTGTCTGTCTCTTTCTTGTACAGTTCCCAATACAGTTTGCCCCAGAAGATGGACTCAAGCTTCAAAGTATTGGCACTGGTCCAGCAGAGGAGTGGAGGACTACAAGGCAAACTTTCCTTTACTCTCTCAGCTAATTCTACTCCTTAGTCATGTTATAAACAGTGTGGATCAATTATAAACAGAAAAGGTCCTTACACTTTGGAAAATATCCAGGTGACATCCACTACTTGTGTCCCATGCTGTCCAACACACAGACTTGACTAAAAAACCACTATTACAGACAAGCTATGCTTGACCAGAACAAGCTTAATTTGGTCCACCTGTTCCTGCCCTTGATGATTATCAACAGTAAGCACCTAAGTAGGAAAACTGAGCAAACATATAAAATACATTTCCTGAATATTCTCACAGCCCTCAACCTCAAAAGGAAATTTGGGTTCTGTCCAGTGAGATAGCATATCCCAATTCCTTCTAAAATAAGAGAAAAAAAAAAAAAAAACAAACCCAAAACACACCAAACCAAGGAGAGGGGGGGGGGGGGGGGGGAGGGGGGGGGGGAGGGGGGGGGGGGGGGGGGGGGGGGGG
>JBBMKD010000102.1:93724001-93761139 GCA_037834095.1 Argya squamiceps | reverse complement strand
TATTGTTTTTGTGAAGCTTCGTGAGAATCTCCAGTTCAAGAATATAAACAACAAAAAGCTTCTGCATCAAGGCAACACACACCCAAGTCAGTTCTGTCAGGCTGTTTGCCTGGGTGTTAATAGATATGTAAAGTAAGATAGATTTTGAAAAATCACATTGACACTGTTAAAAACTCACAACAGAACTACTACTTTGCTATGTACAGTCAAATTATGAATATCCTCTCTGTTGCCAGTTGTTTAATTTTAAAAGTTTAATTTAAGGGCAATACTGGGGGAAAAAATAACTTTTAGGAGTCAGAGTAGGAGTCAAAAAAGATGATTTAGTTTTTAAGTCACCAAACTGGAATTCAGGACATGCAGTTCAACCACGTTCACTGCAGACTATTTTGTGCATTTTTAAAACCATCTAATTGAATCTCTCCATAAATACCTTTTGTCTACAGCTTATTCAGCCTATATACAGCTTATTCAGATCTCTTTGGGAAAGAAGCAGGGGTTTTTGTGTATGAATTCTGTACATAGCTCACAAGGCCTTGCAATGTCCATTTACACCTAGAAAATTAATAATGAGGTTGTATGACCTTTCTGTTTTCCCCATTACTCATGCCTGAGAGATGACCCCAGTGAACATCTACAGAGCAAATTACTTTTCTCCCCAAACCTTCATCCCTCCAGATGCTCACAAACAAACACAATAGCATCCAGAGGTGGCATGCTCAGAAGCCAGTGTTACACCAACCAGTATCATCTTGTGTTTTCTTTTACTTTCCCATTTTTCCTTTGCTTTTAAAAGCAGATATTGTATCTTTTTCCTGTGTTTTAACAATATCTACAGCAAAGGGAATCCTGATCCACTGGGATTATGGTGCTCCTCTGTTGCCAAAAAAGCCCAGTTCCAACACACTGCCCTGCTGATCCCTGGGGCGTCCCTGCCCCTCCCCATCCCTACAGACCCCCCAAATTATGAAGCACCTGGCTGTGATTTTGGCACATCACATTGCCCAGAGGAGTTGTGAATGCCGTATTGCTGGAAGTGTTCAAGGCCAAGCTGGGTGGAGCTCTGGACACTCTGGTCTGTGGAAGTTGTCTGTGCCCATGGAGGGGGGGTTGGAACTAGATGATCTTTAAGACCCCTTTGTACCCAAACCATTCTGTGATTCTGAGATTTTTACTCATCTGAAAAACAGCAGTACCATGGAATCCTGTTTAAGCCTCCTAGCATTACAGTAATTTACATTAGAATAATTTTACATTCTACATAAAATTGGTAATAATAAGCACTAAAACTGGAAGCATTTGGCTAAAAATTATTTGACAGTATTTTTTCTCTGAATTTTCGTGATATGTAATCTCTACTTCTATTGAGATCCTCACCGGAACTCAGCTTAAAGTACAGCTATCTCTACTTCTTTGAGGGTGTGGCAGGAGAGAGAGAACTGCAACAAAAAGAATTACATTTTTAAAATCTAATTTTATATTTCTTTCTAAATAAAAATCACTTTAGTGCTGTTTAATCTAGCAGATAAAGTTCAAATTAGTGTGAAAGAATAAGAAAATGAGAACATCTAGAAATGCAAAACAGTGAATTCAGACAAAAACAAACTTATGAGCAGGACTGGAAGAAAATGGATTAATTTTTTGAAGGAAGTTCATTTCCTCTTTAGCATATTTTGAATCATTACCATATATCATGAATCATTTTCCTGAAAATATCAGTAACTTTTTACTGTCTATGTGATGCAGCATTCTAAACTTATGGTTTAGAAATTACTGCTAAATTTTGTAATGCAAAATTCTTTTCTTAAAGAATAAATTTAGATGTTAATACATTTATTTTGTTTTGTTTTAATTTGGGGAAAGTTACATATATTAAACCAAGTCAGTGGCCCAAATATCCATAAAAGTCTATGAAGGAAAGAGCAAAACTGTAAAACCTTGAAAGCCAGTCTAGCTTTTCCTAATGAGATCTTGTTGATCTGAGTAATTTTAGGAATGTGCTTGGCCTATGTAAGAAGTTGGAGAATAGTTATTGAATCAATGTGAAGTCCAATTATTTTGTGTAATTTCACATGTGATTGCTTACATCCACTTAATGACATATAAAATATCCAAATTTGTACACCAGCACAGAGTGAGGTGGAGTTCTGTATCTAGAACAAGAGCCCATAAGTTAAGGGTTCTGTTTAGAAAATTTCTCTCTCCTTATAACATTTACAGAAAGTGCAGCAGATTTGAAAATAATCACATTGAAATTTATAGTGTGGATGTTAGGTGATTTAGGTTCTATCAGTATTACTTCCATTTTAAAGGTTGCAAATGAAGTGAAGGCTTGCGATTGGCACCAATTATTTCAGTAGTATAACAAATAACTGTGATTTTTAATTCCAGCTCAGAGGATGATAAAACTTACCTTTAAACCTCATGCAAGGATTGCAGGTGGTGAGTAGATAATGAAAGTTCCTGTTTACAGAAAAGAAAATATCTTAGTATTGACTAAGTGATCTTTACCTTAAATTAAGAAGCAGTGGAGTTTTTTGTTTATTGTGATAGTCCAGAAAACCCTCTTGTAATGTTAGAAATTCAGTTTTGGGTTACAGCAAAAACTGCTGAGCAAAACTTGAAGGAGCCCTGCAAGTCACTCTGGAAACGCACAGCCATGTTTCTTGCAGCCTTGCTCCATGTATTTGATTGCTGTCAAGGACAGTTCTGGGCACAGATGAAGTCAAAAGCTGCCCAAGGCAGGGTGCTACAGAAGGCAGCAAAGTACCATAGGTACTCTGTCTCATCAGTCTGTGACAGGTCCCCAACGTGCCAGGCTTGCACTACTGTGGATTCCTTCAGCCACTCAATGTAATCTCTGTACACAATGGTTTGGTCAGTTCTGTCTCCCCCTCAATGACCTTGGCCTTGTGGTTCCTTCACCCTCCGTGCGTCTCCATTGGCTTCAGGTCAATGCCCTTACCTGCCCTTTGCCCCGCCCCCAGACCCTCTGCTTAAGGGAGACGGGGGTGTTGTGCCCTGTCTTGACTTTTGGCCTTGGCTGTCTTCACTTCTTTCTCCCACCCCAGCTCAGGGTGGGGGGAGAGAAATAAAATGAACCCTCATGCTTAACAACAGAGACTTGTCTCGTCTGTTTTCCTGCTGGGGCTGGAACCTCCCTGGACATGATGAACATTGTTGCTACACAACGCAACACATTACTCTCCCTAACAAAGAGGCAGAAGGTCTTTCTGTTATGGTAGGGAAAAAATTATGTAAACATATATGTATTTCCAGTTCTTCCTCATTCTTCACTGTGACAGTATGTTTACAACAAAGGAAAAAGTTCAAAGACAGTTAAATATATATATATATATAAATAAATAAAATTTAAAAACTAAAGAAAAACCAACTAAACAAAAACGCCTCAAATTGTGAGATCCAATTTTTGATCTCCAAATTAGGGTCTCAAGCTACAGTTAACACTTTTCAGTTTGGAAGATGTTAAAATATCTGACTTGATCATAAAAAGTGTCATTTAAATATGTATGTCGGAGATACAGGGCATACATATCTCTTTTTTTTTCTCTAATATAGGCCAGATGTTTTTGAAACACTAAGTTCTGTGAAAACTTCTCCATCAATGAGCATCTCATTTTAGATTAAACCTACCTTTATTAAATCAAGTTCTTTTAAGGACAAATTGTTCACTATTGACCCAATTATCTAACTTGTGTGTGTACTTACCTGCCCACATGTACTCTGGCAAATGCTATAATTATCCTGATGAATCACAAATAGAATTTACATTTTACCTTGCAAGTATCGGAAAGCAGTGACTAGAGCATGACTTGATTATATAAATGCTACCTTATTTCCAGGAATGACGACAGAGCTGGTAAAAACTGTCGTTAAATATAGCTCTAAATGAGCCACTCTGTTTGGCAGATAGAGAGAAAACAAAAATCAGAAAAACACAGTGAAAGAAAATAACAAAAGAGGAAAGACTTTTAAAAAGTCACCATAATCTGATTTAAAAGCTGGAAGACAAAGGAAACACCAATAAGCTGAAATTTTTAAAAGTCTGTGTGGGAAGGATTTAAAAGTGGGAAGACAGAAAAAACATATGATAATATAATACTCAAAAGGCAAGAAACACAATTGTGATTCTTCTCCTCCAATTTTCTAAGGTACTTACAGCCACTCATTTCCAAACTGCCTGTACATATGAACCTACTGGAAATCCCCAGCAATTTCTGCCAGTGTTCATTGAAATTTACACACAGCTGAACTCAGAGCTCTTTGCACTTGCACAACCCTGAAGGCCACTTGTTTCAAATCCCTGTGACTGAAGGACACTAATTTTTTTTTTCTCATAAATATGTAGTGTCATGGCAAAATCAAGCTATGTTATGTCTTCTGATAATGCTTCAACCTGTGGAAACCAGAATGCAAGAAGGACGTGAAACATTTGCAAAGCTATTAAGAGAAGTATATGAGACCGCCCTTGAGTTCTTTACAGGTAGGATCCAGTGGATAACACCAGCCTTACTTTCCTTTGGCTTTTTTTGAAAGAAATGTTAGAAAATACTAAATTTTAGAAATTGATCAGTGAACTTTCATCTGTGGTTTAACTGTGGCTACACCTCCATACAGTGGCAGCATGATTTATGAAGGCATGTTTATTTAGAAAGATGTTTAGGCAAATACTTCATAGAAATTTTTCTGGGAAATAAACATTTTTTCTGATACAGCTACTGATCACCATAATAAATTCTAATCTACCTCCAAGTTATGAAGTTACCAACAAAAATCTTTATTTTTTTCTTAATACAGATTCACATTTTCTAATTATGAACTTCAAAAACATCTAGAAAAATAGTATATATTTGAAGATAATTTAAGTTCAGATGCATGGGATTGAATTGAAGCTCTGGTTCTTACTTTTTAAATGTTGATTCTCTCTTTTTTAATCTTCATTAGAATATATTAGTGGGGGGAGGGTTTATTTTGGAGGAGGTTTAATTTTTTTAATTCTTTATTCTTCTTAGGGGAAGAGGGTACTATTTTACCTGGGACAAATCCAAGCCTGGCTTTGATAAGAACACACAAAAGAAAAAAAAAAATTATGAAATTTAAGAAGGCTGGAGCAACAACTAACATGGCTTTGCCAAGAATAAAGCTTGTTAAACACATCTGAACAACTTTAGGGCAGGGTAACAGGCCTTACAAACAGAGGAGGTGCTGTAGGTACTGTGCATCTCAGCCTCTGGCACTGTTTCATGTGGCATTTTCAAAGCAAGGTACAGAAAATCAGTCAAGCTGAAACTGGTGTTAGTTGGGTGCAAAATAAAGAAAAAAAATCACTTGCAGAATTTCAGTGATTCACAGCAAAGCCATGATGTTAGCTTACAGTGGATTCTGGTACTGTTCATTGCAGACTATGGTAAAGGTAATAGGCTTATGAGATTGAAAGAAGCGAAGCTGGAACAGACTGAAGGTACACTGAGGAAAAAGTTATAACACCAGAGAAATTAAAACAACCACCTGAAAAAGAGGAATACAAAAATCATTAAAGATATGTGCCGGTGGGAATAAAACAACTTGCATAAATAGAGAATGGCAAAACTGATGTTGAAATTTAGTCCCTAGTGAATTCTGACCCGAAAACAGTCAACAGGGTGGTGTATAAAAGCTGGAAAACACAATGCAGTATGGATAAAAAGGAGTCTAACAGACAAGTAATGCATCTTCTCCAGTCCATATTATTGAGTCTTTAATAATAAGATCTTAGTCAGAATCCACAGCCCAGGAGGGGCAATTGATGGTGAAGTATCCAGAGAATGATTCAAATCCATTCTCTGAGAAAAAGCTAATAGGAAGGCCAAAAAAATGAAATATATAAAACCTTACTTCCTTCATACCTTCGGTCAAAACATCTCCTGAAAACTGATACATTGGAATTCTTCCCACCCTACTTTACCATTATCTATTCTTCAGTTATAGTAAGGTCATATTTTTGTAGAGGAAAATTGATTAAATACATTAAAAAAATCCAACTCTTGTTAAATGCAAAACAGACTGAGAACACAATTTAGGAGCAAGAGGAGAAAACAGCCAATGTAAATGGTTCTTTAAAGTTTCTATCCAAAAACCATAACAGAAAAGATCAGCTAAATATTAAAAAATTTTTTTTTGTAATATCGCTATTCAACAGTGAGAACAATACATACAAAAAAATGCCTGAAACTCTGATAATAATTACATTTAAAATACAGACAACGGTTCTAGTTCACTTTCAAAATGTGAAGAGTTTTTCTTAACATTCCAAACCAATTAAAGATTTTGTCATCACCTGATGTTAATTAATGGTTTTGTACTGACCTCAGTGAGCACAGGTGTTTTACAAGGTACATTCTGTTAAAAGAGATTGATGATCTAAACAGTTCATAGTAACCACTTCTGTCTTCATCTTCCCTGTCTATCACATACCCTGAACTAATTAAAGATAGCAGTGTTTACTAGTAATTTAATCAAAAACTCAATAATCTTCACAATCGCTGAAATTGCTTTGACTCAGCACAACGCTTGGGTTTTCCAAGATGATCTGTGAATTAAACAATAAAGACCACTAAATGTGAACAAGCTTGAAATGTAAATTCCAGGGCACCTACAAGTGGAGATGGTGTAATCATTCATAAGTATGAAGAGCGGCTATGGGGAATTGAGAAGAACCTGTAAATAAGCAGCTTCCTTTCATGAAAGGGAAAGAAATCTGGAAACCAGAGCAGAAACTGAAATAAATGAAATTGGGTGATATTTAGAAGAATTTAAATTCAATGGAATAAAATAAAATAAAATAAAAACCAGAAAAAAAGTGGTTGTAATCAAAAGTATTGAGAGGACTAGAGGCACTCAATTTTGGAAAGGATTTCAAATCTCAAAATCTTTGGTGGTCTACTGCTCTAGATTTTTTAAATGTTCCACTTGTGAATGAAATCTTGAAATCAGAAAACAAAGACAAAAAAATGTTTTGGAAAATACCTATGATCAAAAAAAAAAAACCACAGCTGAAAAAATCAGAAAATTTGGATATGGAATAACTGCAACAAGGAGACTGATATGAAATGAGGAGCAAGGAAAACAAATGAATGGTACCAAAATTATCTTTATTAAAATCCTAAAATCAGGGAGGAAATGTAAAAAAAGAGAAAGGAGAAGAATATGGAAAAAACAAATGTTAAAAAAAAAGGAAAAATTCTGTAGTCAAGTAAAAGAAAAAAAAGGTAATGGGATTACAGGAAGTGCAGGGAAAGGCAGCAAAGCTTGCCCAATTCATCTTCATAGAAATGGCAAGATTTCATTCCCTTTCCTGAAAGGAAAAATAAACTAATTTTGCAGAAACTATAAAAATTTAAATTCTAAAATCAGGGAGAAATGGTAAAGAATGAGAGAGGAGAAGAAACTAAAAAAATGAAAGGTTCAAAACAAAAAGGAAACACTCTGAAACTAAGAAAAAGCAATGAAAGAGAATGGGATGACAAGAAGTGCAGGGAAAGAGACAGAAGTTTACCACATAAATCCTCATTGAAATACAAAATAGTTCATCCCCATTCTTGAAAGGGAGACTTTCCTTTTAGGAAAGGGAACGAAATCTTGCCATTTCAATGAAAGTGAACTGGGCAAGCTTTGCTGCCTTTCCCTCCACTTCTTGGCATCCCATTCACTTTTAGTCTTTTCACTTGGTTTAAAAATTTTGCCTGTCTTTTCCTTTTAAGATTTCATTCCTTTACTGCCTCCTCCTCTCTATTTCCATTTCTTCCCTAATTTCTGGATTTGAATTTGAGTCCTTTTGGCAAGTCTTGCTGTTCTGCACTGCCCCTCTTTCCATCTCAATCAGTTTGCTTGCAATAGCTCCATTTCCACTGTTTCTTCATTTTCTACAACTGCACTCTTTCCATCATAACTCCTTTCCAGAGTGTTTGTCAGACTTGGTTCTCTGATTTCAAGATTTTGTTCCCTTTCCTGAGAGAAAGACTTTCAGGATTCCACCTGGAATCTGGAATGGAGTCGGTTGGAGAGAAAACCAGGACTGGATTTTCCCTGGAGTCTGGGAAAGAGTTTGATGGTGGGAAGACCTGGACCTTTTTTTTCCCAGAATCTGGAATTGAGTCAGTAGGAGGGAAAATCCACGGACTGGATTTTTCCTGAAATCCACAATGGAGCCCATTGGAGGGAAAACCCTCCAGACCGGATTTTTCCAAAGTCTGGGATTGGGTCAGTTGGAGGAAAAACCCGGCTTTGATTTTCCCAGAGTATGGAATGGACTTGGTTGGAGGGAAAACCCAGACCAGATTTTCTTGGAGTTTGGAATGGAGTCGGTTGGAGGGAAAACCCGGACTGGATTTTTCCAACATCTGGAATGGATTCAGTCAAGGGGAAACCACAAAATAATTTCCTTTTAGGAAAAGGGAATGAAAACTTGCGATTTCATTGAAGATTAATTGGGCAAGCTTCACTGCCTTTCCCTGCACTTCTTGGCATACCATTCACTCCTAGTGTTTTCACTTTGTTTCAGAATTGTGCCTGTTTTTTTCTTGGAAGATTTCATTCCTGTACTGTCTCCCCCTCTGTCTTGATTTACATTTCTTCTCTCATTTCTGGATTTCAGTTGGAGTCCTTTTGGCAAGTCTTGGTCCTTTGCACTGCCCCTCTTTCCATCTCAGTCCATTTGCTTCCAATCACTCCATTTCCACCTTTGCTCCCTTTTCACTTGCTTTCAAAATTTTTCCTGTTCTCGGATTTTAGGATTTCATTTCTCTAGTTTCTTCTCCTCTCTCTTAATTTACATTTTTCCCTCATTTCTGGATCTGAATTGCAGTCCTTCTGGCAAGTCTTGCTCCTTTGCACTGCCCCTCTTTCCATCTCAGTCCATTTGCTTGCAATGACTCCATTTCTACCTTTTCTCTGTTTCAACTTTTTTTCAAATTTTTTGTGGGTTTTTTTAATGCTTTCAGATTTTTTTTTCTTTTCTCCTAATTTACATTTCCTCTCTGATTTCAGGATTTCAATTTGAATGAAATTAAATGAATGGAATGGAATGAAATATTCATAATTATAAATGAAATATATCGTACACCAGTTGAAAACAATAAAACTAAATAGGATGTCTAGACGTGCATGTAAATGGACCGAAGGTTTCCACAGTGATCCTCATTGTAACTACAATATTTCATTCACTTTCTTGAAAGGAACTTCTTTCTTTCAGGAAATTCCTCTTGTGGACAGGGAATTAAATCTTGAAATCACAGAATAAAGTCTTGCAAACGCTCTGGAAAAGATATGATCAAATAAAACGCAGTTGAAAAAATCAGAAAATTTCGAAAATAAAGGAACAGCAACCAAATGGACTGAGACTAAATGGGGGGAAATGAAAACACACTAATTTTGCTAAAATTATTCTAATTTAAATTCCTAAATTAGGGATGAATGTTATGCAAGGAGAAAGGAGAAGAAGCTTAAGAAATTAAATGCTCAAAACAAAAAATGAAAAAAATCTGGCACCAAGTTGAAATAATAGAAGTGCGTGGGATGACAAAAGTGCAGGGAAATGGACTGAAGCTTGCCACATTAATCCTCTTTGAAATCGCAAGATTTCATTCCCTTTTCTTGAAAGGAAAAATTTCTTTCCAGGATCAGGAACAAAATCTTAAAATCCAGGAACAAAGTCTCTCAAACGCTGTGGAATGTAGATACTGTCATTTAAAATAGACTCTATTTTAAAAAATCAAAAAAAAATCGGAAATGTTGTCACTGCCTCCAAAAGGACTTAGATCAAATGAGGAGCAGGGAAAAGGACCAAACTTTCTAATATTACTCCAGTTAAATTTCTGAAATAAGGGGGGAATATTCAACAAATACAGAGGAGAAAAAACTGGAAAAATGAAATGTAACAGAAGAAGGTTAATAATCTGACACCAAGTAAAAAAAAATAAAAATGAATGGTACAACAAGAAGTGCAGGGAAAGGCACCAAAGCTTGCCCAATTAATCCTCACTGAAATCACAAGATTTCATTCCCTTTTCTTTCATTCCCTTTCAAAAGTCTTCCTTTCAGGAAAAAGAATGAAATCTTGAAATCAGAGAACCTAGTCTCCCAAATGCTCTGGAAAGGAGTTATGATGGGAAAGAGTGCAATTGTAAAAATGGATAAAAAATGGTGGAAGTGGGGTAATTGCAAGCAGATGGGCTGAGATGGAAAGAGGGGCAGTGCAAAGGACCAAACTAGCCAAAACTACTCCAATTCATATCCTAAAATCTGGGAGGAAAGGCCAAGCAGGAGAGAGGAGAAGAAACGAAATATGAAAAATAAAAAATAAAAAATAATCTGTGGGAAAATAATAAAAGTGAATGGGATGACAAGATGGTAATGGAAATGGACTGAAGCTTTCCATATTAATCCTCTCTGAAATCGCAAGATTTAATTCTGTTTCCATGTTTTTGTAACATGCCAACACTATGCCGATTCTGAAGCCAACTGAATAATATTCAGGCTGCCTTTTTGCTGGCTGAATCTTTTATATACTGACCAGAACTTTCTAGATATTAAAGCTGTTGCTAGTGGGCCCCTAATTATTTTTTTTTTACCTTGTTTATGCAAGGTAGTGTTTCAGAGTGATCCAGTCCGGTGTCCAGCACCTTTCTCAGGTACTAAGTTCAAAGTACAGATTTACAGGATGTAATATCCTTTCAGTTATTCTCAAAGGCTAGCTTATGGATGCAAGGGCTGGAATTCAGACTGTGCTAGGTAGGGGAGTGCCATTTTCTTTTTTTCCCCATCATTAAAGTGTCAAAGTACAAGAGATTTCTCATAGTTCCTTAGGTAATCGTCTATCCTTAATATTTGGCTAAGATATTTGAATGCATCGTAAATAATAATTATTTGATCTTTTTGATTCTTAAAACTCCAAGAGCAAACACCAGAGCTCTAAAATAATATCAGATTTTCATTCAGCATGCAAAAGTGCTAACTCTTAATTTGTTTGCTTTGAACATCAACACTTCAAAATGTCAAATGTTTCTTACATACACCCTTTTTTCCCCTATAGCTCAAGTTTATTTATACTTCTTCGAATACTTGGATCAAGTGTCATCTTATATGAAACAAGTCAGATAAGCCGAAACCAGGTCAAAGGACTAATACTGTTTTTCCCTCAGTGGAGCTCCAGCAAAACAGTCAGTGTCACAGAATTCTTCCTGGGTTTTTATCAAAGAATGGCTGAAAATGCCACAAACATAAACCAGAGATGCTGGAAATTTCCAGAGGGACATGTTCATGAGTTTTCTAACTTGACTATAGTCACCTTTTTGTATTTTTCCAAGTAACATTTTGATCCCTAGCTACAATGAAACTCTGGAGCTGGAGCACAGCACCTGTACTTTTTCCTCTCCCCTGCTTGGTAACAGCTTACTGAAAACCACCTGTATTTATGCCAGTTTTTTTAATGGCAGACAGCTTTGTCAATCAGGCAGCTGAACCAGATGTTCCAATGCAGTTTCCGAAAACTGAAAATAATAATATAGCTATTTAGAACACTGTTAGAAAAGGACTAGTACACTGGTTTCCTCTAGGAAGAGGTTTGGGGTTGTCTTTAACCCATGTTCCTATCAGCCATCCTGATTTCCAGAGGAATCCACACACAACTGCATCTGCACAGCAGAAAATATACTGACCCACAGCAAAGAAACCAGCCTCTGGGAAAAGAGGAAGATTCTGCAGATGAAAACCAGCTCACCACAAACCTATGCCATGACATTGAGCTCAGGGTTTTCTATAAGACCCTTCCATTTGTCCATGAGATAACTTGTTAAAAAATGCATACAAAAATATCTAGCTTTCTGAAACAAACAAACAAACAAACAAAAATTAAAGCTGTTTATTCCCTAGATTTCAAAGTACTTTAGCACTCACTAAACATTAAACAAGCTTACATCAGACAGTGGAAAGTATTTTAGTAATGTTAATGAGCTTTGTATCAAAACAAAAAAATGTTCCTGCTATTATCAGTTGTTATTACCTTCTATTTATAGAAGGTAATACAGACCTTCTATATTCAGACATTAAAAATAGAGTTTAATTAGTTCCTAAACTTGCTTATGATCACTATCACCTTTTTCCTAAGGGAATCATAAGAAATATTTGATTTGCTGGGTGGGTTTATTCAGCTCTCACGTATTTTTATTCCTTTTTTTTTTAACATGAAATGATAAGATTTTTACAGAGTAGTATGTTTGCCATTGGCACTGATGGAAAAGGATGTTTATTACAACATGTGTTGTTTCTTTCCAGTCTCCCAGTTCCAGGTAACAATTTCATCCATTCCTGCCTGTAGCTGAATAATTAGCTTTTCAATAACTGAGCTTCTTGCGGAGACAGAATGGAAGAATTAGCAATTTGCCTGCACACCTTCAGTGCAAATGTTGCCTCTCAGGGGAATATTACATCCATTTTCCAAGTGTAGCTAAAAGTATGCATCTAGCAAAAGAAATGTTTACAGAAATACTGGCTCCCAAAATCAGACCAGATGCTGCAGCAAACTCAGCTTAAATCATTGTCTCGGCAGTGTTTTGGGAGTTTTATTATTTTATTAAGAAAAAAATTATCAACGGAAAACAAAAAACTGCAGCATGGTAAACACTGATGACAGATATTAGATATCAAATAAGATTTTTTTTCCCCACTTCTAAAGGACTATGGCCTTGAGCAACTCTCACTGGGGTAGGGACACAAGGACCAAGGGACTGCAGCCACGTGTGATGCACAGGTGGGGCAGAGGAAAACCAGTAGGAGCAGAGGAGCAACAAAGTGTGACACAGAGTCCCCAGCCTCCTGCACCAAGGGTTTGTAAGGCACCAAGTGCAACACCCAGCAAAAGGGGATGTGAGACCATGACAGGGGAAGAGAGGTGTTGGACTGATATTAAGCTCAGAAGAGGGAGTGTTCTTTCCCAAGGTGCTCGATTGTTTATTTTCTGTCTCTTATAACCTGAATCAGTGATTAAAATTTTGTGCTAACTAGAAATAATTGGGAAAATTAAGTAAAATTCGTCCCTGAGCTACTTTTGCCTGCAACAATGCGTAATACAGATATTATGCCCATATCTATCTATCTATTTATATATCATCTAGATGCCAATGTTGTACGACTTTTAGAGCTTGAGTCAAGATTTTATTTCATTTCATGCCCATTTCTCATGACTACCACTATCAGCTGAGAGGAACACAACTTCTGTTCAGTCCACTAAAATGAAAAAGAACCCAAAGTGCCAAGTTCAGACTAGGTGTAAAGAGCTAGTTGCAAAGAACGGGGATTTTCCTATCCTGATATAGTCAGGTTGCCTAAATAAGCCTCAGCTGATTCTCTGCCATGTCATTATCCTTGCTATTAGAGATCTCTTAAATTATGTTTTATATCACCTGACTGGTTGATAGGAAAAAAAAAAAGAAAGCTCAAACCCATGAAAATTGACAAATTTTAAATAGCTATTTTAAACATGCTATTTTGCTGATCAACACAGAACTAAAGCAGGATATATACATTCAAAGTTGGGAAGAAGCTGTCAATCCTACTTCACCAGTGTTTTGGAATAGAATCAGTTTTACAATCCTCAAGTCACTAAAGCCACAGCCCTCATATAATTTTTTTTTAAATTTTATTACATGCATGTGAATGCTCATTTGTTTGAAATGTATTAGAATGCCGACATCCAAGGATATTTACAGAAGTCAGCTCTCAGAGAACTACATAAGACAAAATACAGCATCACACCTTTCAGAAATTGCATTTTCACTTGCATATCACTTGCATAGATTTTTGCCATATATTTGGATCTAGAAGTGAGAGACTGTAACCATAATATATAAACAATGAAAATAGCTGAAACTTGAAAGCACCATAGGACTAACTGTAAGAATTAGAACTTCCTCCACTTTTCATACTAAACATACCCTAACCATACACCCCTCAGGAAGACAGGTACTCCATGCTCACCTCAAGAGTACATTCACTGGAGACTTCCATCTAGGGCAGGATCATCTTTTTCTACTTCCTAGAAATTCAGTCAATGGTGACTACTTGGAAACCATCCCTTTACCCTGAGCTACTGGGAACATGATCAAATTCAGCATGAAAGTTTCAATTATTATGTATTAGAGCTCATTTGGATTAAGTCTGCATCATTCAAAGAGGTTCATTACTAATTTTAATTTTACTTTGGAACCAGCTTCTTTCCCTCCCATAGTGGTACTCAAGATGTATCATGAAAGAAATAGTTTGACACACCACATAGGGAGAATTAAAGCTCTCATACACATGAGGATCTTGATAGTGATTAAATTCTACATAAAAATATTTATTAAGAGTAAGTTAAAATCACTACCATAAAGCAAGATTTCGTCTGCTTCCAAACAACTCAAATTTAATCCATTCCCTTCCCCCTCCTCTGAAAAAATAATTAAAACAGCAGCATACATAGTCTAAGAAATCTTCATTATATTAAAACCCCAAATCACATACTAGATAACATCCACAATTTAAGTTAGAATAACATGCCAGAAATTGCAACTGTAAAAAATGGGAGTATTTTCATCTTGGATATAGAAATGAAGATCATACTAAATTTGTCACAGGCAGGAGTGGACACTGGGATAAAGTACTTTGTTAGTAGGTAAATTTAGTGCTAGATTCAAATGTCATGAAGATAATACTTCTTCACTAGAAAAAAAAAAGAAAGTTTCAGTTTTATACCCCACACTACTGATGTTCAATGCTACAGCCAACATAGCTTTTAATGCATATTTATGCACATCATAACTCATTTTGTTTCCAGAGATGCTCATTTCTAATTTAAAAAAAAGGTGTTCACCATGGCTTCTCAAAAAAATAACAGTGAATAAAAAACCAGGATTTAAAAATTAAATTAACATTATAACATTTCACTGAGTGTTCTAAAGGATTACCCTGGTGACTTCAACTATAAGAGTAACTCTGCCTATGTCATTTTATGTAAGGCTTACTATTGCAACCAGAAGATCAAATTTAAAAATAAACTTTTTAAAAAGTGGAAGATATTTAAATTTTTAAGACAACCACTGGTAAACGTGGCCTGAGAGAAATTTTGCATCAGACAAACATTTTGGTGCCCTTGGGGGATTTATTAGAAATATTAGGGGTAGAGTCAATATAGATAGCAAGAGAAAGCCCCAGCAAGGGCCTGCCAAATCTTAGTGGGAGTTTCAAAAACATTTTTTCCAACAGAAAATTTGTGGATACTATTAAGGTATAGAAAAAAAAGGATGGATCTGCAAGTGCATTGGGCCTGGGAAGCAGCAGCCAAGGAAAAGAGCTGGCTGCAAAGCACATGTTTCAGGAGAAAGTCTGGATGGGGCCGTGCATCCTGGACTCTGTAGATTTTTTGGGATTATTTTTAGAATGTGAGTTGAGGCAAAATGAAAGCCTTCACTCGATTGTGAGTGAATCTATCAAGCCCTTGTACTCTTAGGTGTGTGCTTCTGAGCTGAGGGAAGCTTTCTTTTACTTACTGAATTATGGGAGGAAAGTCTTAGTTTGTTTAAGGTAAGGTTGTTCTCATGTTTCATCAGGTCAAGCTCAGCTATATCAGCTGTATTCTCAGAACAGTCCAGTCATCACAATCTTGGTGGACTTGACCTGTCCTCTGCTGCCCTTCGATACCAATATTCAGCTGTCAAAAAAAAAAAAAAAGTGCACTGGCCATTTGACTTAATATTCATCCATCTGTTTTGCATTTTCAGCACTTAAACTCACTGCCTTTCATCATTTTATTCTATAAATTTTGTCCTAAGGGAGAAACAGAAAGGGAGGTAGGAAGCCCGATTTGTTCTTTGCAGCTAAATTCTCGTTTTAGTTACAGTGGCATCAATCTGGTACGTTAAGTAAAATAGTGAAGTTATTATAGAGAGTAATGGCTGAAAGCTAATTCACATTGCCTGAATCATAGCAAATGACAAGGTGTTTCAAACAGTTCTTAAATCAACTCTCCTCTGTCCCAAAAGGCATTTTCACCTCTGTCATTGTGACACTACCTACTAATTGGTTCAGTACCAGAAAGAAGCAGCACTATTGGAAGATAGATTGTAAGGGATCTTCCTAGCAGCAGTCATGCTTATTACAGCCTGGTCTTTCCAAAACCATGATTCCTTTGTTGCCTCTTCCTGGGGTTCTCTGCTGGATGCTACACAAGCACTTTCTTCAGTAACCATGGGAACCAACCCCAGAGCATTATTTGGGATGCAAAGTCTTGACCAATGTTTTTAACTCACATTGATGCTTTGTTTTAAGGATCCAGGCCTATTAACATAAAGGTTTTTACAGATTAGTGGTTTTCCTACTTGAAAAACACAGTAAAGGTCAGCTGTTGAAAATATTAATTCTGCATTTCAAGCAGAGATTTATAGTTCTGTGTAGAAAACTGTCCTTTTCAGTGAATAACTGCAGCAGTAAAAAAATAAAACTATCTATCATGAACACATGAATTTTTTAGTAATCCCATGACCAATTTAAACAATGCATCCTTGAAAATGGAAATCTTGAGTTCTCTTTCTCCATCACACATTGGCTGTTAATCTTGTTTGAGACAGCCAAACCACCTGTGCCTCAGTCTCTGCATTAACCTACATCAAAATACAAAAAAAACCCCTGCTTGCTGAGCCATTTCATCCATTCAGGCTTGTTAAGCTCATTTCCCATACAGAAGTAATAGAGAAAATATTAATATTAAAAGTTTTGATTTCATGATCAAATGTTATGGCAAAGACAAATGGAGCATAAAAAATCCTGTAACCTATAAAACCTCCTGAGTAGACACAACTGGGTATCTAAGAAAAATGTGGTATCATCTGAAATTTATTCCATATTCTCTGCTTTGTTTGGACCATAAATATTCCAAAGCACAGTCTCTTCCTCCATTTGAGTCTCTATTGCTTGACTGGCAAAAATGTTTGATTTTTATTTTTCCATTTAAAAAAAGTTTTGCTTATATTCAATTTTTTAAGAAAGACTCAAGACTACTGTCTAGTATATTACATTTAAATGACTTATCCACTCTTAAGACACATTTGGAATGATTACATTGATGTTTTCGTCAATACATGAGCAGAATATATCAAGTGAAATCTAAGATAATTTAGGCAAATTTCTAGTTTATCTGTATGATTATTTTCTGTTTCCCAACAAATATTTAACTTACAAAAGGTGATGCAGGCACCTTTGCATTAAGAAACAGTAGCATCTTGCTGTCATCACAAACCATAAATTTATTTGCGACAGTGCTAAAATCCCACTTTTACTCTGTAAAAATATAAGCCAAACATTTTTAAATAGGGTTATACCACTATACACTTATGGCATGGTTTTTCATAATTGTTGATGGTGTTACAATGTCAAGGCTAAACTTCTTACAGGGTGGCTGCTGTCAAGCGTACATTTACTTTGATTCTAATGCTGCCTCCTAATCAAGAAGCCAAACCAAAGTTCACAGCACCAAGTTAAGAAGTCAGGCAGCAAGTATTTAAAATTAAGTTAATGGGGTAAAAATACAAGCTCCTTAATGATGGCCTTTATCCTAGAGAAGGAGCTATATTCATACCTGATATTATTTAACAACTCAAAGAATTTCAGAGATGAAGGGTTTTATTTTCCTAAAATCAAAACCACTGGGTAAGGTCTTTATCCAAATGCTGGGACTAAGTAAATAGAATGAACAAATACTCTGTTATTTCCAACATCTTATTTCTATTATATTTGTAAACTGTTTTGCAATGTTTTTTTGGGTATTTGGATCTCCTTCTATCCTCAAGCATTACCATGACACACACACACCTTTTTAGTCAGAACCAATTTTGAAAAGCACATATAACTGATAAGTCATTCTTCGCAGTGTTGAAATAAACGTTACTAAAATCATAGACACTACTGTAAAGTAACAAAGCACCTCAAGATATTTCTGTGGAATCCTTTTACAAGAGAATAAAAATTTCCTTGAGGAAAGCATTTGTGAATTCATTCTAGTATTATACCTCTTCCAATATCCCAGATCTGTGTACAAAGCACAAACTAGCCTTTTAAGAGCACAAGGTAATTAAGATCAGTAGACTGTATCTTCTAGTGCTGGTGAAGAGTGGAAAGAGGGTAAAAAAAGGAAAAAAGCTTTCTAGACGCAGATCCCAAAATCAGAATTCACCCCTGGCCCCCACACCTGTGCCGTCATTGCATGGAGGCATAATATGGGATATACATTACAGGATGGCGTACACCACATTCCAAGCAGGCCTTGTCTCTGGCTAGATACTTCAACCAACATAAAGACAACAATGCCATATGATTTGGGTGTTTGTTGCAGAAAATCAAGCCAGCATGAAGCCATACTGCTTTTCCTGCAAATCCTGCAGTGCAGATGCCAGGATGCACACCTGTGTGCAGGCAGATCTGGCCAAGGGTAATTGTCAAGAAGTGTCAACACACCCACCTGTAATGACAGAGTAGCAAGGTCATGAAAGTTTGATTTCTTTTTTTAGCAGTATTTTTAACCAGTCTTTCCTCCTAGTCAGGCAACTATCCTTCATTGTATATTTTTTTATTCATATAGACCTTTCAAGAGAGATCTCAATAACAACTTTGCTATGGATCCTATACACCAAGTCTGGACATCTGAGGACAGACTCTCACAATGTTTGGGTCCGTCCAAAGCAGCCCATGAGAATTACTGATCTTTAATGTATCAATAACATTGTAAGAGCCTAAAGAAGATACAGCCAGGTTCACTTGGATTTTTTTCCACACCCATCAGTGAAGATGACAACTGACTGCAGACCTTATTTGTTTTCTGTGTGCTTTTCTTTCTTTTTTTGTCCAAGGACTACTTAAATCCCACAGGTTTCTTGTGTTCACAGCAATTCACCTCCAAGCAAGGCACAGGAAGACTCAGGAGAGCAGTTTACAGACTAATGCAAGGTTCAGCAACAAAAGATCTGATCACAAAGCAGTGTTTTCAGGGAAAAATGTTTATCCCATTTGTCTTGTGTTTAGTACCATCGTTTAAGTCATTCTGTTTTGTGAGCTGGTCTCCAAAGGAGCCACTTTCCTCCACACAGGGATTGCACAGGATCCTGCCACTCCCATTGTACCTGTGCATTCTCTTTCACATGTTAAGTGCCATCAACTGTTCTCAGCAGTTTCAAATTACTCCCCTATGAAAACTACGGTTTTATATTACATAGACTTCAAATTTATTAGCTTACCATGAATGTCACTAGAAAATAATGTTTCTAAAACGAGAGGTAAAAACAACATAGGTGCATCTAAAACAGCCCAACTATCACATAATATTTTTGATAAAATATTGATTTTAAATGACAATAAAATTGTTTTTTACTCTCTGCAAGACAACGCTGAGTTGCATTCTAAGATTTCTCCACTATTATGAATTCACATAATGGTGCATAGAGACATTTACAAATCCGTCCCAAATGCAAACTGTGAACATCAGAATACTCATTTTTATCTGCACAAAACAAGTCGTGACAATCTACACACTGATAATTGTTGGCTCAATTTGGTGAAAAATGAGCTGGCATCAGGACATGATACCCTCAAATAACAGAGCAGCTTACTCAAAGTGACATAACTTTCATGTTGTTAGTAAGAAACAACTACCAGACCACTGGGGTTTTTTTCTTCCCTATAACAGGGAGATATAAAGTCCTATAGCTATCTTGAAAAAAAATCAGCATTAAAAAAAAACAACCAAAAAACACCCCCCCCCCCCAAAAAAAAACCCAACAACAAAAAACACACACACACACAAACCCTCTTTCCTTATTACAGCATAGTGTTGGGGTTGTTTTCTAAAAAATTTCCCAGATAGGAATGATACTTGCATGGATTTTGATTTTGCAAGGTCTTGTCTTCAAAAGGAAGACAAAATCATAGAATCTTTAACATTTTAAAAGACCTCTTAGATCATCAACTGCAAGTATTGTTGGAAAATTTTCAACCAAGGATCAGACCCAAAAAGTATACCATCTAGTACACCTTTTATTTTGTGGTGATACAAACACAGTGTCATCTTCAAAAATTACCTCCACTAAATTCTCCGGTTAATTTTTTTCATTTATTTTCATATCAATATTTTCAAATTAATTTCAGACAATACCTGCAAAGTAACCATTTGCACAAGATTATGTGTAAAAAAAAAGTGAGTATTTGCGGATTAATTATTTTAAACCAGTACAATTCATTAGGTTTTTTTCACAGGCTTGAAATTTCTTCTACCTATGACAAGTGTGTGGTGAACCACAGGCTTTCCTCAGGTTTTGCATTTCATCTCCTGATCTAGCTAAAATTTCCTAAAACCTTCAGTAACACAGCTTTCAATTGCCTTCATAACCTGTATGATTTTAAAATGTCTCTTACTCCTAGTTTTAAGAAAGCCATTCAGCACTTAAATGCAACTTTTCTTTTTAATGATGAAAACCACCCTAATTCTAAGACCAGAAAAGGCTAGATTCAGTGACTGACTCAGAATATTGTCAGGAAGACACTTTCCAGTGTTGTTCTAATAGCTGCATAATTCATTGTTTCTCTATAAGGTAAAAAATATACTTTTAAAAATCCTAATTTTTCTGATTGATTTACATAAAAATAGCTTTAGCATTTACGTGGGAAAAATGCATATTTAAAAAAAATATTATGGAGCATTTCTAAATATCCTTTTAAGAACAAAGATCTTGCCCAGATAACCAAAACCAGTAAAACATCTGCTACTGAAAAGATAACTAAATTTGACCACTACATTTTAGATCCACAGCTAGAGAGTTTTGCGGTACATGTCACATGCTATTTGCTTCCTATTAACACTAAAATAACCAGAACAATTTGCAAATCTGAAGGAAATGACACTGTGTCTTGCAATAGGACAAACTGATTTTATTTCCTCTCTCCCTGAGATAAATGAGAGGAAAGGAAAATTTGGACTCCATAGAGAGCTTCACAAAAGAAAAGAGCAGAGGGAAATTACTATAAATTACTCTTGATTATCGAAAGGAAAAGGAAAAGAGAAAGAATTAAATAGATAGAAAAGAGGGAGGAAAGACAGAAAGCTTTCAGTGCTCAGTGCTGCATTCACCTTCCTCCTTAAGAGAGATTAAAACCTTAGTAGTTAACCTCACATCAAACATCCCAGAAGTCTAACTTGGTAAAAATTCATAGGGTCAGATCCTTTTATAATATACATATCTTGCCCAAGATGTTTTTTGGGCTCACATACTGCATAATTTTATTTTCCATGCAACAGCAATCTCTGCTGTATCCCTTCTTGCACTGACCAGTAAATTTCACAGCAAGGAAAAATATGTTTGCAATATAGATTGGAAGTAGAACATTATAGTCCTCTAACACACTGAGGGAGGTTTTAGGCTTAAAGTATTCAAAAACAATACGCAGAAAAAAAATAGTAACTCTAAAGGAAAATACCATTGGTCAGCATAGGAACTCATTTATTTTCTGGTTTTGAATTTCCTGCTGCTTACCAAACAGAAACATAGGGGTTTGTTGTCCAAAGGAGAAAATACATTTGTAGGAAATTGAAGGCCAAAGCCTCTAAGCAGATATCAGGTTATTTTGATATATCCTCGTCATAAAGACAACAAAATAAATTATTATATATAAACAGTCCTCACACTCCTAAGAGTCTGCAGAAAAATGTGCACACAAAAGAAATGATTCAGCACATTCATTGCCAGGCTTTAAAATTGCTTTACATAATTTAATGAAATTTAAATACAATTAACGGGTGAAGATTGATGTCCAAACTCTTGTTTCAGTATTTTCTCTTTCATGGACTAAGCAGAAAGCCCTAAAATAGAGCAGTTTTCATTAGATTTATTCTATTCAGATTTAAAAATTAGACAAATAGGTGACTCAGAATGTACCTATTTAGCTTAGAATAAAAATAATTCATATTCGTTCAAGATACATAAAAAACTTGGGACTGTAGCATTTCCTGTAACGCAAATAATCAAGTCTGTTTGTCAGGAGGCCTTATATCAAAATAATCTAGTCAAGATTACCAAAACAGAGATGTTTAGGGTGTTAGATTTTTGTCACATCCCACTTTTTATTTTTCCTTCACTTTTGAGCAAGCCAAGTAATGCAGATCTCCTATCAAATGTTGCCAAACAATTTTAGTTCTCCTGAAAACTGCGATTTGCAATAAATCCATTTGTGCCCTTGAGCTTCTCTTACCTCTTCCACTCTGTGCTGTATTGCCTTTTCAATGGGAGACTGAAACAATGTTTAGCAAGCCTGGGACAGGAAAACTGGGGGGTTTTACATCTAGTTTAAAGCCCTAAGTGGACTAGAGCTCAAATTCTGGTTCAGAGTTACTTAACAGTAGTAAACAACTCCACATTTACTCCCATTTTAGGAACGGGAGCAATGACTCTTCTGATCTCAATACAAAGAAAAATAATTAACAACTTTGGGAAGTTTCTCAGTACAAATTGTCCACAGCTGCAGGTGCCTGTTCCTGGCTACAGTGTTCCTTATCGAGATGCACCAGCCCCCAGTGCACAGTTTGGAGTGCATCTCAGAACTCTCAGGCTGGAACTGTTCACCCCAGTTTGAAGGACATATCATCAGAACTAGCTCAAGCTGGAACTGTTCATCACCAGTTTGAAGCCCATCTCCTCAGAACTAGCTCAGGCTGGAACTGTTCACCACCACTTTGAAGCCCATCTCCTCAGAACTAACTCGGGCTGGAGCTGTTCACCATGTTAACTCTGCCACAGGAGGTAAGCAGCTGAGGAATGCACAGAGACAATGCGTGTAGCGTGCCCAGAGACTCTAGCCTGGACATTACTGAAACAGTTCAACTCACTTTAATTGCATTAGAATTATTAGCATCAGTTTTAAATAATGACAAATGGTATTTCCTTTGCTGAGGTTTTCAAGCCACCACACAGGCTCTGCTCCTGTCTCGATTGCAACTGAGTGAATCACAATTTAAAGTGAATGACCTTTTCAAGGTGACAGATGAGCCATACACTAGATTTTGCAGCACCTTTAATATTTTTTCTGTACACTGTCAGTGATGAACAAGACATCATACAAGTCTTGATTCAGTAAAGCATTTGAGCTGACCGTTTAATCTAACAAAAGCATGTACTGTCTTGAAATTAAAGACACATTCCACTACTTTGCTATTTATCAGTGAGATTGTTTACCACCACACAAGGAGAAACACAACCCAGTAAAACTTATCCCTGCTTTGTGTAGAAAATTGACTTTTTCAGATTTAATCCTTGGAGTATGCTTGAACTGACTTCCAATTTTCACATTTTCCCTGAAAATGTTCTTGAGAGCAAGTCTTATTCTCAACTGCACTGGGGAGAATCAAGTCAAAGGTTTCTTCAGGCAGCTCTTCATAGTAATTTCTTTAAGTATATAGAACCCAGCAGATTAATTTAACACAAATGTCCTCTCTATTATCCGAAAATCCACTAATCTCATTCTTCTGCTCTCAATTTCAGGAGCAATTTCGTTCCACATCTCATTATGTTAATAAAAGGGAAAACTTGTTTAACATAGAAAAATTTAAACTTATCAATCATGTCAGTCCCAAGTAAATTGACACTGCAATCAAAATGTCCTACCATACCAGAGGCTTACAAAAATAAACACTTAGATAGAAAACTAGATTTTGGCAACAGAAATAAAATACAGGTATTTTGAAAATCATGTATTCCTTAAACTATTTTTCCATTTGTTATACTATTAATCCCAAACTGTTCTTGTGAAAAAACTACTTAGAGGGGTCTTCTGTAAAGAATATTCTTGAAATAGCCAACTAATTATTTTCAGTAAAGATTAACATTGACTTGCAGGGTTTATTTATGAAGTTCTAGAGATTAGACAGATAATCCATGTTTGCAGTTCAAAAAAACTCTCAAAAAAACAAACAAACAAGAAAACCCACCAGGACTGATATTATAGACAAGAACAGAACATTGGAAAATGCCATAAAGGAAGAAAAAGTGGTAATGTTTTTGGGATGAGGTGCTTGACAGCTTTTCCAACTGAGGAGTACTAAATGCCACTCAATTTCACAGATCACTAGTAACCAGACTGGTAACTTGAATCTCCACTGAAACAGATAATTTTGAAATATCTGTAAACCTGAAATTTTTGGGGATATTTTTGCCCATCTCCCAGTTTCTTCATCCCAGCAATGCATTACAGATCCTGGCTTAAAAAAGGAAATATTATTTTCATTATCTTATTACAGCGAAGAAATTGCAGTTCTAAATTGGACAGTGTCAACTTAACAGGCTGAAAACTATCTGTGCCATTTGTGTCTGTCCTTTCTAGAAATAGCCAGCTAAGATCCCAAGTCAGTATCCCCACACAGCAATAAATAGCATTAATAAGTGGCCATGTGAGCTGCATTCTGATGACTGTACCAGTGTGTCACAGCCCATAACTCTGTCCTGTAAATATCCACTTCCTGCAATGAACGGATCCCTCCATTCTCTGAACAGCTCCTTCTGTGGCCACTCTACTGACTACAGTAACAAAACCAGAAACAGACCAAATGAGACCAATGTGTGATTTCACACAGGCCAATGCAAACTTTGAATAAAGAATGTTCTGTTCATCACATTTCCTTCCTTATCCCATTAATAGCATACTTTCAGGGAAGGTATTTGACAACAGTGTCCATTTTCAGCCTGTACAAATAGATTCAAATCAAGAGAAACTTGATAAGGCATAAAGCTGAGAGAAACTAATATAGTTTGAAAAGCAAAGCTGCTTACGCACTTTTGCAGATGTCTTTATGCTCACCAGCTTTAGAGAAAACATGAGAAGGCAGAAAAGAGAGCAGCAGTTAGCTACAGAGCTCCAGGAGTTTCATCCAGCCAATACTGGCTCAGGGAAGAAAATGCCAACACCATCCTCTGCCTCGGCAAGTGTCCCTTTCCCTCACACCACCCACAATATGAGGGCAGAGGGAGGAGGAAGGAGAACAAGTGCAGCAGAAAATATTTCATGGAAATAAAATATATGCAATTTAACATTTTACACCAACATGCACACTCTAGAAAATTCACCGAACTCTAAATGTTGTCAGCTGGCTAGGATGTCTTTTTTTAAACAATATATTAACAAAGTTACTCAGAATGTTTCAAGATTATTATAGCTGTTTTCTCTATTCCTCTGCCTGCCAAACTTTACCACTTGGAAGATGGTATGCACTCAGAGACATTGTAAGAAATCCATTATATTTGCTTTTGGTTTTTCCATCTAAAGTATATTAATCCCCCATAAATGAAATATTTTCACTTTGTCTCTCTAAGACACACTTTTAAAAAAGTGATTCCAGAGACAGAGAAAAATCTATGTAATAAAATGCAGAAAATTATATACTTTGAAGCAAAAATGGGAAACACTCAGCTGTATACTTTTATACATTGTACTTTAAAGGATCGTTCTAATTATCTGGTTTTTTGGAATTGTGCAAGTACTAGTTGGAAAAAAACGCCACTCTTATTGGGCTATCAGCTACAAAATAGAAAAACAAATTGCAAGAATTATTGAGCTTTTGAAGTTTGGAATGGCTGAGACCTTGTTAAGGAAACGTGTACAGTACTTTGATTACATAGCAGCCTCTATTCCGTGCGCTCAAGTAGGAATATACTGTAAAACAACACTTCAGAGAACATAGTAAAAAATTAAATACAGCATTCCTGCATCTTATCTGATTGGGCTACTATATCCCATTTTATGGTCCATGGAATTTTTGTGCTTTTTTGTGTCATCTACAGAAAATATTATGACATTTGATGTGTCATAAAGGCAGAGACACATTGAAAAAATGATGGCAGATCCATTGCAATGCCTTCAATGCATAATTAGCTTATCAAAGTGTTTGCAACGAATGGGAGCTATCACAGTAAGCTTATCAGTTTTCCAACCTGATATCATACAGTCATGGGGGCTTTGGCTGGATCAGAGAAGCCTTAAAGCCCAGCTAAGTCACTTTATGGTCAAGCCACAGTCTCGCCATCACCATTTAACTCCTTCAATCCAGGCCAGGTCACACAACCAGAAGTATTAATCAAGAATCTTGAAACTGGAAGGAATATAAGGCTTGGCTATGCCTAACTTCAAAAACCTGCTCTCCTAGCTAATCCACAAAGATTTTTTTTAGTATCATTACATGAATGCAGAGTAATTATATTAATTTTACTAATTAGTCAGTATGGGTAAAACTGCTTCCCATCCTTTTTCCCATTATAAGCTGCTTGAAACCCCAGAAAAAGGCTTAACAACTGTTGGTAAAATTTGTTCCTCTTTGGATTCCATCCAAGCCATTTTACACAATTCCATTAAAGCACAGCAAAGAAGGCTAGGCATTAATGCATAACTGCAGTAGGCTTTATGCTGTCAGCATGGATCGGATTCAGACTGGCTCCTTCCCAGAATTATGCTTTTAAAAGCTTATTTAGTAACAAATTACATAGAAGATAAACACGCAATTAACCAATCTCCCAAGAAGCTAACAATCAAAATACTCTGTACTGAAATATTAAACATATTATGCAGTTCCCTTCCATCACTCTCTATCACTATGGTTCCTCAGTATCTATGCTGTGTGACTTTCTGCCAAAGCCATCGTTAAATAATGTAAGTGCATGCAACCATTTCTCAATTTTAAACTCCATGTTTTGAGTTTGTTTTCCATCTTTCATTCCACAGCAGTATGGAATGAAAGATGGAAAACAGATCAAGGAATGCTCCATATGTATGTTGTCATTTTCACAGTGCTCAGAAGGGAGGCCCACAAGTACACTGATCACGAGTGTGAATGCATATGCAAACTGTGGGATATGAATGACTTCCAGTGTTACTACCTGCACCTGTCACCTTCATACTGCTACTAGTTTTCATTACCTCAAAATTAATACAAGGCCAAACTCCAACTGCTTTATTCTTATAGTTACATTAAAATCAAAGAAATGAGGCAGCTTAGAGTTCAGACACATCTCTGTAAATTTTCATTAGATTAGACAGATAGATATTGGAGCCTAGTTTCTTGTTTCTGAGGAAGTTTAGGAATGAAATAGGTAAATTTTAAGGCAGTCACTTCTTGGTATGCTCAGGAACAGGGCTTTATAAACCCAAAATCAATGGGAAAATCTGAAGCAATTTTTCAGTCCTTATTTTGCATGCTTTTGAGCTTAGCAGGAATCCAGATAGGAAAAGTAATGACAGAAAATAGTCAGCATAAGTCACATAAACTTGTCTGTATGGCCACATGAGAAGGACTTCTCCACTTTGGGCTCAGCTGTGTCAGGTTAAGATTAACAGGTAACTGCCCCAGTCAGACAATACATTTGTCATATAATATCTGTGAGGTGATACTTTATACTTCTCTGACTTTTCATTACAAAGGATCAGCTATCTTAGGCTATACCACTTCAATACATTTTTGTACATCTACCTCCTCCCACTAGACATCTCACTTTCTCCTTTCCACAGCTGTGCCACTAATGATTTTTCCAAAAATCCCTTATGTATAGTTTCAAGACATGAGCTTGTCTTTTCCTCCTCTTTCAAAATCATACGGTACTGAGCTATCTAAATTATTCCAACACTCCTTTACTTGCCTCTTTGGCCAAACTCTTGCTCACAGATGCATGCTATTATAGCTCTTGATTTTCAATTTACCATCAAATTTCTGTGTCTTCTACTTGTTTTTAAAAACCAATGGAAGCTACCCACATGCTTCTTGCATTAACATGACATTGTTTCTATTCTTCCTATGGAACGTATGTACAAAATTATTACTTTTATTTATTGAGGCTACAGTTACCAAACCACAGCTATTGGTATTGGGATAAGGATGCACTGCTTAAGGGCAGAATCCTATCCAAGGGGTGTTCAACCAGCCAAATTAGCAAATTCCACTGTCAGAGGATAGTCAGGAGCTGTGAATACCCATGTTAGTTTCTCTCATTTTGTCCCAAAAAGGCACACCCCTCCAAGCATGTTTTCTTTGCAGTATATTTTTCATGCTATTCCAACTTCTGAAAGCAATACCAGTGGAGAATATCAGCACTAAAAAAAAAAAAAAAAAACAAACATGTAGTCTCAAACCACTAAGGAAATGAATTTAACTTTTTTTCCATTTTATGTTGCGTATTCTTAACATGGGAGGGGAACAATTTACTACAAGGTTAGAATAACAATATTCAGAATGAGATATAAAATGTAACAAATGGCTCTTACAATGAGGCTTCTCTTCAGACACTTCAGTTTAGCATTCTTACAATGGAGAATCTTTGGTGGAGAGATTCAAAACAGCTTCAAGGCACAAAGAAAATTACCAGATTTGCAGGATTTGAGGAAAGAAAATAGAGACAACACATGGATGGACGGGTGTATACCACTACAGCAGAAGTGAGAAATTTCTAAAAATCCACCTTGAAAGCAGATCAACACCCCTCTGACCTGTAGCTATCATACCTTGATACAGTGTTCCCAACAGCTTCTTTCAAGCTAAGGTCCATCCATCCAGTGTCTAATCTTTAGGAGCTCTCTGAATTACCCTCACAGAGTCCTGCCTGGAATACTTTAAAAAATATCACCCCACACTAAACAAATCAAGAAGAATTTGGAAAGGACAGATGCAGTCTATTCCTGCACCATTTTCTCTGGTTTTCATATAAAAATATTTCTTTCCATCTCTCACCTGACATTGTAAGTGACAGAGAATATCAACAGTGGATCCAAATCTGTTTTATGTGTGACTCCCATCCAAAGACAGCATCAACTCCCACCCTGCATATAAACAGCTGCTACTTCACCAGCATCTCACCTGCTTGTCACTCAGCAGCTGAATTTGATACTGGACAAAATTTGCTGGAAGGCAATGAAGCCTGGCAGGTTTGGACTTGACCAAAGTGACTGTTGTGCCAAGCACAGACATGCATCAAAACCAATGCATGGACACACCTACCTGGGATCACCTTCCAAGACAACTTCATCCACAGAGGGGATCTAAGAGCTCCAGACCTGAAGACAATTACCAGGATTGTGAATCCACAAGAACAGTCTGGCTACAGTTGTCTTTCTTTGAGGCTTCCCTTTTGGTGTTCCACATAGTCTTTTCCTCCAAGCCAGCTGTTACATCTCTCCCCTTATCTAACAGTCCCTCTAGATGGAGAGATGTACCTGTCTTTTTCTCCAGGCTCTGACCCAAGCTGACCACATTTTTCTGCCTAAATCTCTCAGTTCAGACAGAGGCAACCTATTAAAGAGGCAAGTAAGCACCACTGACTGTACTCTCTGACCCACGTGCCATCCTGTGCCCTGAGGAAAAGCCTAACCCCACACACTTTCAGATATATCCTCCACCTTCAGGATGGGTCCATACTCTCTTCTAGGTGCTTCATGTCATATAATTAGAAACTATTGATCTTTGCCAGGAAGTCTCGAAGTTTTCTTCACAAAGCAGAAATGCAGACTGCCAACACAAAGTTTTGGGACAGGGACAAACAGGCAGGGATAATATTATGCCTCCTAGCCCTAAGTGTTGGGAACAGGGCATGCCACTCTGTGAAAGCTTTCAGCTGAACCAGGGAATGAGGAAAAAGGGCTGAACAGCATGGTCTATTTGAGTTGTCACACTTCACAGCAAATATATGCTCTAGGGAAGCAGGCAGAAGGTTTCCAGCTGACATCTTTGGGCTGTTTCAGGGACAGTTTTCTGCTGAGGTTGTGCTGGTACAAAACAAAAGAAACTCTGCATCAAAATAAGCAGTGGCAGATAGGTCACAGCATATCCATGGTACAAAACTCAGAAGTAAGATGAGTGTTGAAAGGACCTGCATGATGCTTTGACCCGATCTGGTTGTGAGTGTCCACCAAAGTCACTCTACCACTCCCCTCCCTATTACTGGACAGGAGAGAGAGAGACTGTAATGGAACCTTTAGCATTGAGATAAGGGCAGGGAGAGATCACTCACCAGGAACCACAACAGGAAAAACAGGTTCAACTTGGGGAAATTAACTGAATTTATTACCAATCAAGCTCAGAATAGGATAATGAGAAATAAAACAAACCTTAAAAAAATACCTTCCCCCTTCCCAAGCTTACCTAAATTCCTGATTCTCTACCTCCTTCCCCTCAACAGCTCAGGGAGACAGGGAATGGGGGTTACAGTCAGTTCATAACCTTTTGTTTCTGCCACTGCTACCTCCTCAGAGGGGAGTCCATCTCCTGCTCCAGCATGGGTGTTGGGTCTGACTATACGTAAAGCAGAGCAGGTTATCATATATAATTTTTTTTGTTGTTATTTTCTGTCATTGAACCATTCTTTCCTATTTGCAAAATTCTTAGATGGCAAACAGTAGCATCATGCATACACTACAATTATTGGGGAAAACCCAGCTATTCATACTAAATGCCAAAGTACAAAAGTAGGATACAGGCAGCTAACTTTTTTAATCTCCCCTTTCAGCTACAGACTTCATACATACCCTAGGACAAAACACATTCTGGAAATTCAGATTACATCCATCTGCAAAGTCAGATGGATAGTAATGTGCAGAGGTACTACAAGCATAATGGTCTGATGTATGCAGAACAACTTAAGCTCTGCAATAAAGGCTTCATACCTTAAAGTAAATGGGAAGGCAGTGCTTGTATATGTTCATACACTTCCAAGTGAATGACAAGACAATTTGTTCAGCAGCTCTACAGTAGTGTCATTTGCCCATATTTTCCCTCACATATATCTTTGCCCTATGTTATTACTGTCAAGCATGACAGCTCAAGAAACAGCCTAGGTGCAGCAAATGCAACAGAACCTCTTTGAGAAGCTGAAGGGCTCCAAGACAGCAACACAACAGCAATCATTCAAGGATCTGTTACACTCACTCTTCTGCATTTCTTCTGCCAAGAAGGAGCAGGAGCACAATTAAGGAAATCTTCAGAGGTGGCCTTATGGTGGCCTCTTGGAGCAAATACATACAGAGACCTTGTTCTCTCCCTAGTAGGTATTATCCAAGATTTCTACAGAAAAAATGCATCATGCCTGCATATCAGAATTAGATTGTATCATGTAGATAAAAACAGACAATGAAAACATTGAAACTTTGCAATTCCGTAAAGGCTTTCCATGTGCTAATGTTGCCCTCAGCAGTAGTAAGGTAGCAAATTTTATGTGGTAACGAGTTGTTCCTTTGATACAAAGCACTCCTTCAAAATCAGGCATGTAAGTCATATCTTTATCTCACTAACCTTTTCCTCAGGAAAATGCACACTGTTGTCTGTATCTGAACAACTAAAGAAGTCTGAAGTTAGGATAAAACTATTTTTATCACTTACCCTGTAACCAAGCACAGTGCCTTTTGCAAATCTGTTTCTCTCTTCTTATTAACTAAAGCAGCACAGATCATTTGGCCAAGTTGCAACATATAAAAGTGAGACTTTCTGAATGTATCTACAAGAACTAGTGGCACACCAGGTTCCCCACTTCAGAAGACAGATAAGGGCATGCACGCTGCAGGAAAGCAAGATTCATCAGAATCATCCGCTCTTCCTTGACTATATATATATACAGGGTTTGAATTTCTACTTTAAGGCTTTCATTTCACTTCTGTAAAAAGTTGTTCTGACAAGGGTCTGACTTACTAACAGGGCGCTGTTCTTGTCATTACCAAACACACAACAGAATAAGATAATTTATTTTTGCAGCACAGTTCCAAAGACGAAAAGTCTGCTCTTGCATTCTTGCAGTTGTAAATCACTAGATTCTGCAATACAACAGTCATATTTCCACAGCTCCCTAATTGGAGTGATAGAAATTTTTCAAAAACATGTCGAAACATTTTTTTCTTAATGCTTTCTTGTGAATCTGTTTGGCCATCTTTCAAGCAGCTCTGCCACATTACACTGTACAAACAGAGCTAAGATATGAACCCTATCTTGCAATTCTTACTTGCTTTTAGAATTCCTTAAATTATTCCATTATAGAAACTTAATCTCTCCTGCTTCCATTTAATCTGCTCTACTAGATATCCTGTACTGCTCATGGCCACATATATTGTCCCACTTATGTTCCTTTGTATTCCAATAGCAAAAAACCCAAACCAAACCTAACCCCATATTTACATAGGAAAAACATGGAAAGGAGCAAGTATACATAAGTTAATACTTGTACCAAATGCCTCACACTTTTGCCAATATCAAGAACTGAATCCTTGCGGCTAACTGCATGTCATCTTAAACATTTTCACTATGTATATTTGTTGATTATTCTGATACTTAATCTCCTCAAAAGACAAAGAAATGCATTTTTTTTCAGGTTTTAGTTTAACAAGAAGAAAAAACCTGCATGTTAGACCCTCGTCCCCTTAAGCAGGTACCACTATTCCATGCTGGGAGAGTTTTAAAATTGCTCCTGACACAAAAATTGCAGGAAACTCCCTTTTGGTGATTAGAAAAGGGACTGAATACACAAATGCATTGTGCAATCAGGGTTAACTCTTACACACAATTTCACCCACATAATTAATACCCTTTTTTTTCTTTTTTTTTTTTTTACTCTTCCATAAAAATGGGACAAAAATTTCTAAAGTTCTAAATATTAGTTTCATAAGAGCAGGAATCCTACAAAAACACATTTATATGCAAATAATCAAATAACAATAATTAACAAATAATGAACAAACAAACCTGTTAAAAAACAGTAGGAGAAAATCATTTGGTAGAAGGGAAATATCGATTGGTCATAGGACATGAGAATACACATATATCTTCATCTGGTTTTTGCCAACTGCACACACAATTTTCTATAAAATTTTTGTGTCTTTGCACACAAATTAATATGTATATGGTAATGGTATTGTTTATTAAAACCTCTGAATTTTATATTCAGACCCATTTGCACAGTTAGAGGTCACACTACATGGGCTTAGCCAAGCCACAGTGTTGCTCTAGTTCCTCTTTTACAGTCTTTGAACTGGCAAATGGATAAGCAGAGATTTTCCTCTTCTACTAATTTACTGTAGCAGGTACTTTGCCTTTCCTGCCCTGCTACACTTCTGCTCAGATGTTGCTATCAGGTGCTAACAACCCTTATCTTAAAATAAAATGAATAAATAAAAGGTTAAGCTTTTAATATTCACAAATCCCACATATTTCTAAACAATGTGTTTCTAAACATATGGTGCACACAGTAAAAAGAAACAAATAATGCTGACAAGTACTTTTTTGCATTCCAGAGCATTAAAATAAGATTTAATGCAGTGTCACTCCACTGTTAGGAAACACAGAAAAAATAAATCGTGACAGCCTTTTAAAACAAGTTAAATTTATGTTTCGTATTGTGTGTTCAGTCCTTACTAGTTTTCATAATTCATGAATTTCCAAAACTGCTAGAGACCTGCAGAGAAATATTCAAGTAGCAGCCACTTTCTTTGGAAAGGCTCTTTTCTCAGTAAACAAGTCACAAAGCTGCTATTGCTGATAAGAGGTAGCCTGATCTATCAAACCTTCTAGCAGTAAAGCCAACTTTTCCCTTCCTCTTCTCATCCAGAGGTTTAAAATCCTTTGATCTCAGAGCTAGGAAGATGTTTACTACTTTTCCCAGGTAGCTGATTTCTCCCCTATTCTTTCCTATGCCTGAAGTGACGTGGTGCCTATGGCCAATGACTGCACCAGCAGCTGACCAGTGAGGCTGGGTTCAGGGATCCCAGCCAACTTCTGAAGCTCTCCTGCTCCCAACATCATCTGCTCCCCTAGAGTCCCCATGCTGCCCATATCTCGTCCCTGTTCTTACTTGTTTCCACTGCTTCTCAGCTGTTGCTGCCTCTTTTTCCATTCATCATCACAACTCCAAAGCTCCAAGACTCCAGTTTTACAGGTGACTTCCAAGGATGCGAGGAAACATCAGTGGAACATTCTTATCTACAGTCCCTCTCTGGCACTTCCTCCTTTATCTTGTGCCTGGCTGATGGGAATGTTTCTCCACAGGTTCTCTTGCATTAGTACCTCAACTGCTGATAGCAAAAAATGAGTTTGAGCATAGGCTTCACTGTGAGTGAGGTCAGTATTTAATAACAACATTTCTCCTAGTTTCAGTGACATTGACAATGTCAAAGCCCAAAATCCAAGGACTAACAAATGCCTCCTGGTTTGGAAGCAAGATTCTTCCCCTTCATACCCACACTGTTGCCTTCTTTCACAGGCTGTAATAAGAGTTTTTGAAATAGGCTTTTGTGGGTGATGAGAGAATGCATACACTGACTCCAACTACAAAAAGTTGATATATACCTAGACCAATAAAAATCAACATCTCTGCAATTAACAAAAGAAATTCTCTTCTTAGGCCAACAGAAGTTTAGCTCTTTGAATATTGTTAGAATTAAGATAAACTGCAAACACTCTGCTGGGACAATGGTTAAAGAAATACCACTTACTTGGGATTTTTCATCCTGAAAAATGCCATCTCTTTAGTACCATCAACAGAAATTAAAACATAATGCCAAAACTAAAATACTATGGATGATGCTCTGTGGAAAGAAAGATGATCAAGTATTTAACAATACAAGTAAACCTTATTTCTGTGCTTTACACAAAGTACAGTCCAGTAAAGAATAACCTTGCAGAACAGCAACATAAGTCCTCACACAGGAAATTAGGTAGGATGTAAGGACTGGCACCTAATTTTCACCAACTTTTCAATAGACTCTGAAATGTTTTGAAGTATAGCATACATGATTTTCTCAACTGAAAGGGAAGTCTGAACTTCTTACTGTCTCATCACTTACCCTCTCATCACTCAGTGTCTCAGATGCAATTGCTGAGATTGCCTGTGCCTATATTTAGATAACTGTGAAGATCAAATGGTCTAAATGCTATGAAAAGTGGCTTGCTTGGGTTTTTATCTTGTAATCTGGCAACTGGGACAAAAGCATCTTTCAATTTAGAACTCAAAATGTTACAGTCTGGTTCTCAGAAATATTAAAAATATACAATTGTCACTGAAGAAAAACCCAGTTTAAAGGGTCATGGACCAGGAGTGGTGGTGTCCCTTTATAATACTTGGCTTCCTCTCACTTCAGAGTGTACTAAATACTTCATCTTTAAAATAAAGTTCATAAAATCAGAGGGGAAAAAGCAACCTTCAAGTTTCACAGTTCTTTTCTCATGACATCACTTGAAAGAGTGTTTTGGTTTCAGAAGAGATGATATCATTCTCTAAAAATATGACTTCAACTCCTACACTACCATAAATACACAGCTCCCATTGGGTAATATCAACACAAGAAAAATACCCAGTTTCATTTAACATTTTCTACATTCCTGAAGATTTCCCAGAACACCATGGTTTTCTTGCCATTACATGTGAATAATGTGATATTAATATGAAATTTCAATACAGAAAAAAATTAGTCTGTTACCCTTTAGACACTATTGCATTTGAGATTTATCTTTCTCAAATGCTCTTAACGTCCTTAAGGGTATTCTGAATAATTTCATTTAATGCAATCCATTTTTTGTTGCTCTCTTCTGTTCTATTACAATCTCAAATTTCTATGGGGATTGCCTTGCATATATCAAGACACGTCTCTCCACTGGTGCTGCAGAGAACTGTCACTTGCTACTGCTATTACATGTTTCTTTGCTAAGTTATAACTGGAAAATCAACATGGAATTGCTGAGATTAACATAGGAAAAATATTACAAAGAAGCTCAACTTAGTAGAAAGTTGTCTAGAAGTGTCTTGTTGGTTCAACTGAAGTAAATATTACTGATTTTTAGAGGGGCATTACTTCAGAAAAGTCTCTAGCTAGAACAACCCATTAATTCAAACCCAAAGCCAAATAAAGCTCCTGTTTAAAAGAAATTAACTTTATTTTTGGATAACATTTTACCCAACAGTATATTCACCAAAAAAAAGTGCAACAGAAAGCTTTATTGGTAGATTTTAATAAAACAAAGCACGCACATAGTACCTATGCAGGATTAAAGCCTACATCACCCTAGCAGAGAGGCTTATGTTTCTTTTCAAGCAATAATGTAATAGTTGTTTTTTAACAACTCTTCAGTCTACACAAGTATCTTATCTGATTCCCATTTTCACATTGAGATACAAACTGCACAACAGACTGTTCAAAACCTTAATATGCAAAGCTCAGTTTGATGCATTTTTTCCTACTGAAAAAAAAACCCAAGCAGAGTAATGCACGCACCAATGAAAATTTTATCAAGAAGGTATTATAAGAACTTCTATTTCAAGATTTATGTACAAAGCACAGTATAGATTGGCTTTTCTCAAACTGCAAATCAAAATTGGCTACAATTTACACAATCACTCTGTGGTTTACTACTTTTTCTATCATACAGTTGGACTTTTTGTAGATACCACTACAAAAACAAAATCACATATGCAACTTAAACACACAGGGTTTCACTCTTGTTTAAAATAGAAGAAAAATTTAAAAATCTAAGTCTCAGAGGTACCTATGTACTTGTGTGTATGCTTAAACATCCCAGGTAAAATTCTGACATCAATCATGGCCATACCCATGCTATCATTTCAGATATACATGAAACTAGATTCCAGACAGTATATCTATATCATTCAAAACTAGTTCTAGTAAAATTCCCATGCAAACACATACAGCTGAAAAGCTACCATTGAAAATATGCCAGAAATTGCAAGGAGTAAGGTGATAAGCAGAATTTAAAAAAAATAAATAAATTTTAAAACCCAGACACAGGCCCAAAGAAGTAGGAAGATTCTAACAAGTTTTATTTCCTAGATGCTGGTTCAGTATTTGCAGCAGAACAATCTTTACTTGCAAGTCAAGTAAATTGCAGAGAAGATGAGGTTTATTCTCAGACTTCTAATACCAATTAGCTATATCAAGTTTGAAGATATTGCTTTGTACAAGCTTAGCTCCATGGGTAATGTCCTGGGTTGATGGCGCCTCCTATCCCAATCGTGCCACTTTGTCCTTGTGTTCGACACTGTTATGTCTGACAGCC
>JBBMKD010000102.1:93709357-93722426 GCA_037834095.1 Argya squamiceps | reverse complement strand
CTCTCCATACCTGAATAGAATTTCAGTGAAATTTGAAGTTCAGTGGGAGAGATTTTAAGAATGAGTAGTTAACTGAGAGGACTGTCATTGCATTATTCCTGACAGTCTCCTGTTCTAGACTCCTAAGTCTAGAATACTGCTATAGGTGAAACATTCACTTAATTAGGAATTAAAGAAGGAAGGGAAAGGGGGCAAGAGGGCAGATGGCAAACCAAAAGTTGCCACAATCTCTATAATCAGAAAATTTTTGCCAACAAGATGGCAAAAATGTTAAGATGACTTTGATGTCTTATTGCTGAGTATTCACCTTTAAATCAGCAGTGGGGAGAAAATTAATAAAAAGTAAGCCAGTCACAGAAAAGCTAAATATTTTTCTTTTTTTTTTTTTTTTCCATGAAGAGCAGCCCTTTCAAAATACTAAACTGGCCGCAATAACTTTTAGCATGTCACAGGAAGGTCAATATGGTACTAACTTTATAATTCTCTGGGTAATAAATGAGACATGTTGAAACAGCTTTTGGTTCATTTGCTATTATCCTCATTATGGCTTTATCTGGCATGAGGGATCAATATTTCTGAACGGTACACTACTCCTGAACAGACAGAAGGACATATTGTTTATTTGGCTGCCTAGTGATTTCTGACACAAGAAGCTATCAATTATATTATGATATGAAAACCAGTGCCAACTAAAAGGACTCCTAACAGAGCACCATGATGTGGTTACTTATGAGCTGATTATTCAGTAGCAATCAAAATATTAAACCTAGAGAATATTTAATCTGAGGCTGGCTCTGTAGCAATCTCTGCCTCTTTTAACCTTGCAGGCTTACTTATCACTGACTTCAAATATTCATTTATGAGGTAGTGCAAGATTCCCCACAATCTACTTGATTTCAGCTGCCAACAGTTAAAGCCTTCAGCAAGAATTACCCATTTAAGCAAATACAAGAGCAAGGCAGGAGACGCAATTACATTACTTTCCTATAGTTAGTTATGTTCTTGCCCAGTGTGTCCATTATTGTCCAGAAGATTTTGCAAGCACCATTACCCTAGATCCTTTAAAATTTGCCTGTGATGCAAGGTTAAATATCTCAACTGCATTAAATGTAATTTCAAACAACCTAATCATTATTACACATGCATCACTATTACAGACACTCAACTCTGCATCTATAGTTGAAATTAAGTTTTGGCTTTACAGCAAATATCAGGTGCAGAAATCTGATCTGAGTCCAAAATTGTCTACTGGGATCATCTGGATCCCTTTGTCCAGACAGGAGCAGACACCACAATTCATTAAAACAAAAGAATATTTTGCAAATATATGCTTTTCCTCATTGCACCATCCCTTGCAATGAAAACCATGTTCACTCACCAGCTGAGATAGACAGAATATTCTGATGTGACTTGAAACCTCAATATACATAAGGCAAAAGAAAAGAGACAGGATGAAACAGCCTAATACATGTGATATACTTTTAGGAGTGAGACCATCTGTATTGAAACACTTCCCCTAATATCAAGTCTTTCCTCTGCGTCTCCTGTGACATTTGAAGATCTTTTAATACCTTTGTGATATATAATGAGCTGCATCTCATGCATTCCAAAATATGTTACAAAGGCCAATTAAGGCTTTCTACATATGGAAAAGTGTAACATTTAATTAAGACATCTGTCTTTAGAGTATAGAAATAGCAATGAGGAGTCAATACAATGGACATCATCTGTTTTTTTTTCTTAGTTTGAAAGTATCATCCACTCAAAATGGGTACAAAATGAGACAATCACAGAAAGCCCTCACGATGGAGTAATAAATCACTTCTTCTCTGTAGAGGATGCTAAGAGACCAAAGCTTTTTAGATTGGGATGAGGCACACTGAGTTTGACATGGGAAAAGGCAGACTATGAGACTAAGGATAGAAAAAGTCTCCAGCACTGTAAAGAAACTAAGGCATTTCTGAGTGGAGCAGGAAGGAAACACAACCTGGTCCTTCCTGGTGGACTACACACCATAGGAACACACAGGCTTTGCTGGAATACAAAAGACATTAAAACTTGCAGGCAAGTCCAGACACAGGAGACAGGATAGACAGTAAGTTATTTATAATTTTTTTTGTTTGTTTTTTCCTAACCTTTTATTTAAAAGTTAACTATCAAATTTTTCCTCTCAGTAAAATCTTTCCTAAAATTTATACATAGAGTCATACAACTCTGTGTGAAGGGCCACAGGTAGGTTTTGGGAATCCTCGCTGTAAGGAAAAATGAACTTACCTCACTTCAAATTGTAAATGTGGATTCTCAGTCAGGAAAAAAAAATTAAACAACATAAGCATAAGATTCAGATGAACTAAACTTGAACTCAGTAAATTTGTTTACCAGATAGCTTGGAGGAAAACTCCTGTTAAAGAAATATCCAAATCATTAGGTCCTGAACTTAATGCAGTAATGTCATTTTTCTTGTAAAAGCAATAAACACAGTTATTAGGCAAGGTTTCCTTATTCTTGGGATAAGCTTTTTTTCCCCCCCTAATAGTATCATACCAGAATTTTTTATCACCTACTACCTATTGTGGCAGTCACACAGAATTTAATGCAAGCCTTCCTGTTTCTGTCTGAGAAGTCTCTATTTGGCCATGATTCTTACCAAACTGAGCAGAAGAGTGGGCAAGGATCCACTTTTGTTTCACTATAATTTTACTGTGTAGAAGCAGATGCATCACTGTACTTTAAACTGCTTTCTTTTACAGAATCATTTGTTGGAACACATTTACAACTTTGGCTCAAACTGTCAGATTTATCCCTTCAAAAATCAAAGCATGCTTTTGGAAAGGTTAAAGGAAACTGGTCAAGGGGTTTTTGAACTAAAAGCATAGACATACAGTGCTTTGCAAGTTTACACTTTTTACACATAAATAAAACTCAAGTGTTATCGAAACATGCATAAATATTTGAATGGATCTTCAAGGCAGAAAACAAGGGGTGCAGGGACATTTTAATAGAAAGGCATCGCTCCTTGTAACACAGCAGAATTCAGCATGGCATGTTAGAAAAAGAGAAGAATCTTCCTAGTGAAGTTATGGGGGAAACTTTTCCACAGATATGCTTTCTGTCACAATCACCATCATCAATATTCATCTGCACTACTTAAAAATAATATTTACCATGGCTTTGTTTGCTGTTATCTCTTATGTGATAAAAACAGAAAAAATAAGCAGCTACAGAAATGCACAGGAGCAGCCTTCACTCCCATTCTTTTGTCAACACAGTGACGGCTAACCAGGTGCAAAAAACTTCACTACAAATTATTCCACCCACATATCTTGGAATCACAGCAGGAGTTTTTGTTAAGGTGATAGCTGTGCAAAACACAGATTTCAGAAATTTTTTCTGTCATATTGCTTACTTTAGACAGCAATTAACAGAGCTGCCAAACAAGTTAGAATATGCATTCCTTGGACAAACAAGTGCAAAGTTTGGGTTATACTAGCTTCTAATAAGGTTATTACAAACAACAATAGAAAAAAAATAAAACAACTCACTTGCGAGTTTCTCAATAAATGGTTTTTCTTAGCTTGGGAACTACCAGGAGTACTCCAAACTACATACATACAAATAATTTTGCTGCCCTATTTTCTTGTCTGAAGTACTTGTCTAGTACTTCAGAGTGCCCCTTTCTCAGGGTTTTCATGGAATAAGACAAAACACTTCACAAAAGTGGCCTAAGAATGGTGTTTGTTGGTGACTAAAATAAACAAACACTCTCTGAAGTGCCGACACATGGAGTTTCAGTCAAGGAAATCATTGGTGTTCTGTAGCAGTAGAAAGCATCTGTGAAGATGCATGGAGTCAGCCTCCTCTCAGAGGTGCATAGTGACAGAATGAGAGGCAAATATTCATATTCACATTCTCTGCCTGTTTCTGCAGACATCAGACAGGTTTTACAGACCTGCTAATTGTTTCCACCAGGCCTTCATTTCTGGTTGCCCCAGCCTTCTGCCCCTTTCCATTGACAGAAGCTCATTCTGTGGATTTCATCCATTCCCTTTTTTCCCTGTCTCATATCTTAAGGACAGCAGAAGCAGAGCAGCTGGAGTGCTAAATAGAACAGCAGGAAGGTAAATGGAGCCACAGTCAACAAAGAACAAAAAGATGAGGGCAAAAAACCCGGTGAGCCATTTCTTCCTCTCCTTAGCACTGAACTACATGAAGGTAACCACAAAAGTACTTGTTTACTGAAACCCTCATGGCATACTGGATGTAGGTGCTGCTGGAGAGCAATCTCTTTAGATTTGGCAAAGATAGTCTAGACCAAGGGCATCAATAAATCCTAACTAAACTTTAAAATTTACTTGTGATGATCTGGAGTCAAGGAAAAAAAAATCATCATCCATACTGTTATTTCACAGTTTCTATCCCACTGTTAAAATCTCTCCTGTTTCTCTTTCCACAAAACAGGAATTAATGACTTTCTCAAGGTACAATACCTGGCAAAAGAACAAAGCCAAATAAATAACTTGCAACAAGTGATGCAGCCAATTCACTTGCAATGAAGACTTTATTACATATACATATGAAGTAATTTTAACAGCAATGACAACAGCATCAAAATAAGCAGATGTAGATGCTGTAACATTTAGCTGTAACAATAGATTCTGGTTTTTTTAATATTGTCAGAAAATTTTCAAAACTGGTGAGTGTGGTATATTTTTATAATTCTCTTTGGACTTTAGGTCAGTTGAAGGGTTAAAAAAAAAAGGCTTACAACAGCAACTTAACTTCCTATGTACAGTTGTTACGGTAATTTTTAATGCATCATTACATATGTAAGTCTCTAGATCTAGATGCCACCAACACATCTCTTATCTCTTCTTTCACCATTTTCACTGATGCTTTTATACTGAAACATTTCCTTTTGTTCTATATACCACCAGTAACAATTCTATTGCATATTTGTATCATCCTTTTACCTGAAACTTAGTCTAATGTGATTTCTGCTTCAATCATGCAACTCTACTGAGAGAGAATCAATGTCATTCTTTCCAGACTAAAGCCTTGAAGGAAAATATAAAGCACGTCATGAGCTATCTAGAGACTTTCACTTCTTCAGAGTGGTACTAAATCTAACTGTAGTTCTTAACAAAATAACCTCTTTCAAGATCAACTTTGTAAACTATAATAAATGAAGGGCAGTAGTTGGCATACAGGAAGGCAGAGATGTTTTTTCAGAGACCTTGAAAATACCCAGATGCTTAAAAAAAATGACCCTACAGAAACCTCATGAAGTTTGAAAAATACACAGTCCTACATCTAGAAGCAACAGAACAGGCTGAAAAGCATCATTGTAGAAAAGGAACTTGGAGACTTGGTGGACAAAAAGTCAAGCCCAGGTCTCTACATGGCTTTGCAGCAAAGACAGTCATATTCAACTGCCTTAAGAAGAACATATCCAGTCAATGGAATTCCTCCCCATTCAGACTCCATCTGGAGCACTGTGCCGACACATGGAGTTTCAGTCAAGGAAATCATTGGTGTTCTGTAGCAGTAGAAAGCATCTGTGAAGATGCATAGAGTCAGCCTCCTCTCAGAGGTGCATAGTGACAGAATGAGAGGCAAAACACAAACTATGACACAGAAAATTCCAAACAGGATTCAGGTAAAAACTTTTTAACCGTAAGACTATTCAAAAATTGAACAAGAGTCCAGAGCAGCAGTGTTATTTCCATCCTTGGAGATGTTCAGCATTCAACTGGACAGACCATCAAATGACCTAATAAAATTTGACCCTGTTTGGTACTTTCCAACTTAAATTATCCTATGAATACTAAGGAAGTCTCTAAAATCAAAGCATTCTCTGTAGTCTTGTTCATATGAATGAAATCTGACATAAGAATACCAGTAGAAAGGTTTGGTTGAAAACAATAATTATATTGTAGTGGTAAAAAACCCCAAAGAATCAAGCTATCTAATTTATGTCAAACACATTTGGATTCATGACCATCCTACATTTGATGTAATTTAGCAATTTTCCTGATATTTTCCAAAGTCTACATTTTAGTTCCTACTATCTTCTTCCACATACCTACAAGGTGTTTTCCTTTTAATGAAACAGTTTGGGGGGGAAAAAGTCTCATTTAATAAAAACATCAAAGTTACATTCAAGTTCCAGGGGGCAAAAACCAAACAACTCCATAGTTTTCCAACTACATCCATTTTTAATTCTAGGGATGTATATGAGTGTCCCTGTGCACCTGTGACAGGTTCCAGGAGGGGGAAGTACAGAATTATTATCCTACTGCTATAGTCCCAAATCTGGCTTCTAAACATTGTCTTATTGGTATTGATATTTTCTGTAAATGCTGACTAGTTGTCTATTTGGCTAAAATGGCAAAAATCCTCATTACAAGAACCTAGAATTGTGAATTTTCCCAGCACAGCAACAGTTACTCATAGACAATAGATTTCTCATTCTAATAACCTTGTTTTTATCAGACAGCATTGGGAAACAACCAACCCTGACTTTCCTGTTGTGTTTTGAATTTTTAATACCCTGAACTCTAGTTTAAGATAGAGGACCTTCAGGGGCTATTTTAATTTACCCAACTCATAACAATTTTAATGGTAAATTGTTTTCCCTTGTTTTTAAACAACTGAAACAAGGGTGTAAGTCAGTCAGACACTTAGTATCTTTTCCTAGCCAGGGGTGGAAGATTATCATCCCACATGATGATTCCACCTCTTTTAAAGAGATACTCATTCAAGAGCTGCCAGACCTTGCTAAAGAGGAAACCTAGATGACTAGATCTTCTCAGACAGATAGCTCTAAATGATTGCACATTCTCTGGGCCTCCCTGAAGGGACGACATACAAGGTGATACTTGCCTGAATAAATGTTGGGGCAGAAATCAGATACGACCTCTCTCACCAACAACAAACACTCCTGTACTGTGGTGGTGCGGTGCTTGTCTCAGGGCTTTCACCCACGCTTCCCGGCTAGCTCTAGCACCAGCCCCCCAGGCAGGTACGGTTTTGTATTCCGGAATGCAGTTCTGATCCTCTGGGTCCTTGTCTCAACAGCAGTGTGAACAACATGAGAAATAAAGGGACGGAACTCCAGTGGGAAGCTTCAACTGGGTTTTATTAGAGTCATACAACTTCCTTCCACCCAGGAGTCAGTTCCACCAAAAGCCCCCCAAACCTGCTGGTTCTCCCCTTAAATCTGGAGGTGGGGGAGTGGAGAGGTTACAGCCTGGAACCAATCCAGAATGGGAAGGGAATGACCCCGAACCTAAGTGACAGCCCATAGAAGAAATTAAGGAACAAAGGGGGAAGGGGAACCTAGACCTTGCCAATCACTCAAAGCCTTCACAAGAACTTTCTAGACAAAAGGTGAGGCCTCGATGTGACAGCAGGGTCCAAGTGTCACATAAATAATGACTGATTAATAACGATAACCAGGGTAAACCATAATGGGGTAAAACATGGGGTGCATGGGGGAAACCACTGTTAAACAACATACAACAGATGCATACAAAAAACTGGCAAAACCCCAAAACATACCACTACACTATACCATACCACAATTTCAGTGGAAGACATTATTGAGAAAGTTCCATTAGGGTTTTAAAGTGGATTATTTTAAGGAACTTAAATCTTACTTACTTACTTAAATCTTAAATCTGAAGGAGTTAAATCTTACTACAAATATCTGATTTTCATCTAAATCCTTTCATACTATTTTTCAATGTCATGATAGCTTCATACTACTCTTCAAGTTACTGTTATTAAATAGAAGCAAGATTTCAAAATCACTAAATAGTCCCTTTTTTCTTTAGAAAAAGTGTTTTCACTTGTAAATCAAAGCCATAACTACAGCATATTTCAACATCCACGTATATCCACCCTACTTAAAAACATAGAGGTGTAAATCCAGGAGCTGTATGTTAATTTAACAAATATATCTAGCTTCTTAGTATTCAGATGAATTTATGTGTCTACATAAAATAGATAATTTTTGCATGTGTTTTTTAATCCAATTCTCCCAAAAGCTTATCTAAGACTTTGTGAATTTTACGTGCATGAGATACTAGGCTGAGTAGTTACAACTGACACTGATAAGTAAGAGCAGAAGCAAAAGTGCTTTTCCACTATGTTTCAGTTTTGCAGCTGTGAAAACTAAAATTTACACAAAATCAACACAAGGTGTGATATACCATAAACAGCATCCAGCAAATACTTGCTGTTATTCCTATTTTTCTAGTTCTATATAGCAAAATCTAATCTTTATTAGATACCTGCTCTGGGACTATTCATTTGGTTGGGAATAATTTTACTCAAATATGCACAAAAATTTGTATGAAAATCTATTTCTAAAGCCTTCAGAAAGTGAAGATAAAGAAGCAAAGTTAAAATGTTTGAAGTCCTAAGGAATTTAAAAAATACTAAAGTAAATTACATGTCTACTTGTCCCTGAACTTCACTGAATTTGGGAACCTCCTTCCCACCTATTGAAAAAGCCAAATGTGCGGTCCCCTACACAGGCACTCAGCTTTCTGAAAAAATGAACAGCCTCCATGAAGTGAAAATAACGGCTGTCTACTTTTGAAGTATTTTCTCAAATTAAAAAAAAATTGACCAAGTAAAGGCCTAAATGAGGATTCTTTTTAATTTTATGAGGAAGCCAAATGTCACTAACTCTATGCTGCCCATATGTATTTGGAACAGATTTACAGAATAGTGGGAAAAGCCGATCTGAAACTATGTGAAGATCAGATTTAGCTTTTAAAAATTAGGTACGTATTCTCTACCTTTATATTTTAACAGAGCTAAAAACTGTATTTCAAATTGACACCTGAAAACAGACAACAGGGAGGAGAAAGAGGGAAATATTTCTTCTCCCTCATCCTTCCCCTTTTTATTTTTCTGATATATGGGTGATTTTTCAGCTGTCATTACTGTGTTCTGGCTGTAAGGCTCTGTCAAGGGCTGCCATCCAACTCCCTATGCAAAGGTCATCAGTGGCAGGGATTGGGAAGTATTAGAGAGCTTACAAGGAGACAGAGATAATGACAAAAATCCAGTGTTTTAAGCCCTCTGCCATACCCCTCCCACAAAATCCTCATAATGAACTTTCTATGCTATGAGGTTTTGGGATTTTTTAATCAACACTCTGTTGTAAGTTTCACTGAAAATAAATTATATATTTTGCTACATCTCTTCATAACCTGGTTCAACCTTTTGGATTTTAGCTACCAATGCACAGAAGAGATTAAAAAATAAGCAAGCCCAAATCTCTAAAATAATCTCTATACAGGCCACCTGATGCACAAACATGCCTTAGCCTCAGAATGTAAAATCAGGTCAATAGTGAATTATGGTTTAACTTATTAGCATCCCAACACACCTAATAACCAACAGAGTACCCAAGGAGCCTACAACCATATGTGTACATCAGAAGTTAAGGGGGTTTTTCACTGTGCATTGTAACAAGGATGCCTAACAGCTTTGCAATAGGAATAAAGGTGAGGTAAAAGCAACTGAAGGGGCAAATGCCAAATTATAAGCTTGAAACCTCCAAAATTTAAAACGTTAGAAGAGAAACCTCAACAGCATTTGATTAATTACTTGGTCGACTCAACAATAACAATAATTATTGTGGAAATTACTCAGGTGACGTGCAGTTAAGTTGGCTTGCTTCCCACCTAGAGTGTATTAGTTCCCTGATGTAAGGCTCTACAGCTATTATACTAGTGATAAGTAAAAGATTATTATATTAGTGATGAATAATTTTGCATATGGTTAGTTATAGAAGCTATTATCAAGGTAAATTAATAAAAGAAATAAGCAAAACTTGCATCTTGGAAAAAACTGCTTAATCATCTTGGTGAAAATAATAGTGATGCACAGTGACAGACTGCAGAGCTGGAGCCTCCAAAACTCCAAACAGCAGCTTGAAAAGATGCTCTGGAGCATCAGGACAAATCAGAGGGCCAATCCACATTCCACATCCAGCCATTGGCAGCAATATAACATCACACTTTTAGAAAACCAAAGTATGAAAGAGATATGGACCAGGTTTGATTGCTTTCTGTTTTTTCTCCAAAAAAAATTCTCAATCTCAGTCACTTCCTCACCACAGTATGTGCCAAGTAGAGTCAGCAAGCAAGAAAAAGCACTTCTCCATCCACCTCAAATCACATCACTTAAAGAGGAAAGCAATTCATTTTCAAATTCATCTTAACCTTACCTCAGAGTGCTTTGATTAAAAGTGCTTTAATTGAAACCATATTGTTATTTATAAAGCAAAATTAAGCATACATGAATGTTTTATTCATCCAAAGCTCAGAACTTTAAAACAAACTTTTGCCCTTTTTGAAGTTAATGCTACATTTTCTGCACTTGGAATTGATTTTTTTAACATAATTATAAAGCTCCAAAATAATTTCTCCTGTCAAAATATTGAAAGGTGTCTTCATCTTAGCCATTCTGCCATATGTCTGCAGTATAAAATCCCATGCCAGGCTATAATCAGGAAGAAGAAAAGCAAAATTAAGGATATAGATGTTCCTGCATACCTTATTAGGTAGAAGCTGGCACAGAATACTGCACAGGAATTTTTCACTCCTAATTTTCCACCTATCTCCCTCTCTTCAAAGCAAGCTTCCCATGGCATAACAAAAATGTGATTGAAAATTTTACTTTGGTCAGAATTCTCTTTCTCCTTAAGTCTCAATGTGACCCCGTGCCAAGGACTTGGGGGAATACTTGATTTAGTCTCTGCAGTAGCATTCAAATTAGTTACTCCACACAGAGAAGAAAAATATTTCCTCTCCCAGCCTTCATATTATGATTATACTGCTTGTAATTTTTGTATTTTGTTTCCATCAATATATTTGTATTAACTTTGCTAACATAAATGTTCATAAAAATCTGTATTACTTTGCTTACAAAGAAAAGATTTTAAGATTGTGCCAAATCTTTAAGTAAAATTTGGCACTTACAAATACATACTGTACTAGTCCATCACCTCCTGTTCCACTGATTGAGCCCTAAAACTAATTAGTACAGTACGAATGACAAAGTTAACCTACCAACTATGTCCATTTAGAGATCTAAATTATAAACTACCCTTATAATGCACTGGGTGTTACTTAATCTACTATCCCACGTGAGATCCTCAGTGTGTTTCTGCCTAAAGCAGTCAGAATCTTAATACCACCTCTGATATGTTACTGCATTATTGAAAGCTAGGAAAAATTCTAGAGCAGAGATGCACTGACTTGCTTTAAATGAATGCAAATTAGTTATCCAATGATAAATTAAATGACCTAGAGCCTCTAAGTCCAAACATTTTCATCAATTTAATCCAAATAAATATTTCCATTTGCACAAAGTTAAGTCACCATAGCATAAACAACATGTAAACCAATGAGAACAAAAATAGCTTTTGTTAAATCAAAGCAACAGTTGAATATTTTAATAAATTGTAAAATAACAAGATTATGATGAAACACCTGTGACCTTAAGGAGTTTCTTTATGGATTCTGCTATTCTAATCTATAATTCTACCAGCTCTACCTTATTATTCTACTAATACTAATTCCAGCAAAGGGATGAAAGACATGCCAAGTGCCACCTGTTTTTTTCATATCCATTGTGCAATACTCATCTTTGTCCCCAAATCAGCCTGCTCATACAGGGCTCTCTTTTGATGAGACTAAGAGATACCTGAAGATATTTCAAAGCATTTACCCAGGGGTTAGCCACTCTACAACTCAGAAGGTATGAGTGTAGTGTAATTCTCAGGGGAGAACAGAGCAAGGACCTAACCCTGAAGAGAAACTTTCATTACAGGACATTTCTTCCCTTCTGCAGTGTTCCCATACTAACATAGAAGTTTATAGTTCAAAATTAACACAGAATGCATTTTTGCATTGAGCATCTCTTCTTGTTTCCAGATTAAAAGCATAGATTCTGTTTTCCTGCTCTGAAGATCAATTACCTTTCATGCTGCATCCAGATCTTCCATTTGTAACTTTCATACAATTCTCACAGTCTTTTTTGTTAGAAGAAAACAAATAAATTCATGCAAATTTCTTCAATCTTAGCATTAATAGTTATGTTAGGCTAAAGTTATTTACATCAATATTTTAAGTTGGTTCTTAAGGGAAAAAGAGTTTTTAGAGAGATGATCTGGTCTCAGCTTCCAGTGACATGCTATACAGCAATTTATATTTTTCATTTATGGGTATAAAAATCTATAATTAATGGTTGCAAGTCAAGAAAGACTGCAGTTACTGATTCTTGGGCCTTTAACCCCAAAGTCCAAGAAAAAATAAATAAATATTTATAGATTTATGTCTCAAATTCACATACCACCTGCAAACAGCAAGAAGGGTGCCATATTCTATCCATCAAGTGTGGTGACAGATTAATAGGGAAAGATATAATGTGAGCAAAATACTAAAAATAAATCAGTACTGTCAAAAACTGTGATTGCATTCTCAAGTGAATTTTTGCTTCCACAAAGTTACAATATTAGCATGTCACAAAATATTTTGTGTGTATAGAGCCAGAATGACATTTGCATCTAATGCTCAATGCTCATAAAGGATGAAAATGTTCTCATTGCGGAATATATCAAAATGCCTAAAGGCGACATCAAAGAACAGGTAATACACATGAAATGTTGTAGACAGCCAACTGCAGGGGCTAGGGGAGCCTGGAAACATTGATAGCATGCCAGCTTTTGCTAAACATCCCATTCTCCCTTGGCATTCTCTGGTAGTGTGCAAACAGTGGCACCGCTGTTCCTCAGGGTGTGCGGCGTCCACACAACCATGCAGACACTGAGCTCGATTCCTCTGATTTAACTTGGTCTCTTAGCACTTGACCTACAGCCTCTGAAGAAGGATTCCTTTGAGTTTGGAAGGTTTTACATTAAGCCTTTACATAACTACCACATGGTAGACATGACATTTTTCACACACCTTTTACAGATTTACTAAAAATTGACAGAACAGACTCACACAATCACAACTATGCATCTAAATACACCTCCATATTAAAA
>JBBMKD010000102.1:93685941-93702248 GCA_037834095.1 Argya squamiceps | reverse complement strand
CAGGTGCTCCTGGTGTTAAGGATGGGTTGATAGGGTGAGCTGACATTTAGGCAAGGCGGAGCTGATATGCTGTATAACCAATGATGAGCTTGCTTTTGCAATATGTATGAGCTTAATTATTTACTCTATATAAGTGTAACGCAGCCTGAAATAAACGAGACATGCTTACCAATCGCATCGATTGACCTCATGATCTCCCGCCGACCGCAACACATGTGGAAGTTTGTTGAGAGTTTTCTTTTTCTGTAATAAATTTAAACATGTCTCACAATATTAACCATGGCATATTTGGTAACAAAGACTACAATAGAATTCTAGCTTGTACATTGAAGTTATGAGTCACACAAGATAATACCAATTTGGTAAGCTGAAAAAGACAGCAAAAATTGGCATTTTTTGGTTTTTTACAGCTATGTGAAGGAAGCAGCAAACAGATTTATTTGCTGATGGTGGGGAAAAGAGGGTTGACTTAAAGAAAAACATCACTAACAGCAGTCATTTCTTCTCCTTAGACAATGACAGAATTTCAAACCCTCAGTATTGCACAAAGTCCGGGAAGCAAACCTGTTCCCAAAATTATTTATGCCAAATAAAAAATTGTTCCACTACAGCCAAATCTCATAAAAATTTCAAAATCACAATTTAGATGTACATTTTTCAATAAAATAACCTGACATGTTTCTAAATACCTTTTTTTTAATATATGGACATAAACATTCATTTTTTTACAAAAATGCAAGATAAAATAAGGACTGGTCCACATTTTCCCAGCTGGAAAACTACGAACAAAATACAAGTACATATCTGTGAAAGGTTGACAGGTATTTCCCATTTTCTAGTTCAATTTAAGACAAAGTTTTTGCACAAAGGTCTGTCCACCAGCTTATTCTTTCATTTTTCACTCCCATATATAAACCAACATCCTTAACCTCACTGGTTAGGTCCTGTCCAATTTCCTAAGCCAGTAGTCTGGAACTGAGGAGCTGGATTCTAACTTCAGTAAAAACTTTATAACAAATAGGTGAATCAAGTAACAGTAACTCATTAGGTGTGTAAATCTCACACTTTATAGAAATCTGTTAGAAGAACTCTGTAAATTTTGTTACCATGTAAATTAATACATATCATCCTGGGCTTAATCCTTGTCAGCTGAGAAACAAGAATATGGGCTGGAGTTTGGAGCAACACTGTTCCAGTTATCATGCAGGACTAAATGCTCTTCACAGCTCTCTAGAAGGATTTAATCTGAGAGGCATGCACAATCGAGGTTTCATGCACGCTTCAAGAACTAAACATTTTAAAACATTATGGACAAAAATACTTCTGTTTCCCAGTGGCTGGAGTACTTCTTTTATCCAATAGCCCAGTGGCTAAATGACTTTTCAGGAAAGCACTGAACAATGTTGTCTTTTCAGCCTGAGGATGTTGAAATATACTTATTTCCCTGTAGAAAGTACATCCCTGGAATACACAGGGTGTGGTGTGACATAATTCACCTTCTTACTGAAGCCACACCACTGAGCAAATCATGATTTGTGATTTACTGGACCAGAAAGAGGACTGATTCATGGCATGACTGTGACCCTCTCCCCTGGGGATAAAGTTGTTCTCTTGGCAGAATAACTCAACCCCTTCACCCAGGTTTTCTGCAGAATCTTATTCAATTGAATGAACATATGACAGTCTGCTGTCAACATATACTTGATCTTACTTAGGTCTGTATGAGGCCAAGAGCTAACTAAGCTTGATCTTACCAGTCAAAAATAAAAGCTGAGTCTGTGATACCACCATTAGTAATACAGTTACAAGAAAGAAAAATGAAGGATTCATAAGGTGATACTGACCACTGAGCACTAAATGTAAAAGAGTCCTCACTAGTCTCACTCTCAAATCACAGTGCTTGTGGTAGATTGACCACAACTGGCAGGTAAATCACTTAACCCCCAAGCAGAACAGGGGAGAGAATTGGAAGGGTAAAAAGTTAATAGACAGTTCAGACAGTTGAATAAGTGATGAAAAAGCAAGGAAGAAAAGTAACCTCTCACCAGTGGACTCATGCCCAGCCTGAGTGATGCCCCAGCAACAGTTATCCTGGAAAAATATCTCCCCATCTTCCCACACCCCTCACCCAAGCACACACATTTTATTGCTAAGCACAACATCATATGTCATGAGACATCCGTTTGGTCAGTTGGGGTCAGCTGAACCAGCTCCATCCCTCCTAGCACCTTGCCCACCCCCAGAGTTCTCACTGAGGTGGGAAAGTGAGAAAGAGAGAAAGCCTTGATGCTGTGCAAGGACTGTTTATCAATAGCAAAAACATTGGTGTGTTACCAGCATTGGTTTGGTCACCAGCCTAAAATACAGCACTGTGTGGACTGCCATGAAGAAAATCAGCCAAATTTTCCACCCTCAGCTGCACCCAGTACATGCTGAATCAGCTCAGACTGTCTTCACACTTTTTTTAATTTCCAGGTCCCTACATTTGTCTTCTTTCACAAAACTAAATGTGCAAAAAAGCATAAACACCTTAGCATCCTCAGCTCAGGAAACAGATTTTTCTCTCCCATTCATGAGGACTTGGATGTTTAGGAGCTGGCTTGAGATGCTGCATCCAGCTGCTATAAATCAAGATTTCCTTTTAGTCATTTCCCCTGTTATTCAACCAGTACCCATGGGAGCACAGGGGTGCCATGAGATGAGAAATACTGACATGTGGAAAAGCTGAAGGTGTATTAGCACACCTGCTGTTATCACTGCAGCACATGGAGAGCAAATGAACTAATTTCTTCACTTTTCATATTGGTATAAATAGTCCATTTGGGGAAAAAAAAATGTAATATCTCTAAATAAAAGATTATTATGTTGAAGAAAAGCTATACTTTAGAGGAGGGACGAGGAAAGGTCTCATTCTGTTCTAAATGAATACCTATAGAAAAATCACTCATCTCCAAACCCTGAGAGTATTTACAGCTGGAAACAAACTGCACCTTCCAACATCCAACTTACTTCTAGGGTGCCCCAAGACCTTGGTAAGTGACTACTACAGCTGCAAAACATTACAAGTCATTTACACCACTACAAAATGTTCCACAACAGTTGCAGCTTAACAGCAGTGACTCAAATCTGTCAGCACAGGCTGCAGAACAAATGCTCACCCCGGCTCAGTTCCTTCAGAGACATTTTGGCACTGCCACCAGGCTGACAGCTGCTCTGGCTGGTGGTTTGTAGCACATAAGGAAGCCTTGCGTGGCACCAGCACATCCCAACAGGAGCAGGGATAGCCCTCCTCCCTGGAGGAGAGAGGAGGGAACATTGTCACACACAGCTGGTCTCTGCTTGCTCCACCAGCCCTAAGGGATTTTTCATACCAGGGGGAAAGGCACCCCAGCCTGTGACACAGAGTTATTTACAGTGGTAACTTCCCATGGGTGCAGCCAGCTACAGACAAGCACAGCACAGATCTGCTGTTTGCTTGTCATTCCTAGGCAAGCCATGGCTGGATTAGATCTACAGTGATCTACTAACTCCATAAATAGATCTACTAACTCCAAAAATAATAAACCCACTTTCACCTCTTGCCAAAGGGAAGAACCAGGAAGACTGAAGTTAGCATTCATTCTGGCACACATCTGCAGAAGGGACTTCTCCTTTCAACTTAGAAATCTTTCCTGTATTTCAGTATCTTTTTATAGAAGACATGACATAGACTGCAACCCATGTGATGCTCCTGTGCTATTCAAGCAAATTTGAATTTTTCAAGTGGGATTTCCTGCTACATGCTGCCATGTATTTCAAGATATTTTGAGGATGTTCCCATCATGCCTTGTTCCTGTCATCAGCAAAACCAATTTCTTCTTGGCAAAAATTTTCTGTCTATATTATAGAGCATGTTGATTAAATACATGATGCAGAAAATTAAATGGGCAGTGAAAATATAGATGTCTCTTTTCTAGAATGAAATGCTTTCAAAAAGCATTATTCTATGCTGATTTAACTTGGTTACAAAGACAAAAATTTGCAAATTTACTTGATTGGTACCTCCTAAGGTATGTTAATAAAGACATTTTTTCATCATTACTTACGGGATGCATCTATGAACATAAGCTCGGATGTACAGAACACCCTCTGTGAGATGATACACTCCTAGCTGAGTGGAGTTTTATTAAAGAATATTGGATTTTTCCAATTACAGAAGCAAGCTGGGTTTCTTGAGCACAGGAATGCTAATACTACTGCCTAGATCCCGCCCCCCCACATACTTTTGTTGGATTTCTGTACCAGGTGCCCAAACCTCTGCTGTACCCTTTACAGAATGAATACCAGCTGCCTGTACGTAGCACACAGGAGGACAGGAGACACAGGTGTGGTGCCTAGCTTGCAGAGGTGTTTGTGAGGGGAGCACAAAGTTCCTTTTATGCTTCTTGCCCCAAAGCACGAGGCAGAGCTGACTGTGCAACCACCATCCCTAGGGCCTGATTGTCCACTCTATTTCACATGTCATGGCTGTGCAGTGGAAATCAATGAAGTTATACAGCCAGAAAATTGGTGAAACAGGGACTGGCCCTCACCCCCTGGAGGGGTTTCAGTTCACTGGTGGGAGAAACAATCCTTGTACATACATTTGTCAATCTGGTCCCATTTATGTCAATTAAAAGTATTGCTTTTGACTTCAAGGGAGTCTAGTCACACTTGTGTACTGTTCAGAAAGTGCTCTGGAGACTTTTCAAGAGAAAGGCCTTTTTTCAGTTAGAGGTTAAAACCTGTACACACTAATGATGAATAGTATTTAAATAAACTTAGCAATATTATTTAAATTTGAAGATGTAAGGTATTCAAGTGTTCAATGCAAAACAGCAGATTTCTGATCAATAACATTTTTTGAATGGCTATCATTAATCCTCTACATCTGACAGAAATAAAGAGAATATCTTTAATCTAGGATTGATAATTTATACAGGGTGAAACTATAGATTTAGTGCAAATTTACACATTCTCTTTTAGAAAAATTCATAAATTCACATGGAACAGAAGGTGCCATGCGGTGAACACTACAGTTTAACACCAGGGAGTAGGACCCAATGAAATGATGGCTACTGACCCACACAGTGACCTTTGCTTACAGTCTCACCAAACAACCACTGCTGATGTCTGTTACATAAAGGACAGAATGGTAACAGGATACACTCTAGGCAAGAGGGTAACCTCTCCCTCCACTTAAAGTTGTTTTCAAGTTTCTCGCACTGATACAATCAAAAAGTTGGTAAACTGTGGACTTTTTTTCATGCAAAATAGAAAAAGCCTATAACCTTAATAAAGAAGATAATAATAATGGTATTTTCCCCTCTTGATTTAAAATAGAAAAGATCACATGGCATTGCCTGGCATGGAAACTCAACCTAAGAGCTCAGTTAACAGAGGAACACAGCATAAGAGTAACATTAAAAGCACATAGTGTGATTCACCCTAAAACAAACAACAAGGAAGTTAAACATTTTGCGACAAAAATAAGAGAAAAGAAGTGGATATAAATGAGATTAAGTTTTGGATTATGAAAGGGTATGAAAAATTCAACAATAGGCAGAGCATACACATGCAAGAAAAAAAAACCAAAAAAACACCGGGTGTTTTTCATTATGTCATTAGTTCAAGTTCTTCCTAAATGAAGAATCAGTCCGACCAGAAGAAATACGTGGTGGGTTTTTATTCAGGGGAAAAAACCCTGTTACAATAGCATCATAACTCTTTTAAGCATAGAAACATGCTAATTAGAATGTGTGCTAACAACTCCAAAAGTCTTTCTTTTATTTATAAAAATAACTATTTCACTAGCATAGAGAGTTTTACAATTAATCTAAGTACTACAGCATTCTCATTTTGAAAAGAAATCCTTCTATGTCAAAACATAAGACTCCATTCTACCTTTATGAAGTATTAGTACATAATTTTTCTGTGTATTAAGCAAGATTTTAAAGTTATAAGAGTACACTGTGTGTACATAAGGGAACATTTTGCGGGTTTTTTACACTCACCTGTCATGGACTGGTATCTCTCAATTTAGTTCTCCCACTAAAAAGAAAACCACAAGCCACTCCCCTCTTCTTCCCCTGAGAAACACAAAGGGCAGAGATTGCAGGTTGAAATAAGAAGACTCCTGGAAACAGGATTAAATAACAAAGACATCTTTTTTTTATAGGTACCTAAGATTAGAAAGGTTATTTCAGTAAAAACTGAGTGTTCAGACCCCTGCCAGCCAAAGTTGTATCCCCTATCAGCCACGTGCAGCCTGAAGCAAAGTTAGACTGAGATACAAAGCTTGAGAAGTTAAAATAGTTTTGAATGGGAAGTGAACCTCTTTTTTTTTAAAAGTGTAAATATGTTTTGCAAGATCCCAGCATATCAGAGAAATTCTCAGAAATAAACCTTCAACAACAAATTAACCACTGAAGTTTATCTTTTTCAGGAGGATAGAGGGACAGAGCATCTGCTGAGCACAAGTAGCTTACAAAGACCATGATGAAAATAAAAATACCCCAGAATGCAGTATGTGGAGAGAAGCCACATCCACTTAAACAAATTAGTATGTATTACAGCTCAATTTTCCTTTTTTTTTTCTTTTTTTGGAAGAGCACTGCCTATGTGGCACATGGCAGCATACACTTGTTTGAGTACCAAATGCCTTCTGCTTCCCCTGACTGGAACATCAGTAGCACCCAGGCTGCATCCCAAAAGAGAGCTCAGTGCAGGTCTGAGTGCCCAGTGAATCACTGTCTTCGTCTAATGAAGCACAACCACTTTCACATCCTGTTTACAGGCACAACATGGTGATGTATAGACCTTGCTAAAGGCAGAATTATATAGCAACACTCTTTAAAGAAACTCAGATGAAAATATAGGTCTTATAACAAATTGGGCTGCTATTTCCTAGTGATTCTTCCACTGGTTCAACTAAACATGACAGAATTTTATTAAAATATTAAATCTTTATATAAATCTTTACGCATTTCTCTCTATTCAGCTTCATAAATGAAAGAAAGATTTTGATTAAATGTAAGAAATAAGGTACATAAGACAGCTTCTGGTCTCTCTCACACAGGAAGGATTACAAACAAGTTGTGTCTGAACTTGCACTGTAACCTCCCACCATTGAGCACCACCCCAGGGAACCTGCTCATCAATATAACCACTGCCCTCCTCTGAGCACAAAGGGAGATCAGGGCTAGCTTGCCACAGACAGCCTTCTCCTATGATCATTGAACTCAAAATGTTTTAGTCAGACATGAAAGAGGGAAAGATAGATAAAAACCAGCCTGACCTCCTCAACATTCATGGGGAGACTCAGAAGCTGCATGTCATCAGTGCAAGGCAGGACTGCGATACAGATGCTGTAATGAGACTGCACAGTTGGTGGCACAGTCTCAGCCTGATTTTTGATGCAAAAAACCTCCACTGTCTGGAAAAGAAAAAGCAGAGATGACCAGAGTTGGTGAAGTCATAGATCCCTTCACATTTTGCCAGGGCAAAAAGGACAACCTCTTTTCACTCCTGATACAATCCTAGGAAGTGAGAGGATAAAAGATTGTGTAGGATTCAGTGTCATTTTCAACCAGGCAAAGGGATTCAGATTTATCCTCACTGTAATTAAGTACAATTTGGCTTGTTAGGAATTCTGAAAAAGTACCAATGAGCTGATAAATCCACTCTTTATGCTAGAAAATGCATCCTTGTCAGAGCAGGGATTTATTCATGAGTGGACCAATTTCAGTTTATGGGAAGAGAATCGCTGTGCACTGGCTCTGTGCTAATGTGAAAGAAAACCATCTTAAAACCTAAACTTTCTGACAACTCAAAGAACTTCTGAAAACTTTTCCAACTGCACTATGGAAAAAAATTGAAACCTATGAAAAAGTTTAGAACATGGAGTATTGCCAATGTGCCTGACACTTTATGCAGTGGGTTCCAGCTTTAGTGAAGGTATATGCATCCCAGCTTCCTTCCACCATGGAAAGTAAAGCTGAGATTTTCACACATGTCTCTTTTTTCCTTTCCAAACAAAGCACTTCTATTCAAAACAATGATTAACACTCTCCTTTTAAACAATAAAAAAAACACTCTACCTGGAACCAATCCAGTGTTTTATCTTGTAGATCTATCACTTATCTCATTCTTTGAGCTTCTTTGCTCTGAGGCATTTCAGAAGAAGTACTTAGATAAGAGCCCAGCCCAGCATAAAGATGCTACCACAATAAATGGTAGGCAGGCAGCACTAGCACCTGGGCACCAACACTGCAGCAAGCCCCATGTTCCTTTGGAACCAGGAGCCCAGGCTGCAGAAAATGATTTCACCAACTGATATTTTGAATGCTTACTTTTGAGTGCTTGAAAATCCTATGGTGATAATTCCAAGAGTAGATGTGCATTATTAATATGCTATTACAAGTATTTTTATATTCTTTTTCTCTCCACGCAGCCTTACAATCACTTATCAATTGCACCACTCCAAGGGCATGGTCTAGTGCGCTGCCTCAGTGGGAATTAGTGCTGATTGCCCCACTGTACATCACCTATGTTAGCTTTTCTTTAAAAGGTTCTCACTTCGATCCTGCTGGTTTATAGTTCAACTTAGGTCCTGCTGTTTTGTAATTCAGATATAGCACACAGAAGGGTTTGGATTTACCCCAGGATATGTTTTACAGAACTGCATTTAAAACCAACATTCACTTTTATTGAAATCATTCATGCTGTAAGTTTTAGTCTGCTTGAGTGAAAAAAGAACATAATCTTTCTACAGTGATAAAATACAGGATCTTTTTCTATGCAGAAAAAAAGAAGTTGTTCCACAATAAAAAAATTCTACTTAAATGCTCATTTGATTTTTTTTCTCTTTGTAAATGTAGAGCACACTCCTTTTCTGAGGTTCAATATCCACAGTATACATTTTGTAAAAATTAAGTCTTACCCAGATTGTCCACACAGATTAATATTACTGAACGGCCTCACCTGGAGAGTGGAGGATTTGCTTTGTTCAACAGGCACCAGACACTGGCATCTCATTTCAAGCATGGCATTCACTACAGAAAATTAGGAGCTGTGAAAAAAAGTCAGTGGATTATTATCACATTTCACCCTGTGCTCTTACAGCATTTCATCCAATCCTTTTGCGATCCAAGACATTTTGATTCACAGCCTTCTGCCAGTTAGCTTAACATTTACCAGGGCCTGCATGAGAAAGGTGCTGTGGCTCTGCCTCTCCTGATCAACCCAGGCTCAGCTGGGCCACAGAGATGAGCTACAGCTGGCCCTGGAACCCCACGCTGTATTGCTCTGTGCTTCTAGGGCTATATAATTCTCGGCCAAGAAAAAGCCATTTGAGGGAAATTTAAATGCCTTCTGCTATTTCTGGCACAGGGAAGGACTGCAAGGCATTGTTGAACCCATCTGCATTTTCAGCACTGAACAGCATGTTGTTTATTCCATATCAAGCATCAGATTTCCCCATATGAAAGGCAGGAAATACCTCTGCAGCCACAGAGACCCTTTTAGGTTGGGGAAAATAAAACAAAATCACAATAAGAACTCAGAGAGGAACCATGCTGGGTCACATCTCTTGACAGTTGTCTACAATGAGCTGATCACAGAGAGGCTGCCAGTCTGCTGACAGCAGGAGAGTTACCATAGAAAATTCTATACAAAACAAAATAAACAAAACAACAATTACAGTAACATTGATAAATCCATTAGCCTCTTACCGATACATTATGCCTATGGAACACTGAGGTACTTGATGAAGATGCTGTCACTGCCAGAAAGATTTTCTCTCTGAGATAAAGCGTGAATTAATTCATGAGATGCAACACAAATGGACATTGCTTTTGCTAACTTGCAAAGCATCATCTAATCTATGACTGTATTTCAGCTCCTTCTAACTTCTGGGTGAGTGCTTCTCATACCTTTTTAAAGTATTTTGCAAAATCTTATTTTCCAAAATCCTGAACTTCTACACAAAACATCAATATAGGAGCACTTACATTAAATTAGACTTTTTAGTCTTGAGTTAGTAGATTGTACTCTACAGGATCAAAATTAAACTCACCATACACATTTTAGTTTCCTGCCTAGGAAACTACACAGAAATCCTTTAAATATCCAATATCCTACTACCCGAATCTGAAAGAGGTGCTATTTAACATATATTAAATTTACACATTTAGAGATCATATACGTGTAATCCATGTTTTGTGCATATGTGTGTGTGCATATGTACACAGCACATATGTATGCAGTAAATGCCAGCTCAGTGCACAACCTACCTATATAGAAATTACAGAAAAATATTTTACTGTTCCTTTACATTTATTAAGCCATATCCATGAAACTACAGAGCCTAAAAAGAAATAGTGTGGACCACATGCAGAGATGGCTGAGCCAAAATCCATTCAACCACTTCACCCCCTTGTCAATTCTCCCTTCATTGACATGGATTGATACATAAACAGGGAGGATGCATCCAAACAAAGTGGCACGTTACTAATTGCACCATCTTCATTAATACTGCATTATGTGTCTCTGTAGAGAATTGACAATGCAAAAAGATGTCAAGAGTTTATCAAAATGTGCATATAAATATTTGGTCTAATTTTTAACATGAACATACTAGCACTCTCTGCTTCAACAGCCCAAACTGGAGAAAGGGTTGTTTATCAGCTGCTAACCAGGAACAAAAGGCAAATAGCCTTAATTTCCCAAACATTCAGAGCTATTTGCATCTTTCCTGTGCCCCTTGGATAATTAGGGATCACTGCAGAATAAGAAATCCTCACTGTGCTACAGAGATATCTGTCTGTAAACAGAGCACTTCCATTTGTAAAAAACTCTTAACAAAAAGACAGATAAGGAGAGGTCTTTATCAGAGTCACACAGAACTTCAGGAAAATCACTGCATAAGGACCAGTCAGAAGATTTCTAGACAGGAAATACCAAAATAAATAGAAAGCCATCTTTTTGCCCAAGTGTCAGAGAAAGACTGCATCTTATATTTGTTTTGTTTGTAACTGTTTAAAAATATCTAAATAAACATCCAACCTCAGTCAGAGTGACAATAGTGTGTGCTAACAATCAATGTGGATTTAAATGAAAGCATTTGTGGAGTGTTTTCACAAGGGCAGGAGATCAGGATTAAATAAAGAGGTATTGCAGCAACTGTGAGTGCTGCAGAGTCTGCAAAGGATCACTCATTTCAGCAAGTGCAGAATGGCAAGTTCCTCACCCATGTACTGATCAACACTTTTCATCTCTGAGCAAAGCTTTATGTTTTTAGCAACGAATAACTGCAAAAAGGACAAATACGATGAGAACGTGCAGAATCTCTTTTGTTTTTTCCACCATTCTCTGCTCCTCTTGGAGACTAAGAATTTGGGCACTTGAGCACTGGCAGAACATATACTATTACAAGTAACATGTAAAACTGTGACCAGCCACAATGTACCAAATAAATAAATATACAACTAAGTACAGTATTTTTCATCCAAGTTTAACTCTGCAACTGTTTCAAAACAGAACCAGCTGCTCCTAGAACAGGAATGAAGAGCTTTCTGAGAGTCATAAATGGATTTTTTTCTGCCTGTACTTCAAGCCTTTCTTCACTTTCCCACTTTGGCAGAATCCTCACTGAGCACTTCTTCCATAGAACTGAGATCCCAGATGGCATCCTACCATAATTTGGGTAATATTTTTTTGTGAGAACTACGGCTATTAATAATTAGAAATTAATGACTCAAGGGACATATTGTCCTGAGAAACCTGTCAAGCTATCTTTTAATCTTGTAATTAAAGTTCAAACGCTTTCTGTCATGTAAAAATCTATCCATTCTAAGAAATATTTCAGTCATTAGTGTATAATTTCATTCATTTACAGACAGCAGTATACTAATTAAAGTCAGCATGGAATCTGGAGGTTGCCTATTAGTTTTTTGCCTTCCTCTTTATTTATTTCTGATGGTTATCTTTAATGCTGTTAAGATGCAAATACAGATTCATGCAATTAAAGCTTCCTAAAACCTGTTTAATTTCACAGGGTTTTCTTGGGACAAAGATAACTTTCTTTATAGCAGCCTGTGTAATCTGTTCCCTGCATACGAAGGTGAAACAATGTTTGTACCACACCAGCATTTTGGCTATTGCTGAACAGTTCTTGCCCAGGCAAGAATCAAGGTTTTCTCTCCAACCTCACATGCACTCAGAGGCCAGCAGATTAGAGGTGGGCAAAAGGCTAGAAGGGAACACAGCTGGGACAGCTGCCTGCACTGACTAAGCAGACATTCCATTCCATACAATGCTGTGCTTAGCAATAAAACCTCAGGGAAATGGGTAGGATGTGGGGATGTTCATGATGGCATTTGTCTTCCCAAGAAATCATTACACATATTTGATGGGAGAGGGAGAGATGATTAGGACAGGAGTTTTGCTGTGGGCTGGGGTCAGCCCACCACATCACTCCTTCTGAATATTTTCTCTAGCTATTATCCATCCTGCCTCCTGTGCATTTCACTCACTGCATTCAAATCACCACTTAAGTGATCCAGCAAGTGCAGTACCCTGCATACCTTCCTCAGTGAAAATAGAGAACCTCTTCTTTAAAGTTGACCTTGGTAACCAAGCAAAGTCACCAAAATCTCAAAACTAAGCAAATCATCGGAACAAGGAATACATTTAATCTGATAAATAGTCATAGAATATTCTCTCTTGGAAGGGTGATCCACAAGGATCATCAAAATTCAGCTCCTTGCCCTGCACAGGCAGTGCAGTCCCAAAAGTCACACCTGTGCTTGCAAGTATTGTCCAAACCCTCCCTGAGCTCTTGGTGATGTGACCACTTCCCTGAGGAGCCTGTCCCAGTGTCCAATCAACCTCTGGGTAAAAAATCTTTTCCTAATATTCAACCCAAACCTCCCCTGACGTAACTTCAGGCCATTCCCTCAGGTCTTATCTCTGGTCACCACAGAAAAGAGATCAGTCCTGCCCCTCTGCTTCCCCCATGAGAAAGCTGTAGAGTAGTTCATATATATAAATATAGAAAAAATGGTTTTCAAATATTGAGTTTTGAACATTTTTATTTTTAATCAACTATTACATAGGAAAAATCATGTATTTCTATTGAGGGTACCAGTATCACCCTGCAATTTTGGTGCAAACTGATCAAATCCTCCTGCTGATCACCAATTGATCAATATTTACTAGAAGAGTATGAAGAACTACTGAACAATTTCAGTAGTACTAAACAATTTGAAGAACTACTGAAGAATGTTCTTTTGCATAGACAAGGCTTTCACAGTACAACTGTTTAATATACCAGAAATACCCATGCAGTGATAATTCTGTTTAAACATTTACATAAGTGAGGACCCTGCCCCATCAGAGCACAATACACTTGGAAACAAACCTTCTCACATGATAATAGCCTGCTTCTGCCCTACATCCCTCTGGCACAGGAGCAACAGCTCTCTTTATTGACAAGGCACCCAAGTAACTAGGCAAGATCTTGAATTCCTAGTCTTGCAATTTTGATAGGCAGACTGTAAGGAGGGAGCAACCAATTTCTATCAGAACACAAGCAAACAGGCTGAAGAGGAAAATGTTCATAACTGAGCAGAATGTGCCAAATATTGAGCTATCATTAGTTGAAGGCAAACCTTCAAATGCTTTGAAATCCCAAGCCTTCCCCCTTAATAGCTGTAAGTAAGCCATTTTCTCCAAGTTCCACAACAAACCCAACACCAGTGAAAAATCAATATGTGCGTTTCAATAGTCAGAGTTACAAATACTCACAGAAAGTAGTATTATTATAAAGTCCTTGTGCAAAGCAAGTAAGTGGGTCAGAAACTATTTAACCACCAAAAATGCAACTATTATTGAGGACAACTGACAGTGCAGGAAATGTTTCTTTGAAATTGAAGTGAGGTACTGGAAAAGCAGTTGTGCAAAACAAATGGTTTGATCTGTCTTTGCCATTGTGGCGCAGTTTTCCTTCTCAATACTTCAGGTCTCAAAGAATAACAAAATCTATTTGATAGGTTCCCATCAGAGCTACAGAAATACTTGTGAATAGCATTGCCTGTTATCTTTCTCTATCAGTATGTAGCATGCTAAATCCAGTGCATGCAAACAGTAGAGTAGATTCCATTTCCATGCAAAAATCCCAATTCATTATGCTGACTGCACACTGTATGGGATGGAGGGGAGAGAGAATCAATGAGAGGCAGGGTGGGTTGATTACATGCAGAGATTTAACTGCTGACACAAACATGTACTCTTCAAAATCAGGTGTACAAAAGGCTTCAATTAATCTTTTGAATCTTTCTTTTAGTGACTAATAACAATAAATGTGACAGTGTCTGTCTACATATAGATTATAAAGGAGCAACTACAAACATTAACATTTCAAGAGCAAAGAAAGGGTTTTCGGTGTTTCTTTACTAGCAAAGAACAAAACAAAATAAAATAACAAAGATCTTTACATAACCAAACTGTATTACACTTGATGCCAATAGCTTCCACCTTTACCATATTTTCAACACATCCCAGAGGTGAGAAGGAGTGACCTAGCACCTTAAATATGGAAGAGAGACAAGTAACAGACACTTGTCTGCTGCATCCATTTATTGCTGCAGTAATGTAGTAGACAATACCACAGAAACCATAAAATTGCAAGATCTCCTCCAGGAAAAGATGCATAATGACATAGGAAAACTAATTCATGGTATTTTATTTACATCACAGTTATTCCTAGAGTCCCCAGATACCACCAGTTCAGGCATATACAAAAGTGCATAACTGGACTCTGATTCACCACCTGGTGAATGGTGGAAAGGGGGAAATAACACCTATATGGCCTTTTCCCAGTGAAAGATATTCCTCATCTTTAAAAAAAAATCCTAAAAATAATCCATTCTCTTCCAGCATATTTACTCCTGCCTAGACAGAGAACAGCTTCAAACTGAAATTTCTGCAGTCTAAATAACATCTCACGTCTTTCATCCTAGTCCTACAATCTGCAGCAGAGATATGAAGTCAACAAACCAGGAGAGCGTAGACAAAAAAATCCCAAATTCCATGTTTATCAAATATTACCCTTAATCTTCCATTGTCTTTCATGTGGAGAATAGTTAATAGTCCATATTAATAAAATTATAAGCATTTGCTTGAAAGTATGTGGTGAAGGGGGTAAATATGGCTTCACTTTTTTTCTTAATGTCTGCCCCCCCCAAATAGGAACGGGGACTCCTTACTAAGGAACAATCATCATTTTGCAAGCAGAGACAAACAGATATTGGAAATGTTACTTTGGAAGCTGGTCCCTTTTGGGAAAAAAAAAAATCCAGAAAACTCAGTGTCTCATTCACATTTCTTAATATTCTGTATCTAATAGTGAAAAAACCTCCATTCCTTTAAAATCCGAATAAAACCATATTAAACAAAGCAGCCTCATATGTGTTTTCTAGCACAGCTGAAGTGTTCTCACATTGGCTTCAACTCAACAGAAACACATCAAAAGTGAAGAAGCCACACAGAATAGTAATACATTGAGCAATTTCCTGTAATAAATAATCCCACTATGGTTTGATTTTGGGGTGGTCAGAGACAAGCAACTGACAAGAACTGAGAAATATCTTGTTCAAACCAACAGGATTTCTAGACTGAGCTAGATCTAGCCTAAACCCTGACTACAGCCCTGCTTCTCAGGGTCCTTGAGTCTAATCCTTCACACACTTTATCGTTGCCGGCTCAGATTTGCTAGCAGTTCGCTGCTTTATTCTGGTTTTAAAAGACTATGAAGCTGAAACAAGCACTAATTAGAACATTTCCAGTGAAACAAGTTAATGTTTTCACCTGGAAGATATCCAAGATACAGTGGGATTAGTTTCTAGCTAAAGCAGCTGAAATTAAAATCTTGGCTTTTCAAAATTGAAAATGGTCAACTTCTGTGCAATTTTGTTGTGCAGTATCACTAACACATTCCAGTCTTGTTCTAATGTGGAAAAAAAAAGACAAAACCTGCAATCCCAAAAAACTGATGAGAATCAGAACTGTTCATTCCCTCTGTTCATTTTTTGTAAAATACTCATAATACTCAGCACCCAATAGTGTATGAAATTAAACTGGTTTGTTATTATAATTTTGAGGGGGGAAAAAATAAAGGAACCCATTAGATCATTACTTAGACACTTGTTCTTCACTTAGACACTTGTTCTTCACTGCAAGTACAGAAATTGAAAGCTACTTTCAACAGCTCTTAAATTCTAAATCCTTAG
>JBBMKD010000102.1:93634079-93685841 GCA_037834095.1 Argya squamiceps | reverse complement strand
ACTTAGACACTTGTTCTTCACTGCAAGTACAGAAATTGAAAGCTACTTTCAACAGCTCTTAAATTCTAAATCCTTAGATAACATTTTGAAGTAGAACCTCCAGGACTACATTGCTTGATCTCATCTGAAAGCATGGCAGCAGCATGTTGTGAGGATGTAGCAGAGATGGGCTCACACCAGCACACAGATGTTTTTATGCCAGAGACATCACCAGGCTCATGTGCTGTATCAAAATAAAGATGAAAGGAAGTATTAACTTGGGACCTTCCTTTGTTTCTTCCTGCTTTACCAAGATATCTTCCTCTTTAATTTGCATAAAACTAATTTTGGGGTTTTTGAAGTAAAAGATCTTTTTGAATCAGGTCTCATGGGCTTTGCCATATATCCATTTCTTCAGACTTTAAGCCAGGCTCCGCATTAGCTCAGTCACCACTTAAACATAATTGCCTAACAATCTGGAAAAGTACCAACTATATGCAATAAAAGCACGAGCATAAGAAATATTATTACTTTTAAACATAAATCAAATACCAGTGATAATTCCCCACAGTGCTGAAACAGTATGTGTAAGGAAAGAATGATACATCCCTTAAAAATTACTGTCCTCATTTATTAAATCCTCCAGATGTATTTCATAGACCTTGTCTGTCGCTAATCGTCTTCTTTTATGTTCCTTAATGTAACATTGCCAGATAGTCAAAGTTTCCAGTGGGGACACTGGCATGCTTTTGCACGTAATGTACCAAACCACATGCCCATCAGAAATTCACAAATTCCATGGAGGTGCTTACATTTGAAAATCAAACTCAGAGTCTGGAGATCAAAACAGGTAATGAGCACATATGACCGTGTCTTTGCCACATTAAGTGATTTTATCAAGTCCTTTGATTAATAAAGAACAGTAAGATCTGACACTGCAGGTATTTTGCAGCACATCACCTGCAAAAATGGTTTAAAAACTGCATTTAGAAAAAGACCCCAGATTTTGAAACTTTTTTGCATTAATGCTGCATCTAGAAATTCTTTACAATCTATATATACTGCTAGTACCATAGACATGGGTAGGCATGGATCATAATATACTGAGACTTGCAATAAAAAGAGCAAAGACACAACTTCAATTTGACACAGGAAGAAGGAAAAAAAAAATCCATAGCATTGCCAGTGCCTTAGTCCTGCAGGAGTGCCAAGAACTTGTTAATTGGGATCCCCAGGTGCTCCCAATGTACAGCTGCCCATGCTGTACATTACAACACAAACGACAGCTCCCCCATGGTCTCTGCCAGACTTGGAAAATAGAACAGAAAAGGAAAAAGGATTTTCTCTCCTGATCTCAATATCTGTACAACAGCAATACACCAAACTCTTAAATCACCAATACACCCAACCATCCCCACAAACAAATTCATCTCTATTAATTGCTAAGTTTAAAGTTTCACAGAAAGATTTACACTGTCATCCTGACCATCACTATGGCTGAAGGGAGACACCCTCACTCTGGCTGGATACAGGTGACAGAACCCTTACACTTTTATTTCATTACTGACTTGTGATATGATGAACACAGACCATCAGAGTTCAGGTCAGGATTTCACTGCTTTTCATCTCTCATTTCCCCTCAAGTCCTCACCTTCTCAGAACATTGTAACTGCTGACAAGACTTTGTTCTGCAGTTTCTACTACACATACATAGTTCCTTAAATACTTGTATATTCTCAGACCTTTATTCTCCTGTTTGTACTTATTGATTTCAATTCTTCTCTACTATTATTGTCTTCTCACAACTGAGTTATTGGTATGAAGTATTTTAAACTCATCTGTGTGAAAGTGCCATGGAAAAGCAAACCACATTGCCTTAAAGGTTTGATAGCTTTATGTAGTCACAAATGAATTTTCTGCTAAATAAAATATGAAAAGAGTCCACTATAAGTAATGCTGGGAAAATTAATCTCATTCCACCAAAAATAACATATTCAAAAGTTAAAAATAAAGTCTTTCAAGAAAAATAATCTAATTGGGACTACATCTTCCCCCTCTCCTTTGTATTCATGAAGTTCAAACTTTCTCTGTAGGTTTAAATCTCTTCCCACTCGTCTTTTCTTTTTCAGCCAGAAAACCAACAGCACTGATGTCCCAGTGATGAGGAATGACTCACCAGCAAGTGCTGAGTCACAATCACACCAAATACTCTCTTACATCTTGATGGAGCATCAAATTCAATAGCTTTGCTTAGTCACTTGAGCTTGCCCTAATTCCTATGATTCACTCAATTTCAAAACTTTGATTTCTGATTTCTTGTTTTTGTTGGCAAGATATATTCAGTCATATAACACTTATACAACTCTTAAAGCAGAATGGTTGCAAGCCATCACTAACCCCCAGTCAGACTCCGGGCTTCAGACACAAGGTGTGTCATCAAATCCAAGCGGCCAATATGCCACAGGGCACATTGGATTAATTTGGAAGTGCTGATCTCCCACTCTTTGCACACCTACAAAGAATTTCAGCTGACATTGGAAGATACATGCATTAGGATTTCATCCTGCCCTTACTCATGCCAGCAACAACCTACCATCAGCTAAAAGTGTGACCTTTCTCTGGGAGGGCTCCTCAGCCTGACAAGGTAAGACACAAGAAGCAAGTGCTCAGCAGTTTACGCCGAGGGTATTTCACCATGATTAAACAAGACAGTGTTGGAGTGACAGATTTCCGATTCCTTAGTCATTTCAGTTTGTTACCTTTGTCCTGTCTGAAGGTAGATAAAGCAAAATTACTTTACCTAACTGTTTATCTGTTCATCCAACTACTTATAATATAGAAGAAGCAAAGTTTGGCCTGAATTCAACTAAGGTAATAAATTTATTTCTCTTCACAGAAACTGACAGCGATGTTTTATCTAATTACTCCAAGCATTTCAGCCATAATCCAGAGAACTTCTCTAAAAGGTTGAAGGCAGGCTAGCGTGGGGGGATGAAGGAAACTCATCATGGAGAGAGGGAAAGGCAGACACAGTGAATAGATTACTGATGATTACCACACTGCAGTACCTACAGGAAGCAATTATCACTACACTGTTATTTATTCTTCTGTCTTCAGGCACAGTTTTTGTGCTTCCTCACTGTGCATTTCTGCAGCAGCTGCACTCACAATTGTTGTGCTGGTTTAGTGGTTAATAAGCCTGTTAGTGCTGAAGGCACTGAGCCAGTTAGGCACATTCAGAAAAGTTTCCCTTATGAAAACATACTGTGAGGAAGGCAGGGGTCATCTTTGGGGATAAAACAGACCACACAAAATCATATGGAGTTCACAAAAAACCTATAATGAAGGTTATATGTCTTTACCCTTGCTGAAGGAACTACAGCTTTGAAGCTTCTTTGGCCAGCTATTCTGACTTCAAGAATAGTCAATAATGGTATTAAAAAAAAAGCCAAGGGAAAAAAAAAAATATTTAACCTTTTGTCATAAAAATGAAGTGTAGGTCATATGTTCTCTATAGGCGACAAGTTCCCAAGTCCTCCTTCAGGTGTTTACTATGGTACTACATTTTTTAAAGAAGCTCACCCTAGTTACAAGCTTTTTTCTCTGAAATATTGCCCTTCTCCATTATATACTCTAAAGTAAGTAAATTATAGGCATATCTCAATCGATCTAAAGAACTCTACAAAAAGTGCCTTTCCTACAGATACCTGAGACTCATAAAACTATTTTGACACTATTGCTCTAGACATCCAAGATCCACCAAGACCCCTAAACAGAAAGCAAAGACAGCCATGGCAAAATTAATTCTAACTCTCCCTTTCCACCTCCACCTGGGCTGAATTACTGAATGTCTATATCAGTGTGAGAATGAAACACAATGCTTCAAGGGAAGAAACAAGAAATCCACCCCAAATCAAATCATAATGGGCATCTTAACACTCACCTGGTTCTGGTGACTGGTCTAATGTATGTAGGGGATAAGCTTGAATCCAGACCTCACACTAAAGAAAGAATTCTGTGGTGGGTATAGTAAAAGCAGCCTTGGCACCTGCATGTCCTTTTAAAATTCTGCTTTACTCAAAAGCTGAAAAAGTTTCATTCAAACATGACTATCTTGAAGCTTTAGACAGAAAGAAGTCAATTTTTGACATAGTGATTTTGTTTCAGCTGAGAACAATAATTCACCAGGAAAATACCAAGCAACTTTATCAAAAACTACCTCCTCCTTTGTACAGAAATACACAACACCACCCTGCTCAAAGGATATGAGCTTGTATTTCTAATTATCAGTCACAGCAGCAGTAGGGCAGCCAATACCTCTCTTTTTTTCAGAGCTTTGACATGATAAATGTTGGAGAGCTGCTACTGATATCAAAACTGACCAGCAGGACCACAGCTGGAGGGAAGAAGAGGCAGAAAATCAGGACAAAAGTAGTAAATACCATACATATGGCATGTTTTTATATGTCTTATTTATTCAAACTGTAAAAAAACACCTTCTAAAATCCTCAAATCCTATTTTTAACACAGCTGTCTGCTCATGCAGCTCAGTGACCTTGGTGCACAGCAAAAACCAATACAGTTACTGAAGACTGATTTCAATAACTTTCTGGAAAAGGTCCAAAGCAGCTTCTGCAGTCTCTGCATCAAAAACACCACAGAAAAAGAAAGACAAAGTAGCTGCTCTTAAATCTGGCATAAGACTTGCGCAGTTTTCTGCAACAATTTAATTATAATATATTTTCTATGGGCAGGTGTCCTGGTTCCAGCCAGGACAGGGTTATTTTTCCCAGTATGCAGGAGGGGGCATGGCCAGGTTATTCTGTACCACCTCACATCATTGCCAGGGCACAGGACAAAGACTCTCTTCCAGGGAGAAATGGTTCCTTCCCTGGCACAGGGAGCTGTACAGTATTTTCTATTATTGGTTGTGTTTTCCATGTAAATTGTTTCTTTTCTTGCACCCTCTGTCATTAGTATTGTTGCTGTTACTGTTTATTTTCTTGTCCCATTGCTGTTTCCAGTGAATTATTCTTATCTCAACCAATGATCTTTGCCTTTGGGCCTCCAATTCTGCTCTCCATCCCAAAGTGGGGAAGGGGAAGGCAAAAGTGGAGGGAACAAGCAGCAGCGTGGTTGTGGTGGGAGCACTTAATTGGGGAATACCATTCCTAAACCATGACAAGACTGTCAGGCAATTACACCCCACCTGCTACTTACCATGGCTACACACTGGGATTATCAAAGAGCTACCACATTTCTATTCTTGCATCCAACAGTACAATGTTTGCTTGGCTACAATTTATTCTAATCAATGGAAGAGTTTTATTTCTGAATTATGGCATTTTTACCATTATTGTCAAGGGAAAGTGCTGCAATGCTGGTGCTTTGTTTTTTAAAACACTCCATTACTAAGTATTTGCTAGTTTAAATATTGTTAACCATTCAGCTACCAAAATATTTTATTCTTCCACTGGACCCATCAAAGCAAAGAAAAAAAAAAAAAAAGAGAAACATTCCACCCCAACCACCACTGGTAATCTATGCAGTAGCCAAGTGTACCAGGATATTAGTTTATATACAGAAATGAGGATCTTCTTATTCACCATGCAAATCTCTTCAATCCTTAAGCACTCCATCAGGAGTCTTGAACCTCTCTGTACACAATTTAAACTGCTTGCTGCAGGATGCCAAATATATATTCACAGAGACAGAGTATTACCAAAACAAATATCAAGGCACAAACAAAACCAGACTTTAACCAATGATTGAGCAGAGCCAGTTCAGTCTCTTCAGTGATAGAAATGGTCTTGATGTCATATGTCTTTGAAAACTATTTAAACACTGGTCTTTTCATATCTTTATTCACACAGATCTTTCTGTGAAATATTTACCCATGACCAAGTGGACTATGTTGCTTATTTGCAATTGGTCAAGTAGTGCCTTTTGTGTTCACTGGATGTGCAATGTTTGCAATGAGCTTGAGGTAAAGAAGCTTCTCAGAACTCTAGAGAATAAAATCTGGAAAGATCAAGGTTCACCAGTCTGTTAGTAGCAGGGGGAGAAAGGAAATTTATCAAAAGAAACCCAACCAAACAAAACAAAAAAAAAAACACACCAAAAACCCCATAGCTTTTTAAGAGTTCAGTCCTGGCTTCAGAGCAAACTCCTTCAGAAAGAGGGACCAGCAAGACTTTAGAGCAGGTCTGAGAGATGTGACAAATCAGGAATTCATTATGATGCTGATGTCAGACCCCTTATCAGATGTGCCCATCTAGGAGAAAAGCCACCCTGGTTACAGATAAGGTCTACAACACCCTGTAGTTCATTCCCTTAAAAACTGTCAGAATTACAATACTACGTACTCATCATTATTCCTAGGGGTTTCCTGTACTGCATTTATTTTAAAAAGCAGACAAAACAAATGAACACCAAGGGGGGAAAAACAACAAACAAACAGAAAAACCCAAATCAAAGAAAATAGCTTAAGTGGGACCTTGTATTTCTGAATCAAATCACAACTTTAAATGCTGTAAAAAGGAATCTCTTTCTTTCTATAAGGCCTTTTAATGAGTTTCCAAATTTTGCCTTTTTGTCATCAGACATTTCCTTTTCAGGCTTTCATGGGCCTGAAAAAGAGAGAAAAAGACATTTCTCAAGCAGAGACAGAATGATGTCTAACCATGTCAGCTGATTGGCAGAATTCTGACAGATGTCACATACATATTAGCAGGTAGGAGATAGGAATTAGGGGGGAAACAAAAGTCAGGATGTTCTTGTTGAAGTAACTACCAAGAATATTGCAGCCAAAACTAACATTTTTTTTATCTGCCAGTTTATCACCTCCCTCAAGTTTCCTGTCAAGAGAGACTGCTGCACATTTTGCAAATTTGCAGTTTGGTTTATTTTACTTAAATGGGCAGCAAATGCCACACTTAAAAAGATATCACAGAAAAATAGACAAGATGTCTCTACTCCTTTACTCTTGAAGTTGTATCTTGACTGTGTCCTTTCTCTTGACCTGTTGATATGAGGCAGAGGAGAGTAATCTGTGAAGGAAGCATTGCTGCAAAACTGAGGTCTTCTCAAAATAGTCATTGTAACAGCATTGCTGGTTAGAAAAGTTTTATAAATTCTGAGTCCATAGCTTCTCTTCTCCCCCACCTTTTCCGAATAATAATGAAAACTAGATAACTATAAACTGCTACACGCCTTGCACAACAACAAAGTTTAAAAAATCTTAAATAAAAAGTCATAAAGATATGCCTAATGACATGTTGTAAGCACAACATATCCGAGGCCAGGACTTTCATCATGATTTTATTTTGAAAGTATAAGATCACATATATCTTTCATCACATTTGCTCATGCATGCTCATCTTTCTCATGCTTTGAGATCAGCATTTACTACAAAAATTCAAACATTACTACATCTTCCAACATGGACTCCATTGTTTCACCTTCCAATAATATTAAAACAACATCCTGCCATTCTTCTTTAGGATAAAACAACATAATATTGCTCTTATTTTCTACAACAATGATAAAATTCTACTTCGATTCTGTGCATGTTCCCTTTTATGCTCCAGATAACTCATTAAAGCTTAACATGTTCTGTACTCAGTATAAACCTAACAGTCCAACTTTTCTTATTTTCCTGCCTTCACTGTAGGTGAAAATATTAGGCAGTTAAACTCCTAAATACACTCTAGGCACCACCTAACTCATTTTTACAACAGTGTCAATGAATCCAAGTGCAACCACACCACAAATTCAGCATCCTTCCAATCCAGCAAATAAGAAGGGTGTTTTTCCACAAACAGTTCTAGACAAGAGGCAAAGGATCCCAAAACTTGCATCTTCACCACCATGAAATAACTTTTTTCCCAGAATCAACTTAAAGGTCCTTAAAAAACATCTAGCGGGCACTTGAGATTTTTTTTTTTTAACAATTAAAATTATCCACTGAGAGGGAAAGAGAGAAAATCTTAGTACTTTAGGACTAAAAAACCTAAACAAATAGACAAAACAAAACAAACCAACAACCAGCAAAAGTGACAACCTTTTGTAATGGATAAAGTCCTCGACAGAGCAAAGCACTACTCAAATACTTTTTCCAGTGCTGAAGACACAACAAAAAACAAATAAAGACACAAAAAACACAAACCCACAGGGGGAAAAGGAAAATAGATAGGAACGCAGTATTTTACATTCATTCTAAAATGTTGATATTATAGAGGGATAGCACAGGCTTTATTTTTCTGGCCTAACTGGAAATAAGAAATACAAGAAGGAATTTTGATTCAGGTAGTTTGCATGAAACACCCAACTCAGTTTTGTACATATTAAAGAAAAAGGTATTTATGTAAATATTGAAAATAGAACTGATAAAAAATGCTTATGGGCTGGCTGCAGTTCTTCTGTCTCCCTGAAAGGATCCATTGCTCTTCATGTCACCACATTACTGCTCCCAACACAAAAGAGGAGCAACTCTTCAAGCCACCACCTAAAGCTGTGGCGGATACATTTTGTAAGTAAGCAGGATAAAATCTGATGAATAGCCAAGTTACAGCAGCCTGAAAGGAGAGCAGTAATGATGACAATTCTGATGACAAGGAGACATCATTGGCAGGAAGAAATGTGCCATCATGTCACTTCCCAGCTGGGCTCTTCAGACCGTGATGCTCCTAGATTTTCTCCTGTACACAAGGTGCCATTGACTTCTTTGATCTAATTGCTCAACCTAAGTAAAAAAGCTGATGGAGTATTTCAGCTTTTTCGTTCTCCAGGTTATTATTGAAGCATTTCAATATGCTTCAATAACAGTATGCTATTTGTGTTATTCCTATTTCTTGTTCACCCCCAAGTTTAACTGTTATTCTGATAAGTCTGTTCTGTAACTATAACAAATGGCCCTGTTACAAAAACTCCTACCTTACTGTAGGGGGCTAAACACAGCCTCTTACTCAGAAGTTGCTGTAAACACAACAGTACAGCACGTAAAACATTCATAAAATCATAGAATCATGACAGCTGGAAAAGACCTTTAGGTTCATCGAGTCTAACTGTTAACTCAGCACTACCAAGTCCACCACTAAACTATGTCACCAAGTACCACATCTAGATATTATTGAAACACTCCCAGGGATGGTGATTCCACCACTTCCAATGCCTGACCAATATCCCATCCAAAACTCCCCTGGAACAACTACATATTTGAGACCTCTTTAGACAAAGATATACATTACCCTCACGTAACTTTCACCTCCAACTTTCACATTGGATTTTTACTTTTCTTCGGCACATCATACATCAGTCAGTTATAGTAGGTAGCAAAAGTCTTACATGAACAAGGTAAGATAGCAACAGTCAGTAAGTTCAGGGCAGAAGAAACTGATATCAAAAATAAGATTTCTCTTTTTTCAAAAGAAAAACCTATGAACTACATTGTGTAAACAAAAACCTGACAGTGTTTTCTCATGCTCACAACAGAAACAAAGTGCTGGAAAATTTTCCAGAGACCATCTAGCCTGTCTTAAAGATGGATTATTTATGTCTAAAGCAGTATGTACCAAATGGCTAGTTCAACCCACTTAAAGGAAGTAACCATTTCACAAAATTCAGAATATATTTATACACTATGCATGACACTGAGAAGAAGGCAGCCAAGACCTAAAAGAAATAGGGACCTCAGAGCTGGACCATCAGGTAATATTCAGGCACAAGATTAATGCTTGCATTTCTGGAGGCTGAATAGAAGAGCTGACAGAGGTGACAGGTATTTTCCATTCCAAAACAGCCCAAACTTTTTCTCTGCCAGTGCTGATCCTTTATTCTCTAACTTACCCGTTGAAAAACGGAACTTTATGAGGTGACTAAGAGATCAGTCTGATACTTCTGGCACTCCAGCCCCTCTTAAGTTTTATATGGAGTGGGAGGAGCAGCTTGGGATGGTGATAAGGAAGACAAGCAGGAGTAGCAAATTAGGTGTAGAAAACTAAGTGTTCTACTAAAATACCAAAGTCTGTGCACAAAACTTTTTTGAAGGAAAACCAGAAAATCTACTTACTCTAGAAGGACTTGAAATTCTTGGGTTTATTTTTTATTTGCAGGCAACAATCACAGAAGTTAATATTATTTGAAAATACACAGATCTGAAAGCTACAACTTTTATTTTAAAAAGCTGATAGGGAAAGAGACAAAGAGACAAAAGGAAGTGGGTTTTCCCTTCTTACAAAATTTTTCCTCATTTTCTCCATCCCAGTCAAAAAGTCTACAGCCAGCCAAGCCACCTGGATTTAGATCAGCTCTAACACTGCTACATGCAACAAAGCAAGAGGCTAGGACTGTCACAAGAGCTTAGAGAGGTACATTAGGACACTGTAGCTTTCCTCAGGGGCATGGAGATATCATGCAGCAAAAACAGAAAGTCGGACTGACTTTGGAGAAGAATCAAACCAGTGGAAACTTTCCTACATAAATGCAGCTGCAGACAAACTTTTGTCAGCACCACCAAAGGGGCACTCTCACAGCTGCTAAAAGAAAATGTATCTCTCCTCATTTTGTGTCACAGAAGAAGCAGCTGTTGAAAGTCAGCCTATGCCAGTCCAGCCCATCTGCTCAACACTCACTGCAGAAGGGCACACACAGTGAAACACAGAGAGGGAAAGCAGGGGATCCATACAGGCCATCCTTTGCTGAGATTACTACAGAGACTCTTGTCTCTGGGCCGCAAAACAGGTCAGAAATCACCCTGGATGCTTTACTTATGACTATTGCCATAGAGGGCATTATGTTCTCACAGAGATTTTGCTGTCCATGCAACCTCAGACTAAAGGAAATCTTCAGCAAATAGCTCTTGTTATAAAAAGTAGCATCTGAGCTCAGGAGAGAGCAGGGCAAGTGGAAACAGGTTCTTCTGCTGTCACCTTCCCAAGGCTATCAGCAGGGTCCTTCATCCACACTAAGTACTGTTTGAGAAAATCCACACAGCTCTGGATCCTGAGCAGCCTCTCCCTCAGCTCCTCCTTTAGGCTCTGCCACCATCCAGCATCTCTCCTGAGGCATGTAGCAAACATCCACACAGAGTGACCCCATTCTCAGGAGACTCCGAGGAGCCAGCTGGGTCCACAGGATGACAGTCCAACCTTTCCCCCAGAAAGGTGACATTGAGTACATTTCTCCAGCAAGACAAACCAAGATGGCTTTCACTGGAGATGATGATTCTGAATACATGACCTCATGCTACAGTGCATGACTTTGCACAAGGTGTCATGCAAACAGTCCAGAGGTTTAGTTTGCAGATGAATGCACTACTATAAATGCATAATTAAGTCTCCCATATACATATGAAATTAACTCTTCCCACTGGCAAGTAGTCCAATAGCTCCTAAACAACCAACATGATTTACTTCATGGACTGGCTTTACCTTTTCTCTCATGCCTCTCTCAGAAATGCTGGGGTTCCTTCAGACTTTACTTCTAAAATGCACAAACTATTTTGTAAGCCAAAACCAATACATTTTCCTCTCCTCATCCCCAATGAATGTAGCCTCTATCAGATAATGAAGACTCTGTAGAGTCCTATCTTCCAGCCATAGCAATTAATCATCTTAGTAACAGCAAACTGGAGAAAGTCAAAGAATACACTGCATAAAGGAAAATCCTATATTTTACCATTTCTTCCTTTGGAAATAATAAAAATAAAAAGCCAAAAAAACCAAAACCCAAGCCAAACCAATGAGCTCTGAAACAATGCATCTTCAAAGGTTTTCTCAGCTATCAAAACTGCAAAATGTACTGAATGATTAATAAATGTGGTCTGTGGCCAGAAGGATGAACTGCTAAAGGCAGGTCACATTTTGTGCACCAGTTTCTTAAAAAGCCATGTTAAGTAAGGACATAGCTTTATACACTTTTGTAAAGATACAACTATTGCTTGAATTGATACCAAATACTAAATTATCAAGAACTGCAACCAGCAACCAAAAAAAAAACCCCACCCTTCAACATTCCTGTTGCAACCAGGCAACCTTACTGAAATAAGCTGTTTGCTAAAAGGCTGTTCAGGGAAGACCATTGTCAGTACTTAATAGCTGATACGGACCATTGAGTAGGCAAAGCATCTATGCTCTGCAGAGTGAAAACTGCTTACCTGGGACAGATCTATTAGGCTGTGCAGCTTCATTGATGGGAATAAAGTTATAGACATGACAGGACCACTGAGGATATTAGTTCATAAGGGAATGAGGCTAAAAGATTACTGTAGTAACAGATAGACTGTTAAGGCCTGAAAAGCCTATTATTTTTCCCATTCCTGATTTCTTAGCATTGTCATTTCAGTGCTAATTACCTAATTAAAGGAGCTGTGTGATATTAACAGCACATCTACTTCTTGTGAAGAGCTGAGAAGGCTGAAGATTAAAAACTCGCAGTCTCTCGCCATCTTTGGGACAATGACAAAGCAACATTTGCAAAAGAAATAACACACTCCTTGTTAAAAAGTCCCTAAATTCTCCAAGAACATTAAGTTCATAACCCACTGACAAATGGAGCATCTGTGATTGATCCTCAGCCTCAGAACACCAAGCAAACAGCATTTATAGTGAAACACAAAGTGTAAGAGGAAGAGAAGAAGCAACATTTCATGGGGAAACAGGCAATTCCCCTGTCATTTTGGGTATCGCATACCACGATTCACAGTGTCAACATGCAAGTGCAAGTTTCTAGTTAGCAACTTGCAAACAACAGTTAGGGAAGTCCTAGGGAATACACAGTGTTCTCTGTTGGCAGCAGGGGACCAGGAATCCTGGAAGCAAGATTATTTCACAGATGTAAAACAGCAGCAGAACTTGGTGCCCTGCTTGGACTTTAAACACAGTGTGTTGGCATTTTTCACAAATGGGACAAAACTACTAAAATACGTTCCTTAAGCTTTATTACAACATCAACCCCATTACAAGTTAAGACAATTAAAAAAAACACCTCATGTCGACAACAATCAAAAAGCTCTTTGCTGCAAGACATCTTAAAAATTTTCCAACAAATAACATATTAATAAAGTTATTCTAGCCAATCATTAAAAACACACGTACACCTACCTCAAATAATACTTACTTATATACTTTCTATTAACAATACACAATACTCCATTATTAAGCTTAAAATCTTCTACAAAATCTTCTACTATCTTATTAAACATATTTTTCTACAATCTTGAAGTCTATCTTAGCCAAACCTAAAAACTCAAATTATTATTTCATGTCCTTACTTACTATACTATTATATCTTTTCTTCTTTCAAGCTTTACAACTACAAGTTCTCTCCTCTTTCTAGCTGGGATGCATTCCTTGAGCTTTATTGTGACATCAGCCTCATTATAGGTTGAGACAATTAAAAGATGGCAACTGCTCACATGTTGCCAGCAGCAGCCAAAGATCTCTTTGTTACAGGGCATTTTAAAAGTTTTCCAGCCAATAGCACATTGTTAAAGCTTACAGACAATTGTTCAAGTCAATTACTAAAAGCACACATACAACTGCTTCAAACAATGCTTGCTTGCATTGTTTCTATTAACAATACTCCACATAAAGTTTAAAACCTTCTACTATCTTGCTAAGCCGATTTTTCTGCAGTCTTAAGGTCTATCTTAGCCAAGCCTAAAACCTCAAACTATTGTTTCATGTCCTTGTTTGCTGTACTATTGTGTCTTTTTTCATTCAGGCTTTGCAGCTGCAGTTAGCTCTAAGTTCCCTGCCCTTTCTGTTTCTGAGGCCTGCTTTCACAGCTTCTAAAAGTCTTCTTACCTTGACTATTTCCTGTTGCGGTGTGCATTTTGGGTTTCCCAAAATGATGTATGCTTTTGTTATTTGTTTTATAATGGTTTATTCCTACACCCTACAATGCTCAAACCCCTGTGGTCTTTCCCTGGTGGTGGATCTTGTCAATCACCTTGTAATCCTGCCTAAAAGCCTGGAAATTTCTGGTGGGGTCACTCAGTGATTTGGCAAGTTCTCAGGCTCCCACCTTCTTTCATTGTTCTGTTAAGTGTCCCCTGTTTTAGGTCATTCCCCCTGCCCCACCTTCAGTGGATTGGTTCTAGATTCTCCCTTGCTCTGGATATGCTCCTTGTACTTAACCTGAAACCTGAAGCCCAGAACTCACTTTTCAGGTGGGCCTCTGGGTGGAATAAACCTGGTTGCTACCCACATGAAGAGTCCTCCTTTCTTTCACGCCACTTGCCATGCTTCTGCCTGAGGTTCAGACCCACAAGATCTAAAGGCACTAAGCAGAGCCCTTATATGTGGACTCAGTGCTGAGCTAGCCAGTAAGCAGCTCCGAACACCCACAATTTCCCACAACACAGCATTTATTGACTGGAGATCCGTGTGAGACAACTCCATGCAGAGGAAGCATGAAAAGCTTTCTGGTTTGAACAGGTCTCTGGCAGTGTGACTGGGTCAAAAAGTGGGTGGAGTCTTCTAAAGCAGTTAAATTTTCTTAAAAAGCAAAATAAACAGCAAAAAACAAACCAGTAGTTTTATAAGCACTTTATTCCTATCCACTTTGTGCCAAAATGATCCATATCAGCCTATTCCTAAAGCTTGGCCTAATTCACCAGATTCTACTAATGATATTGAGTGGCTTAATTTTCAGATGTTCAATTAGCATTATCTTGAAAGAATAGATCTTTTTTTATTATAGGCAAAGCAGTAATTGAACATTTATAGAGAGCAAAGAATGTAATACAGGTGCCCTGATGCGTAAAATTGATGTATGCCACTGTTATAATTGCTCTTGAAAATATTGGCCTTAGTGTTGAGAAAAATAAGCAACCATCAGGACAGTTGAACGCATTCTTTTAGTCAAACTTACAAAAATTTCTCACTTTACCATTCCTTTCTACTCCCAGTCTTCTCTTGCCTTGTCAACACCCCTTCCAAAGCATGTAGTCAACGTTACCCACAAAGTTATTCAAACAAACAAAATCACAGTACTTGGACAGCTATTGATCCCATCTTTATAATTTTTAGATTGTGTTCAAGAACCGAGAAATGGTTTTCCTTTGATTGTTCCATGGCCAATAGCACGCTTCACAGGCTAAAGGACCAATGCAGGTCATCATACAATATTTCCTTGAATTTCTTGAATACTGGGGAATTTTTCATTGTGTAATCACAAAACCATTTGAGTGCATAACCATTTGAATAGTCAATCCATAGCAGAGAACCATACTTTCAGTTTAATACCAACTCAGAGGTATGCATTCTGCCTTTATGAATGTCAACTTAAAACTTCAAACCAAATCCTTCCAACAACTTGCCCCCTAATATTTTTGAAACATATTGCAGTAGCTGATCCTTCACACCAAATGTTTCCAAGCACAGCATCTATAAACTGCATTAGAAATCTGCAACTTATCAATTTAGCCATGCTGAAGAATGCTTTCAGAGCAATTATTCACAGAACCCCAAGGAAAAAAGCATTTCTCAGACAATATTCAAATTAACCAGAGACTGTTAGTCCTCAAAGTATGACAATGTCTGGTTTAAAAGACAACCAAGTTGGAGCACACTGATGTCTCAAAAGGTCCAGATGCATGATCTTAAAAAGCTCCAAAATATTTTGGTCAAGCATGAAAGACTAGATTTGTCATAGTATTAGTCTGCACTCTATAGGGTAGACAAGATTTAATCTAACAGCATATTCAACCATCGAGCAGAATAGCTGCACATTTACTCCCAAACTCATCATTTTGAGCATTGTAGCAGTTATAGTTGGCTCTAAATTCTACGGCTGAGATTAGCAGGCTTCAACATCCACTTTCACAGAAGAAAATATTCAATCAACCCAAGCCAGTAATTTGTGCCGGGAGCCAAAGACTTTGCTGGAAGTCACAAACCCCAAATCCTATTTTTTCAAGCCGAAGTCTCCGCGGGATAGTTTTTCTAACTGTGCCATCTACTGGTCGAATCCCATAAGTGTCATCACTCGATTTCCCCCAACACACAAATTTTGATACTTCAGCGGTTCTCAGTCGTAAAACAACCCTTGGAAGATCACAGACAATTTCTGTGAAGATCATAAAAAGCAGTAAGAAAAGGAAATCTATTTTCAGGCTTGAATCAGCTGTTAGTGTGCTCTCACCTCTACTGCAAAAGGATACCTAAATGAAAGGAAATTGAAATCACTTAGTTCAACCATTAAAATTGTAGTGCTTCCTAACCCTGACTCCTGCCCTTCCCCGCAATGAACAAACAAAGAAAAAAAATAAAAAGAATAGTGCATGGTTACTGGAAAATATTATCACTCTTATTTTACTTTTTCATGCATTTAAAGCTTATAACTCTCATTCATACCAAATCAGAAAAAATAAAAGCAAGCAAATAGGTTCTCACTATACCATCAAGCAATAAACATCAACCTGTACCATACATGGTACCAGTGACACCAGTGACTAATAACTGGAGCTTCATAGCAGAAACAGATCACTGGTAGGCTTTCCCCAATCAAAACACTATATATTTCCCTCTACCTTGCTGATTTAAAAAAAAAAGAAAAAAGTTTCAACTCGATCTGTCTTAAAGTGCATAGCAACAAGAACAGCAAAAAACATACAGCTCATCTTCAGGAAAAGTTACTGAACACAGTAAATTTCTTCTTTCATCTTTATCAGGTTATTTACACCCATATCTGTCCTTGCCTATATTTTACTGGGCTCAAAGTCTTCCCACACTCTTGTCTGTAGTGTCCCTGTCATTCTTCATTGGAAAGAAAGAAACCAAAACACATAGACCAGTTCTCAGCCTGCTTCTCTCTGACACATCATAAGATCTCATCTCTTCTGCTTGGAAGGGACATTAGTTCAAAAGGGTAAGCTTCAGAAACAAAGTGAAGCTTCTCAAAATAAAGAAACTCATATAGAATTTAAGATACATTATTAGAAAGCAATCGTACATCTTGCATGTATCTAAGAGCTTGGTTTCAAGCTAATTTCAAGAGAGCAAAAGACATGGTTCAAGTAGATAGCATCAGCAGAAGCATCACATTTTTTGATACTAGGAAGAAATATAAGGATCTGTTCATTCAGTGAAACGTGTGGTAACATTCAACACCTTTGGTAGTCTTCTCTGACTCCTGACTTAGAAGCATCCTTAGGCAGAATAACACAAAATGGCCCTGGTCAAGTCCACAAAGAGACTTTTCTGTATCTAAAATGAGGGACTTAGAAATGCTTTTGAATTTACAGTAGCGATCCACACTGTAACTGTACAGGTCTGTAACGGAACAGACTGCGGGGGAGGGTTCAATTCTCCCTCACCTTTCTTATGATGAGAAGCACAGAGAAGAGGTACCATATGCTCTGTCCTTGATCTGGAATATCCTGGGTCAGAACACACCACAAGACAAGACATTGAACAGTTGCACTGCAGCACAAGGATGTTCAGGGAAGGGAACAGTCACACGACCCAGAAAGATCATACAGCTTTTTGCTGGCACACAGGAAATGCTGGATCCTGATGGCCAGTGTGCTGCATTGCTTCCTTGCTAGGTACCTAGAGAAAGCTTTGTGAATACTTTCCTCCCTCTGCCACAAACCATCCATACCAGCAGCTGATCACAGGGACCAGAACTTTGCTCATGTTAGAAGGAGAGAACATAATACTCATATGCAGATGCAAAGAGAAGTTAGTCCAGGCCATCCACAAGAGCTCAAATTTTTAAAGGGTTTCATCTTCCTCTCTTGCTTTGGCCACCAATCCAAGAAAAATACAAAGTTAGATAAATTACTGGCCTTCTTCAGGAAGGCAAGATCCATATTCCTCAAGACCTACATTACAAATGGACTGTTTTTACCTCAGAACAAGGGACTAAATAGTCTTCCTACACACACCAATTGCCACTAAATTACCATGAGATCTACTCCAACCCACACAAAAATCTATTTGTATCCTCACTGCAGTTTTGGCAGTACATCAATTACTTTGACAACCCTCACAACTGTAAGAATATGTATAAACCTTGATCCAAGGATGAAATACTGCTTTCATTAGCTTAAAATAGCACTAGATAAGCAAACCTGCCAGCCATATTAGAACATTTTGCTGTTCTATTATGTTCTAGGGGAATCATCTCCTCCCTTTTATCTCTGTTTTTCTTGTAGTTTGCAGATATACACCAGAGAATACAAAAACCCCAAACCCTGCAGTGGCCTTCTGGTGCCAGCCATGCTAACTACTCACTCCAAAAGGCTTTCATTCAAATTTAGCAGCTTGCAAACATTCCCTGTCCATTTGTTAGGTGAAGGTAAAGTGAGGGTCTCTTGTTCTGAACAGTTTTAAAAGGCAGATAATTGCAGACACATAGGTAAAGCCTGTACTTTACCATCATGCCTGGAGAACACCCTGCTGATCTGCAAAAAGACAGGAATCAGTGTCACAAAGATGATGCCTTATGAATGTAAAGGCTCCAGGGGAGCAAGAAAGGAGGCACTACCTACTTCTCCATTTTGACTATTAGAGATTATTTCTGATGCTTCTCTTGTTTGAAATACTCAATGACTGAACACATGCTCTTGCCCCTCCTATCTGTGCAGCCCAGTAATTTGATCCCCTGAAAAAAGTAAAGCTGTCCTAAGGATTCTCAAAATAATACATGACAAACTACACATCCACTAGTTGACTCTAGGTGCCCTTAGAAGGCAGCTCACTGTTTGGCTTCACAGCTTCTACCCAGTGCCACCTTTTCCAAATTTTCCGAAAGTACCCCTACTAAAACCAAAGAGGCTGCTCTGCCATGGTCACAGCCCTGCAGCTCCTACTGTCCTGAAAAAGTTCCCCTTGCTGTAAGGAGCAGCAAACTTTCAGAGCAGAGTGACACTCAGATCTTCAACTTTACAGATTTGGGAACCATTATCTTAAAGGTTGAGGTATGAGTCTCTTCCGTTTTCATGTCTGCTTCTTCACCATTGTGTTACCCAGGTATTTCTTTTTGCCTGTGGTCTTCCTCTCTGCCTCTCCAGCCTTTTTATGTTGCCAGCACTCTTCCACCCTTCAAAGTAGGCCTGCCTAGAGTATATCACAGCTAACTGGAAAGTGACAAAAACAGAGGGTCAATCAAAAGCTGAGGATTACAGAAGTGGAAATTTTCTCTGACATTTTCAAACAATCCAATTTCAAAGGCAGGAAAATACAGTAATGCAAAATAGCATTAAAATTAGTTCATCTGCTTGCTTTTCAATAAATTATGCAGGATTTTAAAAACATAAAATACAAATTTTAAAAAGCTTTTTTACCTCTTTGTATTGATATTACATCTTGAATACTCTAAAAAAACTGAATTATTGACATTGCAGTAAGACTGTTAAATACCACCCAGCAAAAACTTTGCAGAAAGTAAATTATCAAAGATTATTCAAGAGTAAAAGATAAATGGAATGAAAGGTCAAACAGCAGAAAAGAAGAAAAAAAAAACTGGTGACAATTCCTGTGATGCAGAAGTATTTCACTAAATGGTTTAAAAAAATAGGATTTTCACAATGCAATTGTGCCACAGAGTAGGAAAGATTTCACTAGAAATTCACAGGCTTTGCTTGCTTGGCTTGAGCAGGCAGAAAGAACTTTTATCTCCATGCACCATGACTCAGTATTGTTACACAAGATAACACCTTCAAACTCTTTTAATTAGTTCCAAACACAACTCTGCACACATCTGGAAATTAGGAACAGGAGGAATGTATTTTTCCCTAAAGTCTTGAAAGACGAAAACATAATTTTGTAAAGTGCATCTCTGAGTACAAGAGACATGCTCTCACCTAACCTCCACTGGTCTCAGGAAGATACTCAGTCTTCCTCCTCATAAAAAATAATCAAGAAATAAGAAAATTTATAGAGGAGAAAAATATAGTAGATCTAGCTAGACTGAAGTTACTCTAAAACTTTAGCAGTCACTTATTATTTTACACGGATGTTCAGATTATTACATCATTTTACCAGTGTCTCTGCCATTTTGGTTTCATTAGAATGCAACATCCATCCTGGATGTGTTCCTATTCCCAGCAAGCATTCTTGTGTCCCTACCCATGGCAGGGGGATTGGAACTAGATTATCTTTAAGGTCCTTTCCAACCCAAACCATTCTATGGTTCTATGAAGGATGAAAATAAACATTAACAGCTGCCTCTTTCACTTGCCAGTCCATCAAAACGAGACAAGGTTCCAAATGGAAAGTGTTGCACAGATATTGTAGAGCACATGAAAGCACTAAAAGCAGCGGGGTAGCTTTACTTTAGATATTTCCTGTACTGTATGGCCTACATGACAGTAAAGAAGCCTGTTCACAAAATAAACCCCCTAATTTTATAGCTTTTTGAGGGAGTACATACATTTGAAACCTCCCTCCTTGGCTCTTTTCCCTCTCCTCACTAAAGTAAATCAACAGAAATTAACTTAAGACTAACTGGGGGGTAGGGCTTGGGCTGTGGAATTCTACTAAGATCTCTAGTTTCCTTTGAATACATATGTATATATTTATATGTGTGTATTTTCCCATAGAGGTGGAACAGTCCAGTTTTTGTGAGCACTCTAGAGAAGATTCCATGTTTTCTAGTGCCTACCACTCACAGAGATCCTAGAAACCAGCTAGCGTTTCTAAACAAGTAGATAATACAATTATAAAAACACTATTTCTATAAAGAAGTTTTCAAAGTCAGCAATCTAATTTAACATTGTTCCTATCATATTCATGGCTGTCCATGTATGTCCACCATTTTCTTCAGCTCTGTAAACACACTAGCAGAAAAGCACTTTCCACTGGGAATGTTATAGTAACAGTTTCTTAAATTCTCAGTTTGTACAGAAATTTCAAACAACCATAGCTGATACATGTTTTCAATGATAACCAGTGAAAAGCCTCAAGCTCAAAAATCTCCAAAGAAAAAATCTCTTGTGCCCTCTTAAGTGATTTTACAGCAGAAACAGAATTACTCTCATGAAGTGGAAGCTTTGCCACTTCTAACATGTAGTTTTATATCCTCCTCCTCTTTCATTCCCTAAGCCTGTTTGCTCTTTGCCATCTTAGCCTGTTTTAAATCCAGAAGAATAAAGTGGTAACTCACTTGAGTTACAATCCACAAATGTTGTAATACAAGTGATCCATATCCAGCCTACAAAACCAGACTGGAACAGCAGTTAATAGCAGTTTTAAGACTCTCAAAAATTCATATTAAAGGCTTAGAAGCTTATTTAGCACAGTGCTTTTCCTTTGAGGTTGAAGTACTCTGTCTGCAGGCAGTAACTGTCCTGTCTGGGTACCTCAGCAGCTTAAAATACCCTGAATCTGTCAGTTCATAGAAACTAAAAAATAAAATAAATTCTTGGACATTTCTATTGCTTGTGCACCACTAGTCAAGTGTTAAGCCCTTGTAAAACCAGTCTACAGCTCTATTTGCAGTAAAGTAGTGCCAAAACCAGACACAGCTCTGGGAAGATGACCTGCTAACCAGCATCCATCAGGGATGACAGTACAAAGAGCTGCCATTAGCAGCCAGGACAATGCTCAGTCTGCTCTTGGAATGTCCCCAGGACATTTCATGCCAGGGCCCAGTACAGAACTGCAGCAGTCTATTGCAGCAGTTTTGATTGTGCATTATGTTTTGGAGCAATATTATTTCCATACAGATACCTTTTCATATCATGCCAGAGAAAAGAAGAAGGATATGATGTGGCAATGGATGCACAAATTCTTCTGCAGTAAGGAAGAGCAGACGGGGAGCAACTTTCCTGATAACAGCTTTCCTGACAACAGTAAACCTCCTTGGAAAGGATTCACAGTAGGTACAGTTTGGCCACTACTCCACAAGTGGCTGTCCTCTGCCAGCTAATCCTGAGACACATCAAGCAACAAAAATTTCCCAAGATTTAGGAAGATTAATGGTAGCAAAGCAAGCATGGGACATATGGTAGTAATTAACCATGCTGAGCAATATCCTTTCCTATTCACTCATTAAATAATTAATTTAGATATCTTTGCCCAAGGAACAGAAACAGAGTATAAGCAACATACAAAGCTCCTTTCTGCTAAAAGTTGTCCAATTTCGAATAGCATATTTGAAATACCAATGATCTTAGAATAATGCAGATCACCGAATTAATTACTAGATATCTGAATGTTTCAGAAGCTATTAAGAAAGCAAAAGACTCTTCCACAGATAAGCTTTCAATAAGCTTTGAAACAAGCTTTGAAAAATCATTATTACATGGGAAAAATATCTATGTTCAATCATTTCTATTCAATTGCTCAGAATTCAGGAGCTGCATCAAGAAAAAAATTCTTCAGCAGGAAAACTCCAGAGCAAAACTCCATGCTTGGTTTTCATCTGCATGCTCTATTGTGTTTGAATTTCTGGGTGACAAGTACAGCACTTAGAGAACTTACAGCAAGTTCTCTAAGTTGGAGTGATGCTCAATCAAGATTTCAGTACAAGTCTATGAGTTCCTTAAAAAACAAATGCAGATAGACATTAATGCCTCCCACTAAGAAAGCACTGGTGTTATGCAGTTAAAGGAAATTAGCTGTACCATGAAAGATTAATTTTATATACTTGCAGTGCCTTCTGCAGGTATTGTAGATTTGAAACATTGATACTCGGTTGGAAGCAATTTGACAAGTCATGAGAAGGCAAAAAAGGAGCCATAAACCAAGCACTGTAATCTGTTGATAAAATGGATAATAGCTGCTCTGCTGGATATTAATAAACTTAGCAGCACATTAGCAGATCATCTTTCATCCAAAGCATCTTCAGTCAGCTGCAGGCAAACTGTAATCCACACCTCTGTATCAAATTATACACACAAATCATATGTGCATACGTGCAGACCCCTCATTCATTAAATTGAAATAGTCACCAGTATAGTAACTGCTTAATGGCATTAAGCATTAATGGCACTCTTTTCTTGCACAGTGAATCCACAGACTTTCTTCAGCAGCACCCAGATTCACCCCACGTTCACTCAGCAGGATGAGAACCTTGCTGTTTAAATGGCTTAGAGTAAGTCAGAAAATCATCTGTCTGGTTACAGTTCTGCTCCAAATATAGCACCAGGCTCATTCCCAAGCATTTCAGCAAAAGATGGGCCAGGTGTCTTCCAAGTCTCATCTGCATCAAAAAGCCATAACTAATTGGTATTTATCATATTCATTTCATTTTGTTCCAGCTGCTGAGAGAGACAGAGCAAACCAAGGAGACACAGTTCCCCCCAGCAGCAGTATTCTCTCTGACTACAGGAGGGCCTTGGTGTCTTAATAGATACAGGTGGCTCTGCAAGTCAGTAAAATAAGGAGTGTATTTACCGTATTATTTCAGCTGGAAAGTTCTAATTTAATCTTACCCATCTAGAACATGGCTGCATTTAAGCCTTCTCAGTACTTTGAACTAAATTAGATACAGTTACTTTCTTGCCATAGAAGTATCACATATGCAGCACTTTAACACTTTAAAAGTCTCCCAGAAGCACTTTGAATAAATCTGAGGTCGTATGTCAGAGCACTTGATTTTTTATTTTTTTTTAATTTCAATTCAAAAGCTTGTGAGTATATTTAGATACCTGGGCAAGAAAAAAAAAAATGACATTTGAAAACTCGACTTGCCAGAGGAAACACTGGAATGGAAGACTGTGAACATGATGCTGAAAAGAAATACTTTCAAAACCATATTCCTACAAGTCAGAGTTAATGGATGAAATCACCTACAAATAACTAACTAAGGTCTCCCCTGAAGCAAGTCCACATCAAGACACCGAGAGGCATGACTGCATAATAGGGTGAAGAAAAATATTTGCAAGTTTTCTGGGTTTGAAACAGAAATAGATGTATTGAAAACATCTATGAAGTGTAGAACCTAATCAAAGATCTGTTGTCAGACCTTTGCTCTCTGAGCAATCAAAATAAACCAAATATGGCAACCAAGAAGTTCTCCTGAACTCACTTAATTCCAGTTATGTTCTTCTTTTTCTTTTATGACAGTATATCACTGAAGAAAATATTTAAGTTTTTCAAGAAAAATCTTAAGAAATGACTAGCTGACAAAAATAAAAGACCTTCATTGCTGTAAATCAATACATAAAACTTATTGAAATCGAAGCTCAAGGTGCACAAAAGTCCCAACTTTTACACCTATGAGGACTGAAAATACATAAAAGTAGATAAGCATATACTTAGGCACAAAATCTGATAGTTTTACATTCAAATAAGCAAACCCTCTGTAATTTATTGAGACCAGCTACAAGGGCTTTAAAAAAAGTAATCAAACATACTGTTGAGATAAAAATACAGTACTCTTTCCTAAACAGTTGAATATCTTTATTATGTGCTGGGGGGTGGGGAAAAAAGAGGTTAACACTAAGCAAGTCAGTCAAAATATGCATGAATTCATGAGCAGGGGCAGGGTTATCCAGCATATGACAGCACACCCCACTCTGTACAACAGGTCAAGGGTAGGAAAATAACCCTCTGGCATACTCTGTCATCAAAGTGACAGATGCAACCAACACTTGGGAAACCCCAAGGTCAAAGACAGTGCACTACCCAGCTGTTCTTTAGAGTAAATTTCATATTCTTCCAATGTTCTCCAGACAATTCATCAGCATAGCTTATATGAGCATGTAAGCATGGCTCACATTCCCTTGCTTGCCAGAAAATAAAGAGGACATGTACTCACAATAGGTATCTCAGGTAGAATCACAGATATTCCAAACAATAAAGCTGGTGGCATGCCAGGTCTGATAAAAAAGCAGTTTCCTGCAGTTCTTGCAACTGAGACACAATAAAAACAAATTTACACACACACATTCATAAAAGCCTGCCCTCCCAACCCTTATACCTCTTATTTTTAATCACAAGATCAACTTTCAGAAAACAACCTCAATTTTTGCTTTAATGTTTTGAAGAAAAGGTCAAGGTAAAGTCTAAATTGGTCTTGTACAAGACTGAACACAATTCAGCATTTACAGGTTTGGTGGAATTTAGCACTCCTCAGGGGATGCATTTCACTTTAGCACTTACTAGTGATTCCAAAAGACTGCTAAGATGTCATGATTCAGACCACCGCTCAAGCTGTGCACCTTGAAATTACCAAAATGATATGACCTCTCCTTCTTTAGCCTGATTTCAAGTTAATTCTGTATCCAGAGAGTGATAGGTGGTACCATTCCCTTGCACAAAGGCTAGTGGATGATCCTTGCCCATTGAACCTGGACAATTCCATCGCACCACTCCACCAGAATGCTGGGAGAGTAAATCGGAATTTCAATCACACAGGTCTCAACATAGCTCTCAACAGCTAACAGTCTGTGCCCTTCTCAGCCTTCCAGCTTTCTGTTTTCAGCACCCTTCAAACACCACCTTCTCACAGGTAGTGAGGAAAGAACCATTTAATAACAAATCTCTCTCTAAGAAAGAAGTTGAATGAGCTCCATTCTCCAAGACCAGCACTCTAGCCACTGAGGCATCCTCTGTGTTCCCCTCTACTGAAAACTCTTGCCCTAGAAGACAGTCTTTCACTAGCAGTTAATTTACTTGCCTCAGATTTTGCAATTTGAAAGTATTTTCTTCACCACAAAAGAAAACATCATGAAACCACTCATTAAAAAGAAATAGAGAAAAAAGAGATATTTGCTTCTGCTTTTCTCACTCTGAAACCCTGCCTGCCACACTGGGATACTGCCATAGGGGAATGCCATGTTATAATACTGAAGCCAATGCTGAATGTCACTTACTCCCTTGGCAGCGACAACTGCAAATGCAAAAAAGGCCAAATCTGTGTTAACATTTTGTGTCCTATTCACACATTTATACACCTCATTTGCTGAACTCTCTGTTTATATTCTTTCAAAATGAGACTGTAAAAGGGCTTGTTTCATTTAGGGAAAATGGAATTAAAACAGAAATACATGCAGTTGACTCAAGAGGAAAAAAAAGTAGAGCCTAGTCTCAAAATTTCAAGACTACTTAACTGCTTTTAAACTTCGTGGCTTATCATTTTCCCCTAAGACTAGGTCAAAACCCATATCAACATTCCTGTCAAGTCACATATTTTATGAAAACTAATAGCTACTTAATATCACACTACCACTGCCCATGAAAACAGATAAAAAGCCATTTGTCACCAAAGTCCTTAAAGTTAGGTTGTGCCCTATACTGGCACTGGAGATTTTGTAAACTCACACGATGCTGAAATCCTGTCATAGCCCCTGACAAACTAAAGTTCTGACATTGTCTCTTTGCCAGAGGCAAAAAGCTCTACAGTTTGACTGAAGCTGAGCAAGAGCTTGAGCCTATGTATTCCAAATCCCAACAGCCAATCACCAGACTTCTGTTTCCATCTCTATTGCTTGAAATCTATATTCTTCATGTCTTCTCAATATTACCTGTTATTCTACTCAGATCAAGTTTAACTTCAAGATCTCAGGAATAGAGTCTTCTACCTCATGGGTGGTTATCAAGAATATGCCACCATTTTCTCAGATGAGCTTAGTGAAAGGAGGACAATAGTCACTAGCTGAGACACTGCAAATTACTGTTAGATATAAAATGGAATAAAGGTTCACAGTGAGCATAGATAAGCACTGGAACAGATTGCCCTGAGAGGTCTGGGGATCTACATTCTTGGAACTATTTAAAATTCAGCAGGACAAGGCCGTAAGTACTCTGACCTAACCCTGAAGGTGGTTCAGCCCCTAATTCAAGCAAGGGCTAGATGACCTTCATTGGCTCCTTATCATTCTGTAATTCAAGATTTATAGCCTTTACTTTTAAATATGGTTGCCCAACATTATTCTCTAGATAAAGCTAGACAAGTTATTCTTTTGTGTTGACATGTGCTAAGAATGACTCTACATCCAGCAGATAGGAAGAAAACCAAGGTAATTCCCACCCAGGGACTCACATCTGCTGCACTCATGAATCAGAGCAATAAGAGTAGTGACAGCTGTCACACAAACAGGTGAAAGAAACAGAGCAATGCCTTATGTCAGGCAAAAACCCTTTATGTAAACAGTTGTTGGAAAATGCATCCTGTCATTGTACCCTCAGTTTTGTAGCTGATTTTAAAAAGACTTTTTTTTCTTTCCCTGCAGATCCATTATCTAAAGCCAGATTTTTTCCTCCCATGTCAGCCACACATTGGTAGCTTACATTCCAGTCATGAGTTATCACACAGAATATGAAGAACAGCCTGCACCATCTATTCAACTTTTCTATAGCTTTCAGTTAACTGCATCTACCAAACTGTTTTTTAGAAGTTCAACTTCCTCAGTGTCCCTTGATTTTTGTAATAGACCTCAAACAATATTTTTTTTGAAAGCCAGTTAGAGAGTAGCATCATTCTTAATTTGGTGAAATAAGAATTTAATTATTTCAAGGGGCACAAAAATGGGGAACATAGAAGAACTTATAGGAATCGCCTTTTGCAGCAAAGATCTTCCATATTTTCTAAATTCAGTATAACTGGTCTACCCTACCTGGGATGATACAAATACTTCATATCCCCAGAGTATCCTCTGATTTCTTCAAACAAAAGACTCCTTTTCATTAATTAAAAACAAAGTAGCTGAACTAAACTTATTGTCTAGTGGCAGAGATCCCATATCTTAAAAAGAGCTATTGGGATACTGTGTCATCATCTAATTACAGAAATATTCAGGCAAGTGGAACCCATGCCCTTAGGGAATAACAAAATTGCCTGAAAAACTCATTTATCTAACTTAGTAAGAAATATATCTATTAATGGATTTAGTCATCAGAATTAAACATTAATCCAGTATTTCAGTGAAGTATTAAAAAAACCCCTTGAGTGTGCATTTGCATCCAGCTAACATTTATCCTATTTAACATAGTATTGGCTCACACTTCCTCTTCATTTCAATGAAGAAAATCATGTTTACTCATAAAAATTTGTTTATAAAAATGTCTCTCTCATCCTGCTCACCACTCACCAACTTACTTCTGAAAGTCTAGACACTTTAATACATTTCTTGTCCCGTTAGAAAGTAATGTATACCTGGTAGCCAGAGCAGGCCCTATTCCCCCACAAAATCTCTCATTTTCACAGATTGTTTCACAGATTTCTTCCAGCCCTTTCACTGATTAGGAAAATGTTCTGACAGGACTCTACTGGAAGAAAAGAGAGACTTAGCAACCCCCTGTAGAAAGTAATGAACAAGTAGGAGACCAGTTGTTTAGCCTCAAGAACAAGTGACCATAAAAAAAGGGAAGCCAGAGCTCCAGACCATGTTCTTAAGATGGTATTGCTCCCCTACTCCCTGGTCCTTGCTGCATTTTGAAGGGCTAACCAAAAATCAGGTGACATTTATCTTGCCCCATGTCCACATTCACAGCAACATGCAGAAGGTTCAAATAAAGAACAAAAAATTGTCTGTCACTTCTAAGTATTAATTCATTTCCTTAAATGAGTAAATGATGAAGACTGAAGTTTAACTCCTTCTTCAGCTGACAAGAAGTACACCTTCTCCTGCGTGAGGCAAAGAAAGAATAGTATTACAGACTATTTTTCCAATGATTTTTGACATATAAACCCAAATCTGTCCAGACACAACAGGTGTAATATGAGATTGAGCTTTTGTGGAAATAAGGTATTTTTCATAGAATATAGTCGAGCTCCCAGAAGAAGCAGGGGCAAGTTAAGGTCTTCAGTTTAAGGCAGACCCTGACATGAAGAGTTACAAAACAAAGGTAAACTTCCTATTAAAAAATGAGTTCAAGTCTGAGAAAGTCAAAATGCAAAGAAAAGCAACAGGCCTAAAATATTTTGGGTTCAATACTTCAGGGTAGGTGAAGGAAAGGATTGTCTTATTCCTACTTAAGCATCAAAAAGCCCCATAATTTGGATGCCTGATCCCTTTTTCATACATAGCTGCAGAACCAGTAATACTACAGACCTACATGGCAAAGACTTCTCAAGAGAAAGTTTATGGTAGCAAGAGGGACATTCCTTATCCAGTCAGGGTTAAGAGTTCATCATTCAAACCTGCTATATTTCTGCGCAGATAGGAAAGGAAGGGAAAAAAAAAATCACCTGCCAGGGCTCTGAACACAGCACTGTTTCCCTCCTCCAGAGACCTTCACTCCTGTAAAGGCCCATCCAACAGAATAATTCAGCAGGTTCCTGACAGACACAGGAATTAATGTTATCAGCATTTCCACTACTAACTTCTGTCAGCCAAAGAGATAATAAATGATAAGCATCATGTAATTCCCTAAAGCAGAGGGAAAATGAAATCAATACTTACATCTGTGAAAGTATTATTGTTTTTATGGAGAATCAGTGGCCGTCAGGTGCTCACCACTGCTGTTCAACAAACAGTTCATTACCCAGTAATATGACAGAGAAAAAGATGTTATTCCTAATGACTTCCAATCCTAATTTCCATGACCTACTTGTGAAAGGCTGTCCTGGGGTGATGATAAGCTGATGATCTGGAGATAAGGGGTGGAATGTCCTGGGGTGACTTTATGATGCTTGTATCCCCAATTGTCTGTTCTGTTTATGTTGAATATTAAGTTCTACACCTTTAAGACTGGTTCCTAGAGTGAAGGGGGAGAGAAGAAGTGCGTAGTTTGTTTTCAGAAACTGCACTTGCTCTCCCACATTTTTCTCTCTCACTGACTGTGCTGTCTGCAGCACAGACAGCAGGACAGAGCTCTCCTTTGCTTTTAGGGTTTTTTCAGCTAGCTGAGGCAGAGAAGTTCCCTGGACTGTGGTTTTTCTTTTTCTTGGAACTGTTCAAACCTGTTCTGGACTGAAAACTCAGAAGAACACTGGGAGCTCACACCTGTGGCCCACCAGGGCCCAGGACGTGGCATTTTCCAGCACAGGAGGGACTGATAAGAGACTGAGCAAGCCAAGCTACACCCCACGACAAGGACTTCCTGAATTTGCCATCTCTTCAGAACAGTAAGAGGTTTTATTGTATAATATTATTCATTTTTTTAATGCTTGTGAATACTTTGTTCATTAAACAGTTTTTTTCCACTTTTCTCAAAGGAAATCTTTTCCTGAAGCAGTAGCGGGAAGGGCCATTTGAACCTGCTTTCTAGAGGGACCCCTTTTGGTTTCCTCCCAAAATTTGCCTTAAACCAGGACAAAGGTGTATAACAAATAACCAAGAGAAAGAATATTTGTTCTGCAATTTTATGTACAAACCCATTGAATAGAATTTTGAAATAAATGCAAGAATAGTCAATTTCTGAAACAGAAGATATGTGAAATGTTCTTCACACCACCTTGATCTAAGGTGGTATACCACTAAAACATGTAACTTCTCTGCTGAAGGAAGACATCTGCACACATGGAAGACCACACTCACATCTGCATAATTGCCCATTTGTAATAAGGCTGTATTCTGCAACTCGTACATGTTTCAAACACTTTTCTGCAGCTGTAGCTCATCAAAATCAAACATGACCTTCTAAATTTGTTCTAACTCTTCTAACAATATTCAGAAACAACACCATTTAAATCAGCAGATCTACTTGCAGAACAGCATGCTGCTGTGCTGAATAAAAAATCAGATCTTTGCATATATAATTGTTTAGTATTTCTTACGTTAGAATGAAAAAATATAGAGGCTCATATATTAATTATTCCTCCCAACAGGAAGAACAATATTGTGACTCAAAAATGCACAGTTCAGTTTAAAAGAAAACACCAAAACAAAACCACTTTTTTTTCCTAAGAGCATTATGATTTCAAGGAATGTAAAATTACTTTATATTTATCCTCTGTCTGTAGAAAAATGCACAACTGAATGGACTGAATGCCAAAAACCTTGAGTCACTAACCTCAAGCAAGCTAGTTATAAATTCTTATGGACTCTTTAAAATAATTAATGACTTAAAACCTTCCTCTTCACTCCACCCATTCATATTACAAATTGAGAGGAATAATAGCTTGATCCCATAAATGATCAGTCAACAATCCTAAAGAATGACTGGTCAAAAGACAGCCCAACCTTCTCATCCACCTTACAGTTAACATCTTCTAGGCAGGTCAGAAATTGATTCCCACACTTCTCAAAACTTAGGGGAGAGAGAGAAGAAATCTAGATGTGCATCTGCAGATCTTACAAAAGCATTTGTAATGCAAGGATTTACTGGTAGTACACATTCTACCAAGGCTCACCCATCACACAGTCTGTTGAGAACTTGAATGAAGACTTAGAAACTTGCTGGACCACAGAAGTTTAAGTATACTGTTTGAATAAAGAATAAATTATTATAAAAATGGTTTATGAAGGGTCAGATTTAAATGAAGTTAGTCTGCTTTAGGAACAATGAAGTTAGTCTGCTTTTAGATCTTATATAAGCAAAATGGAAAGTTCAGATGAGACACAAGCAGGAAGTTCTCCTACGTGAAGCAGGTACAACATGACCTAGGTGCAATGTGAGGGAGTGTTGTCAAGGGAGGACTCACAAGTCTGCAAATTGTTTGTAATCAATACCAAATTAGTTGGTTGGAATTTTCAAATTCTTTTACCTACACACATACACCTCCCCCAGGGTCACTGATGCAGCACGGCTTCTACAGGCTGAGCAGCTGAGATTCAGAGGAATAGCCAGAAGGATTTCTTTTTGTTTCCAAGTAACATATCAAGTGTGTGAAGAGGGGGTAAATATATCAATAAAGGCAAGGTTGTTTCTACTTCAGCATACGTACATAAAGGGGTTTAAGATTCCATTTGTTCCAGTCCTTGTTATCCTTATGTCTCACACCTCTCAGAAATCTCTGCCCGAATACCAATGTGAAGCATGGAACTGTCTAGTCAGCCAACATTGTTTTCCTGATTTTGGCTGGAATAGAGTTAATTGTCATCTTAGTCACTGTTGCAGTGCTGTCCTTTGGATTTAGTATGAAAATCATGATAACAACACACTGATGTTTTGTTTGTTGCTAACTACGGCTTCTTACCTTAAGTCAGTGACTTTTCAGTTTCCCAAGCTCTGCCAGCAAGCTGGTACAAAAGAAGCTGAGAGGGAGCACAGCCAGGACTGCTCTTCAGAAAGAGTCAAGCCTTGCAGTTTTTCCATCAATTGCTTTTCTAAGGTGAGAGATCACCACTAACTTCCTGCAATATCATTATAAAAGTATGAAGTATCATACAGACAACAGCTAATGGCTTTAAGATAAGGTAAATTACGTGGAGTGGCAGACTATAGTTCCACAGTTATCTTTCTCCCTTATTTTCTGTTCTGCTTTTCAATATGTATCTCTTCTCCTAGCTCTCATGAATTCCACAAACTCTTCATTTAGAAACCAGCACATCTAAGCCAGCTCTCTTCCCACTTTCAACACCAGGCAAAAAGGAAAGGAGCACAGTCATAGGAAGCAGCGCTGCTTCTTCCAGGCTGTTTCTGGTAGAATAGATTAAAAGCAAAAACACAAAGATTTCTCAGCAAGCAATTCTTAAAGAACATGAATTAAAACGATTACTTGGTGGATGGAATGCCATCCTCACTCAAAACTAAGAAACACAAGTATGACACATCACCCAGTTATCAAATATTTATTCCTGTTAGACATCACTGAAAATGGTCCCAGCTATTAGTCATCCAGATTTTCCCACTTCAAAAGCAACTCGCTGATCATCAAAAGACTTCCTGCCACCTGTCAGGCAGACCCTAGAACAGCCAGCACAGTAAGACACCAGATTTCTTCCTTTTTAAAAGGGGTTAAGGACTTTTAAAAAAGAGGATTAGAATAAATTTTGCTCTGGACACTTCCCTTTCCCAGCTTCTTTTTTTCCCAAAAAATTGTAGCCAAAACAACCCTTTGACATTATTTTGAGATTCATGCAAAGACTTTCAGTCATTTTAACATGCAAAGGTTTTCAGTAATTTCTCCCAACAAATCAACTCTAATGTAACTTTTTTCATTCCAAAATCAGCACTTAGTTTCAATTAGAAATAGTGACCCAAAAATGTTATAATGCAAAACCATGGGTTTAAAAAGCAAATGGTTTCAATATATTTGAAATGTTCTGTTGGAGAATTTAATTCTTCCTCCTTCTATAAATCAGTAAGGTCAAAACCAACTGTCCTAGATAGTCGTTATTACAAATAATTGCTAAATCTGTTTTATTTTCATGAGAAGAAAACTGCACTCATTCCTTTTACCTCTCTGCCAGAGGCAAAAGAAAGAACTTCAGAGTCCAGCTGTATAAGCCAAGCTGAATTCTTTGCAAGCTCTGCAGCCTTCACCAGTAAGCAGCAACTCATAGTTCATGCCTGTTGTTTGAAGCCCAGGGAAAATCCATCCCTGCAAAGGGGAACATATTTAACCAACAGCAGCAGAAATTCAAGGGTATCTGTCAGGCCAGAGAGAAAGTGCTGACGGTGTAATTTTCACTTTGCCTGTCCTACATTAATGAGTAATTTTGTGACAACTGCAGTAATTGCTGCTCAGCCCCTCATATCTGCATTACAACTGGAGTAGAACAAATTCAGAATTAAATATTTACACAAAGCAATCAAAACCTCAGATTTCTATTGCAAACACAACTGTTACTCATTTGACTGCACTTTAGTTAGAACATGTACCTTGAACTAAACTTAAGGTTTGCGACCATTCCATACAGACATATATTTTCAAAACATGACAACCCCACCCTTTTTAAGATGCTTATAATAAAGAATCCTCTTTGCTCCATTTCCAGAAATTCAGCTTTCAAATATCTATCTTAAGTTTCTAAAACAGGAAATTAAAAGCCAACATTGTACTTTCAACCACATACCTGTGTTTCATAAAGCCTTAATTGTAAAATAAAAATCTCTAGTCCAAAACACTATAGTTTCCTAAGACATCGTGCTCCATTAAAAGAAAAGGTAACTGGAATAATATTAATTTAAAATTCCTTACTATGTGACCATTTTGTGGTAATTTGAAACATACAAGGATAATTGTTACAGCTATAACTCAGTATGGAAACACTGAGACTCAAACAAGGACAAGCTTAGTACCTCACCTCTAATAAATCCTTTTATTTGAAAGACTTTAGTACTTCTTTGATGCAGCAGCCTTTCCATTTCCAAAGAAAAGCAGGCAGAATTCCTGCAGTAATGTGCCACCATTTGTCCCCTGGCCTCTCAGTGAGGTACTAGCAGCTAAATAGCCTTTGGCAAAGTCAAACACGCTGATTAAGGGCAAGTCTCTCTCTCCAAATAAAGCTTTTTTTAGCATTCAGACAACTTTCATAAAAGCACTGGTACAAGAGCCAGCAGAAGTGTGGTAGCTCACAGTTTCTCCAAGAGGGCCTTTGAACTCAATAGTGAATAACTTGGAAGTATTTTTACGGAATCTAAAAATTATTGCAAGAAATGGAGAAGAAAGGGACAGCTTAAAGAAAGAGAAAAAAGAAAAAAGATCAGTCATCTTTGGCTTCTGATCCCTCTTAAGTGCCAAGAAAAGCTATTACGAGCTCTCTGTTCCCTGAACCCTCAGTGCTGATTGCAGGCACTCATGGGGGGGCTGCCCCTTCAGCTTCCTGCTTCAAAACCAAGTACAAGTGAAATCCCATGGGAGCAGCCAGACAAATAAATAATAATGCTAGTTTAATATAGCATATCCATTCTGCCTTTTGCATTAATTTATTATCTAACAGTATAGATCGGAAGCGAAGCTGCTGCACAGCCCAGCTGCAGAGGGAGCGTCCCTGAGGTACCCACCCAGGCACAGACAACTTGCAGGCACTAAGGCTCATGCTCTGTCTCACTGCATATCCAAAAACATCATGATTTACTACATGAGGGCCAGGAGGACCGAGTGCCCCAGCAGTACACACCGGATCAGAAAAGCGACCTGTTTCTCAGAAGGAAATTTTGAAGTTTCTAAAGTAATTTGATAATTCTAAATGTTGTCTGCCCAGCAAAACACCAACTGCACTGCCCCTGGCACGCAGCTGCATGGCAGGAGCCATTGGCAAGGCCAACAGCAGGTGTTATGTCAGAAACTGAGAGGCAAAAACAGATATATATTTTCAGCCTTTTTCAGCTAAGGATTTAGTTTCCATTGGAAAGAAAAACCAAATCAGTCAGTGGTGAACAACAGAGCTGATTAGCAGGCATATAATTCTGCAATGCAGTGTGTTACTTGCCAATAACATATTGAATCAATAGCTGAATGACTTAGTCGTAAATCAATGCAACTAACCCAGTTGTTCTTACTCATACATAAATATTCTAGATGATTCAAAATATGGCACTAGATTTACTTTGTCAGGGCAGTGTTTTGGGAACAGTTGAAGTCAGGGAAGTGCTCAAGCTCTCTGAGAAACATCTGCAAACGTGGAAAGGAGAATGTTAGGTAACCTACACCAAAGCCATCAGGCTACTCTCACATAAGAAATACTGCATTTTACCATCCAAAGCTGGTTATCTAGATGTCTTTATAAGCTCCAGTATGAGACACTTAGATTTCCTTCACCTTCTTTATTGGGCAAAGTGCTAGCAGCTTAGAAATTGAAGGTCATCTTTGCTTTGTCCAACTGTGCAGGTAAAAAAAATGTTGACCAAGGACCAAAAGTTCCAAAAGCAACTCCACATTTTGCCATAATTACAGAAGTTATTCAAGGACATGTTTTACCTGCCACCAGCCCTAAGAAAGTGAAAAGCTCACATGCATGCCAAATTGAGCAAGGTTCATGTTTATGTTCAGACCAAAAATATCTTCAGCCAACTAATTAAAACATCATGGTAGCTGAGCAATCAGAGCGTGATAGCAAACTCCTGCAAAATACTGATTTTAGATATTGAGTCAAACATTTAAACTACAGTCTCATCAGGCTTTAGCTAAGGGGGAAAATATCTATTATGCATGTTGAATTTGAATTCACATTCCAACCTGAATAGTGTTCACATCTAAACCATGAAGCCAAATTTGCTCATTGAGTTCCAAATCCTTCTTGGGGATTAAGTCTGTAAAGCACTTTGATTACACAAATGTTGGGTTCATTTTCATTGACTTTTTAACAGTCTCATTATATCATCATCTCTTTTCGTCCTTCAAAGCCTTTATGTTACACTTACCAGATACAAGTCTGAAATATTAAAGCTAAAATTATTGAATATGTGACCAAACTCTTTCATCTTCAGGGTAGTCTACACCAAGCAGAAGAAAGAGGCCCAGAACAGACCTTCAGCATTTTGCTGACTGTGTTTGGAGCTTCAGCTCTTCAGTCTCATGTATGCTCCAGTTTTGAATTCTTTTGCTATATGTTCTAGCTTAATGAAGAGACTAAATCAATGGTAAATCAGTGACCTTACTGCATGTGACCCCCATGTTCCAGTACAGTAAACCCCAGAGTATCATAATCTGGTCTCTGGGGTTCCTTTCCCCAGACTAAGCACAGGATATATGTAACTGCCTATGCAGGTGTGCACAGATTTCATACCAAGACTAAAAATACAAACTCAGTCTAAAACCCAAAAGATTTATAAAAGAAATTATGTGTAAACTGCCCTGTGAATCCCTTTGGAAACAATATTCACCTCTATATGTTACTCTAGACAGAGTACAGGAACAGTTACCACATATAAGACACAATTTACAGACAGCCACAAGGAATGGAAAAATACAGAAAAATTCTTTTGACAAAACAGAAAAAAGAAATGGTGCAAACCATGTGAAAAGAGGGCCGTATTCCATAAGTCTGCTTTGGATTTTTCCCTAGTATCAAATATCTAACTCTACTGTCAAACAAGCAATTAACAACTAAAAACTTAATTTCTGCAAAAAGAGATCAAGAACACGAACACATCAAAATCAAACTAATGAGGATGTGAAGAAAGAGGTCTCCAAAAACTGATGCTGTACTGTAGAGAAATAGATTTGAACATATAGAAATTATTCACCACTGAAACGAGGTAGCATCTTTTGGAGATAACTGAATCAGCATTCTGTTACACTAACTTTCCTGTGAGGAAACAGGTGAACCTTTATTACATTCCCTGGCTCACTGGCTGGAGTAACCCAAAAAATCCAAGGTGAATTCATCAGTACGTGCAGAGCAGCAACAAATTTTATTTGTAATGTATAAGGCAGGTATAAGTTCTGTCTGAAATATCTATTCCTCTGAAATGAATTTGAATTTATACTTGAGAAGAGCAAAAAAGTACTGTGGGAGGACTGGATATGATTGAAAGAGTCTGCTATGCCCATCCTATAATCTCTTACTTTGAATGCCCTACATAGCTTCTACAGATTGAGCTGAAACATCACAAGCTCTTTAATTTGAGCTTTAGGCAGAGGCCTAAAGCCAGACTGGCAGAATCTGTCTGTACTGAAGTTTTATTTTGGATAGAACTGTCACATCTCTAATATTAAAATGGAATTGTCTAAATAATTTATGACAGGCTAAGTGTGTGAAGTGTGTGATCAAGGCACTCTTCCAAGAACAAGGAATATAGGTTTCACTTACTGAAAAATCAAAATATTACATTTAGAATGGTGAAATCCCTGCATCTGCAGATTCAGATATTTGTAGAGCACAGGAATTAATTTTGCTCAAATCTTATGGTTAAAAAATGAGAAAGACCAAATTAGTAACCAAATTATAACTGCAGAGAGCTGCATGCCGAACTAGCTTCCCCAGACTTCTACAAGCATAGTCCTCCTATAATCCTCCTAAAACAGAAAACTGGAACACTTCTAAGGTATTAAAAGAGGCCAGCATATCCAATGAGTCTGTGAACAGAAAAGACACGGCCTCAGAAAGACCAGCATTACATTCCCTGACAATTTTGCATATGACTAAGAAAGTAACAACAAGCATAGAGGGGTTGGTGACATTATTCCCCAAATTCTCAAAGCCCATGAGATCACATGGCATGGTTTGATCCACACATGAAGATAAGATCATCTAGGTACATGTCAATCACTCCTGACTCTCCTTAGATTACCAAGGCAGAACTGTGATAAATTGCAGCTCCTCCAATTTCTACCAATTAAAATGCACCAAAGCAAGTCCAGCCTGCTTCCCTGCTGGGCTGTCCTCACGGGGGAATCTTGGTTCCTCACATGCAGTCTGGAGCCTTAATTTCAGCTTCTGCAAGTTGCCTTTCACATCCTGCCCATGTGTGGCTGCTCATTTTCTCCAATAATCTCTCCAAAAGCATGCAGGGCTGCTGCTAAGGACCCCCAAACACATCCCTGCTCCCAGTCCTGGTCCTTCAGCCTCTTCCTACAGGACAAGGGTTCCCACCCCGACCACCATGGGGGTCTCTGCTGAATATCTTTCTTGGACTAAGAAGGGGGCTTGTCCAATGCTGCATGCAGTAGCCTAGATATGGCCTAACAAGTGACAAGTCAAGGGAGTTAATCAGTCCCCTTTTCTGCAAGTGATGCAGCTTGACTGTATTTGATTTTGCAACCACAACCAGAGTGGTTGTTCCTCCCATTTGTTTTACAGACCCCATGCATTCATATACATACATTTTATACAGGTGCCTTTTGCCAGGTTTTATTGTTTCTGAGCTGTCTCTTGTAACTGCTATTTTGCATTCTCATGTGTGGTGTCCTTACTTCCAAAGTTATCCCCTTCCCTCTCCTCATCAGGTTGGCAAAGGTGCTGTTGCCCCATTTTGTCAGGTAGATCCTCCTCTCCACAGCAATCCATCTTTAAAAAAGGTCTTGTAGCCATAAAAGCCAGTTTTCCACCTAAAACATCAGCTCTAGCCAGGTCTCTACACAGAAATATCAACCTATTCTCAATCTTTGCTGGTTCCACACAGATTGCTCCCCTGCTCCTACAGGCAGGTCACTGCATACCCTCCTCTGGCCAAGCTCCAGCATTCTGTTGAAGGTCTGTGATGTACCAGGGAAGCTCCTGGAGCAGAAACCCTGCCCTGCAGAGCAGCACCAACCAATGGTAGCCACTTCTTTCATCCTCAGCTGAGTTTGGCCAATTTCTAGTTGCTTCAAGATTTAGATTATTTCCTTAACATAGATTCTTCCTCCAAAAATGACCAATATCTATCCCCTCATTAAGCAGCCTTAGGAAGAAATGGGACAGATCCTGATCCAACAGAGCAACCCCGAAGTGGCATTCTGGTTATAGGAGGGCTAATAGATCAGGAACATCCCTTCTCTTTATACACTTGGCTCTTCAAGAAACTGTCACTAACCAGTTTCTTCTCTGCAGTTAGCTGTAACACAGGCCCCACAACTTTTTACTTTTTCGGTCCAATAATAAATATTGGAAAGGGAAGGCCAAACAACTTGCAGGAGGTTCAGAACTGCACCATGAGTGGAGGGACACAAACAGGCCACAGGCATACAGCAGGTACACTTGTCATAGCCACCGAGAGTAATTATTACATAAAATTACTCAAGAGTATCAAGCAAAAAATAGACTTCTTATAAATAGAAATTTTTCACTCCCCGTGGTGACAGTCAGTGCTGTTTTGAGTTGTAAGAGCCCTCAAGAGATAGCAAAAGTATAGATGCACTTTTAATCACTGCAAAATGCTGAGAGTTGGTTCTTTCCCAAATCCTACTGGAAAGCATTTTTCATATATTGACTCTAACAGTCACTCTTTCAATTATCTTAGACACAAACTGTTATTATATATCAATGTTAATATAATTATGTTAGCTATCGAAACTTTTTTTTTTAGAAACAGCTTCCTGCAAAATATTTCAAATTGAACTTGAATAAGCACTTCTCAGCAGAAAAGTGCTCTACTGGGACTCTAAAAGCAACTCTGAATTCAATTCCTCTCATAACAAACTTATTCTCTATTCCCTGACTTTGCCCAACTCACTTGCAGGCTTTCTGGTTATTGTCACTCCTGCACCTGGTAGGCCAAGCCCTACCAAAGGCCATTCAAAATATCAGTATTGGGCAGAACTTGTAACAGAAAAGCTGCCAGCATTTTGCAGTTGTCAACACGACAGAAAATAAGCTGCAGCCTTACTTCAAAGGAGTCTATTTTCTAGGTAAATCCTTTGGCTGATAAATCTTGTTGAGGAGTCCCTCCACAATGCAAAGTAGAGGCTCTCTCTGGGCTGCCCTTAGGATTCCCTGGGAACTTGGAAAGCCAGGCTAGGGGCCAATAAATATGCTCAATGGGACTTAAGTGCCTGAATTACTCTTTGAGGTTTTCTGCTCAAAAAGGCCACAGTAAAACTGAGCTTATATGGCTTCCATATTAACTCAGACCCCTAGAAGTCTTCAAAGCCAGAACTGAATTAATCAAAATTATTTGTAGAACTTTTCTTTATGTGGCTTAAGATGACATACTATGAGAAAAGGGGGGCTTCTGCTGTGAGTGAGCAGGATAATAAAAGGCATCTGAAGAGTCCTGCCAGGATACTGAGGGACGAGATCCTTCCCCTTTACTCAGCACTGACTTTTGCCTCTCCAGCAAGAGCTAATCTCTCCTGTGCTGCACAGTAACACTAGTTACTGACTGCTACAGAAAACTTTTACAAAGATATTCATTACAACAATAACATTTTGCAAAGTGTAAAAAGGTAGCCAGAATCTAGGAAGTCTCTCTTAAATTGTAAGTATTATTTAATTCTGTTTTTAAATACTGAGTTCCTGCTGTTCTCTCAACAGCAGAAAACAAGCTGGCAGTTTGCAAGAGCAGGAACCAGTCTGAATAAACATGAGTGGGTGTCAGACAAATCTATTTACCAACCAATTACTGATTCTTTCTCGAAAGTGAAAACTCAGTACTTCTAGAAATCACATTAGATTTTTTTCCAAGTATTAAATGCATATTTACACCTGACTCCATCAACAAATACATAATAAAAAAAATGTCAATCCATTTAGTTAGATATGGAAAGCAGTTAATTTTATGCAGCATGCAAAGGCAAGTGTAAAGATTTTGAAACTGAGATTTTAAATATTTACTCTGAAACAAAGAATAGTAGAAAGAAGCTGTGAATACATAATTAAATCAAAGCAACATTATGTTATCCTACTAGTCTGGAAATTAACTTCCCTCCCATCAAACATCATCACTTGTTTAAAATAATGAAAAACAAAAACCACAGGAGTTAATGTATTTTTTAAAAATCAAACAAAGAAAGCCAATAACATATTCTGTTTTTTTAAATGTATACACACTCAGCTCAGCTTTGTAGCTGTAGAGTAGTGTATAAATACAAATCAACCTTGACCATTTCACCCAGGTACTTGTGGAAAGGCTGTCAAAAGAAATGAGAAAATCATACACATATCTGGAGATACAGAATACAGATAAGAGAGTCAGGAAAACCTGATCTTCTAGACACCTGAATTCCTAAAGCATTATCCCAATTTAATAGAAAATAAAGCAAAAATATGAGTTTATGTCAATCAGTTTTAGAGCCACATAAGATAAGGACACTAATTTGAACTTGACATGCTACAATCAAAGAAAATTAGTTCCATTTGAAGGCAATAAAAAAGTCAGTTATGATCTAGAAATTCAACTCATTTGTGCTGAGACTCTCAGTCATTTACTTGTGCAACCACTGCGTGCAGGTGTTGCTTTACTGCCATGGTGCTATGTAAGAGTAACAAACACATCTGCTGGGAACTCTTAATTATAGATGACAAACAATAAATCACCAGCTTGTTGCAACATCAGAAGGCTCAAGATGTGATCCATCATGTCTACATCCCAAGAAATAAATTAACCCCTCTGCTTTGTTTAGTAGACAAGAGAGATTTATTATATTTATTTATGAGCGCAATACTACTGCAAGAAACAATAAGGGCTGTGCTTCTCTTGAGTATTGCTCTTGTCCACTCTTCTACCATTGCCTGTGCTGGTTTGCACTGATACTATTTCATACCCCCTCCTATGTTACCATAAAACAATGTAAGTTGCAAGGCAGTGGAGAAGCAAGTACTGTATCTTAACACACATGGAATCCTATAGGATATTTGCTCTCATTAAGAGCAGTCCTATTCATTAACTTCCATGAACTAAAAAAACCCCACCAAAACAATATAATCCAGGCAAATAAATAAATAAATTTTCCCTGAGAAAGCGCCAAGTACACATATATGTCTGTAAGTATCTGTATATACTCAAAAACATATTTTGTCTAAGTGATTACTATTGTAATTCAGGCAAGTAGTTTTTCATATGTTTTAGATACTACAAACAAGCCTGAAACATATTTGGAAATTTATCTGCCTTAAATGAACAGTGACAATCTCTCCTCAATACCAATAAGAAGAAAATCAGTTTGACAGGTGGAGGGGAGAAATATTGGCAGCTGAAATCAGTTTAAATCCTGGGGTACTGAATAAGGACTTCTCACAATTATTATATTTCACTGCTCTCTAAGTGCACCCATGTTGTTTTACATTATAATGGCAATAAAAGTCAGGCGTGCAGGCAGGAACTTTTTAATGGAAGGAAAAACTGGCTGTGCTATTGGAACACCCTGTCAGGGGGAACAGCAGGTGAACATATAAGTCTTTTGTGTGTCACAGAGCACTATAACCACAGCAGGACTAAATTACTCTTCAGAAAGACACCTCCTTGACCATCATTACTGCGATCACCAACATGAAGTGATATACTATTTGATGATACAAATACAGACCTTTATGGTCCATCTGAGCAGATAAAACCCAAATTATAGAGCTAATCTATACAAATTAAATAGGCAACAAAAAATGCTTTCTTTTTTCTCATAAGAAACACATTTAGTATTGTTGAGAAAATCATTAATTACAACAAATAGTGTTTAAGTCTTATGAATGCCTTCAGCTTTAAGTGACAGGGCTCAGTCCTGTATTAATATGTGCAAGTGGCTATCTTAGCCTTAAGACTATGGGCCTGAGAAACTCTGCCAAGGTATATCTTGGCCAGACCACATCACTGGAGTGCACCCAAAGGGAAGAAACTTCTTTTGGAAGACTGCGACCGAAAAAGAGCAATTTAAGGAACAGTATGCTGCCCAAATAACCACCAAGACCCTCAAAAGACCCCTACTCTGATGTAAATAAGCTTATAGAAGTACTTTAAACATGCAAAAAAAAAAAATTGCAGGAATGTTTAGCATGTATGAACAAGTTTGGGGAAAACTGTCTATTAGGTAGCTGCTCTGTGTGGGTTAGGGGCAAATACTCCCCTTACACCCATTGCTAAAAATAAGTGATGCCACTTTCTAATACTGAAATTACAGTGTTAGAGAGCCTCATTCCCAGCTTCCAGTGACAGTATGAAGAGTATGTTTTATTTCTCACTTTTCAGAGGATTTTAATTGCCAGTTACATGTACTGTCACTCCCAATAGCACAGAGTTGTGGTTTCATGATAAACATGAACCCACAAAGCCCTGCAAAGAGAGGTATAGATATATTGTGGTATTCCAGCATTTTGACCAAAAAACTCCTGCTGCTTGACATAATAATACAGGTATTACATATTTGAACAAAGCTGCCACAGCATGAGACTACTGTGAAAAGCAAACAGCAAAAACATGACAGCTGCTTTAAAAAAAACCCAACAAAAATGAAAAAAAAAAAGCTTTCTAATCTATAAAATTATGTACGTTCTCTCAAGACACCTGATACTGCCATAGGCAGCAGAGGATTCTCACCAAAAAGGATCAGCAGGATTATGCAATTTGGGAAATTAATCCTCCATAAGGTTTCAAGAAGGGGTTTTGGTTCCTCATATATCTTGTGAAGAAATAAGCTCCTGATTTGAGTTTATAATCACACACTAATTAAATCATAAGGGAAAAATTAAGCTTTAGAGCTTAATAGATTAGATATTTCCAATACAAGGCCCAGATCACTGCTATCTTAAATTCAAGGCTAATGAAAAAAACCAAAGACAATTATAGCAGCAGCACTTACATTACCTCTCGGAGAACCAGAGCACTGCCTAACTCAGAGGATAAATACCCACAATACCACACCCAGCTGCACCTGGCCTGTGTTCCCCGTTAAGGTTTTCCTCATCCTGTAAGAGGCAGCAGGTGACCCTACTCGCTCTGTTCATTACACACACCCTGCCAGTTTTGAGATGAGTGCTACAGAAGAGACAAACACCATTGTGCTGATCCTTGCACTAAGGCCAAGGAGATTGGAATAGGTACAGGGTCTAATGCAATTGCAAAAGGCATCAACAGCTTATCCACTGCATTAAACTCATGTAAACAGCCAGTGTACTAAAAGCTGTTTTAACTTACCTCAAATTCTTTGCACAATTGATCCACAGTCATCTGAGTGCTCACTGAAGCTTAACATCCTACTTTTTTTCCATTGATTGCAAGTGGCCTGTTTGGTTCTCTAATATGTGTTACAGTGAACATTGTGCTCAGTAAAAAAGGCTGTTTGTTGGCAGTGTCTAGCTATCCTAGAAACTGTAATATAATCAGAGAGGGTATGCTGCTTCTGGCATTTTCTTTCAAACCCTGGGGAATATATAAATGAAGAGTTTAAACTGAGCCCATGCCAGGCATCTGTTAGATAGCAAGAGAGTTTGAAAACCAATATGAAACAAGAATTATGAACTTACTCCAGTTAAATACCAAACTTGGAAATAATTGTCAAATCAGCTAGAAAACCTGGTGAAGAAGGCGTGAATGTAAAGGCCAAAGAAACAACTTCTCCTCCAAGCAGTGGTAAGGCCAGAGGCAGAGAACGGTCATTGTGGAGAAATATATGTCTGCCATCACCACCAATACCTGTGTTTCATTTTCTAGTTTCAAATACTTTTCAAATATTTAGGAAAATCCTTTTTCCTTAGAAGGTAAGAAAAATAGTAGGTGCAAGTTAGTAATTCACCTCCTGATGAGGACCATATCCAAGTAGATAAAAGCCAAAGAGTCTTTGATTTGTATTGAATTGCAATTAATTTGCAAGGAAAAAACAGGCCTGTGTGATCCTGTTAGTGGTGATTAGGAGAAGAAACAAGGTAAATATCAAATCTGTCTGAACTAAAATATTTTTGGAACATTTAAACCATGTCCAAAAGAGAAAAATAGAGTTTAAAAAACCTTCTGTCTGTAAACTACAGCAACCGTTTCAATATATATTTTAATAACCCTTCCAATGGCATTACTTCCCCCAAATCAGTAATCAAGTAAGCAGCTGTGTAGCCTTTGGGGTAAGGTTTTTATCTGTTTTAAACAAAAAAGATTCAGTAACCATTAATTCCTCTCAAATAAGAGGCTTCAGGAAACATTTTCTTTATAGATAAGCCTAAGCAAAGAGTGGCCAGAATTCAATGCAATCAATGTTGTTTTTGGAACTATTTGAACTCAAACTACTTGAGATAAAATTTGCATGTTACTCCAAATAAATAGACATAGCACCCTAGAATGACACTAATAACAAGAAAATAAAACAGCATGGTCTAAAAAATTGATTCAGAGGGGTTTGGGGTACTTAGAAAATGCATTGGTACCTTGTATTTCCCTACCAACTGCAGTGATCTGCAGGATAATGAATCCAAGTGAAAAATGGTTCATTTATTTCTTGACTAGCAAATGCACAGTTGTCTTGAGCTCATGTAAAAATGTTTTCAAAGAAAACCTCAATAAATTGGAATGTATGTTAGTCATTCTTATTTCTAGCAGAACAACAACATGAAATTCTGAGTTTAACAAAGCTTAAAAACACAATGCTTTAAAACAATCTACTCATATTTCTCATGCTTCCTCCCTCCATCTCTCACAGCTTGTTTTGTGAGGCGAAGAAAATCCTACACTTGGAGAAGACAGTAAACTTGTAAATTTTTGCAAACCTGTAAGAGAAGTTATCTACAACTTCTTTTAAAAGATGCTAAGTCTTTTTCTCTGCTTTTTCCATTTCATTGTTTATTCTTAATGATACACAGGGCCTGCATCTGGCACTATAAAGATCCCAGACTGCATCCACAACACCTTCCTGGAAACACTGAGCACAAAGATTCATGTCTCCCAGCAGCCCTTCAGTGAAGAATATGCCTGTAACTTCAGAAAATAAGTAGTGCATTAACACTTCAACAAATAGCCTTTGAGCTTAGACATGGTGGGCACATGTTGTAAAATCAGATCATCAGTTTACTACTGTCATTTAAAAGTAGTGAACTCTTTTTATCTATAGGCACATAAGCATGCTCCCAGGGCAAAGACAAAAAAAAAACAACCCCAAACACTGCAGTAGTGATATATTTATGGTACTTACTATTTAGATTAGGCAACTTTGGAAGACTTCAGTTCCAAGGAAATTCAGGTTCTCGTTCACTTTCCTAAATTAAAGTATTTTTTCACTTCTTTTTTCTTCCAGAAACAGAATTAAATTCACTAACTCAACACAGTGTTCATTCTTCTTGAAACTGCAGACATTGGGAACATTTGTATTTCAACCTTGCTCTACTTGCATATGGCACACAATTATCTACTACAATGAGAATGACAGAACACAAGCACGGCATTCTACTGTGTGCAATCACTGAATAATACATGGTTTCACTGTTCATCCACTGTAATGATGTTTTTGAGGATGTTTCTTCTTACCTCTTTTCATCCATTCAGTGGTGTATGTATTGGTATCAGAGGACTTACAGGGGAGGCTTTAAATATCAGAGGAAATCAGGTCAGTATCCTTCTCCTCAGAGAAGCCCTGAAATCAGAGGTGTTGGGAAGTATTGCTTGAGAGACTCAAAAGAAATCTGCAACAGAAGGCACAGTGATAGTGGATCCTCCACAGACAGCTCCCTGACAACAAAATGAGCTATTAAATGAATAGAAACCAAATTCAACTTTAGAAGTCCTACAGCGAAAATGGTTAGCAGGAGGGAGAATATTCTGTCAAATAACCATTACAGGCTTGCTCTAGCCTTCTGCTCTCCCTGAAGCTCACTCTTTTAGCCACTGTCAAGGGAGAAAAATAGAAGAAAAAAAGACTTCTCAAAGACAGCCTGCTGAAAAAGACTTGGACTATAGTCAAACAATTCACTCCATGACCACAACCCTAATGTCTTTAAATACACATCATCTCATTTTCATCTTCTTATTACCAGAAATTATTATTTTTGGAATAAATGCTTTGCAGGAATACAAATTCTGCTTTTGGCTGATGCATTCTAAGGCATTAGACTTGTGCCTTAAATGTCATGGTATAAATGCTTTATTAAAATAGTAATTTAGCTCAAGGAGTTCATTACAATTTAACAGGCATTTAGTAAAAGCTGAATAAAAAAACAACATTAGTACAGGGTACATCAGTACTGCATGATAAAATATTGTGATGCATGAACAAGGCACTACTAATAAGACCAGGAAGTCTAGATAATGGATAAAGGGGTTTTGCCTTAAGCTGTTTAATAAAATACAAAACCCACGCTACACTGTTTAGCTCAAGTTTACATAAGCTGATGGAAAAAAACCCAAACAAACCACACAGGAAAGGAATAAAATCAAGCAGCAGCAATGCAGTTTATGAAGGTCTGAGAGAAATGAGGAGAAAGCATTTACAGACTCTAAGTATTATAGGCTCTAAACTAAAAAATTGTGGGCTCTATGATCAGGCCAGACTCAGACTAAAATTCAGTCCAAAGCAAGGTCTTGCAGGCAAGTCCTGCACTTCCACTCTTATTGGTGAGAACAGCTGAGAGTCTCACCTAAAACTTTAAAAGTGGCAATTCTGCAGCTCTTTTCTACCTCAGAAGGCAGTTCTGACATACTGTCAAAGAAACTTCAGAGCTATCTGTGTCTGCTTACATATCCCTTTCACACCAATGGTTCTCCTGCATTTGAGCAGTGCTTGAGGACTCTAAACCCAGTAGAAATGCTGCCACCACAGTGACTACTTTACAAGGGCTGCAGGAGGTAACAATTTAGGATATGCAAGGCCATCAATTGATTGTTTTACATTTAGTTCCAGTAGGCTATTGTAGCTACATGCTGAGTCACAGCAGTTACTTTCCAAGCAAGTACTTTCTTAACTGAACATTGTTATATTTTCAAAAGTAATAATCTCTTTTTTTAATAATCTTGTAAAAGAATAAGTGGTTTCTTCTTTCAAAAACTACTCCCAACTGTGAGGATGTGTCATGAATTATAAATTCACTAGGGTAGCTGTAGCACAAAAACCAGCCCATATATATTCTTTCCATTCTTGTTTGAAAATTTATTACCAGCTTCTCCACAGGTACCTTCCAACTTACTACCTGCTCTCCTGTTTCCTATAACTAAACCAAATTCACAAGACAGATGTTTTGTGTTATGAAAAAGACTTCAGCTTGCATGTAAGTCAAAGTAGAGCCTTCTCTTTGCAGCTCTGTAAGGGCTCATTGCAGTAGGCCGGGATTTTTCTAATTCCTTTTAATTTATCTAAAGTGTAATATTCCATTCCAATGATAAAAAGCATAGCAGATCAATATAGACCAAGCTATTATTTTGACATTAATTTTTTTAATCCAGCCTTGATAATTTTGCAAATATCTCCCCATAACATTCCACAACCGACCTCTCACAAAAGCCCGTGAGAAATTTGTATGTCGTGACTTTGGAATTAACAATGGATATAAATAGTACATTGCCATCACCTCTACACCTGCAGTATCCTGGCATGCCCAAGTTGTCACTCAGAATGCCTTCACTTCTACTTTTACTCAGACACAAAGCAAGCCAAGCCAACAGAAACTCAACTGGTCAAGTTCACACAGGAAAAACACATGCATTTCTGAACAACCACCATATTGCTGGGCATATAGAATATTTCTGAGTTTTAGAAACTTCAAATGAACTCTCACAACATGGGCTTCCACCTAATACAGAAAATAACAGAATACAGATGTTTCATGGAATTCAACCAGGGAATTTTGTCAGAGAGATTTTGAAAGTTCTGTTATGTCCTAATGCTGAAAAATGTGGATCTTCTCCTCTCATTAGCCATTCAGGGGCTTCTTCCGGCCATCGGAGGTGCCATTAGAAGAATGCTCTAGGGAGCGTGAGCAGGAGCAGGCAAACAGGGACGTGGCACAGGGTTGCAGCCATCCTCCTGCTACCAGGGAATTTATTTTGTGTTGGGGTTTTGGCAAACAGAACCCCCTAAGAAGGATGCATCTGTCCAGATCCCTTCCTGTAAGGAGTGTCTGAGCCTGTCAGCAGCACCAGGGGGCAGTACAAAAGAGAAAAGATTTCCTGTCTTTTGGCTGAGCTCAAGGAGGAAGTAGAAAGACTAACGGGTATTACGGCAAGTGAAAGGGAATAGACTGGTGGAGTTTCACCCTTTTATCCTGGAGAGAAGCCCACCAGGAGTCAGAGGACTCCCATGCCTCCTACTATCAGGCAGATGGAGGTGACTTAGTAGATGAAGGGGAGTGGAAATGGGTCCCTACTCACCGAGGTAATAAAATTCCTCCCAACCCCCATCACCTACCCAGGTGCCACTTCAGAATACGTATAAGGCCCTGGATTCAGAGGGTCAGCCAGATGACATTGAAGAAAATAATCTGCCTGGAGAGGCTCCTAATTACACTTCATCTGTCAGATGGATCACCACCTCTAGCATTAAAAAGAAGAGTAGTCAGTACACCTACTGACTTCCTTCTGAGGGGAGCAGAGGACCCCATATGCTGACCAGTGAGAACTCAGTTTGGCCACTTCCATGCAGGACAATAAAAAATATTTTTATAAATACCTTAATGGCAAAAGGAAGGGCAAGGACAACCTCCATTCTCTATTAGATGCAGGAGGGAATTTAGTAACTGCAGATGAGGAAAAGGAAGAGGTACTTAACACCTTCTTTGCCTCAATTTTCAACAGAATGACAGGTAGTTCTCAGGACAACGTTCCTGCTGGGCCTGTAGATGGTGTCAGGGAGCAAAGCAGCCCCCTGTTACCCAGGGGGAGGCAGTCAGAGAATTGCTGAGCCACTTGGATGCTCATAAATCTATGGGTCCAGATGGGATCCGTCCCAGGGTGATGAGAGAGTTGGCAGATGAGTTTGCAAAGCCTCTTTCCATCATTTACCAACAGTCCTGGCTCACCAGGGAGGTCCCAGATGACTGGAAACTGGCCAATGTGACACCTATCCACAAGAAGGGCCAGGAGGATCCAGGAAACAGCACATGTCTCAGCCTGACCTTGGTGGCCAGCAAGATTATGGAACAGATCACCTTGAGTGTCATCACATGGCACCTACAGGATGGCCAGGTGTCATGATCCAGTTATTAAAGATATTAGAAATGCCTCTGCCTGAATTAAGGTGCAAATGAGACCATATGCCAGTGACAATAGTATGGATTTTATTTGATAGTAAATATGAGAGAAAGAGAGAAAAAGCAAGAGAAATAGAGAAGAGGTGGGGGAGGGACAGAAAGAGAGTGACAAAGACAGAATAAGGAAAATATCACCATTCTGTGGATCCCAACAATGTTGCATTGATACTCTCCAGCTAGTCTTCTTGTAAGGTCCCCCCAAAAAGCATAGAATCCAATGGGTTAATATACACTCAGACTAGGCAGGAAAACCCAGGCACCTCTCTGGGCAGGGGGAGTTTGCCATTGTCTCTTAGACTCTGAGTTTGTTGTATCACATGCAGTTCTGTGGTGCAAGGCTTCAGGAATGACTCTGGGAAGTGCTTTGGGGGCCTTTGATAGATCATGATACCCCCTCAGCTGCCTCTCACATGAATGTCCCATGGATGTGGCCTTCCTGGGGCTGAGGATTTTACAGCTGAGCCAGTTTGTGTAAGTGAGAATGGGTCATTACCTCTAACCAGAGGTCACACCTGAAACCTCCTCCCCCCCACCCATTTTAGGGGGAGGCTGTGTAAACCTGGCTTTTGTGGGCTGTGGTCTCCCCCATCCCAAACTCAGACAGGGGAGAGTTTCTGTTGCACTTGGCTCTCTTGCAGATGCATTCCTTTCCCTCAGCCTTGTTCATTTCTCCCCAGGCCTGAGATGAATGAAGAGGTTTCTCTTTATCTAATCTCAGCAGTTTGACTTATAGTCCAAACTTCTTCAAGGAGGTTTCTGTGGTTGTAGCTTCTTTATACAGTTTTTGCTATAATGAGCAAAATTTTCTATCAATGTTTAAGGCATGAACTATTTCAGTCTCCGACACCAAGGGATCAGACCCAGCCAGCATGGGTTTAGGAGGGGCACATCATGCTTTAACCAACCTGATCTCCTTTTATGACCAAGTGATCTGGCTGCTGGATGTGGGTAAGGCTGTGGATGTTGCCTACCTGGACTCCAGCAAACCCTTTGACATTGTCTCCCACAGCAGACTCCAGGAAAAGCTGGCAGCCCACTGCTTGGACAGGAGCACTCTTTGCTGGGTTAGGAACTGGCTGGATGGCTGGGCCCAGAGAGTGGTGGTGAGTGGTGCTGTATCCAGCTGGGGGCCAGTCACCAGTGGTGTCCCTCATGGGGTCTGTGCTGGGGCCAGTTCTGTTTAATATCTTCATTGATGATCTGGATGAGAGGATTGACTCCACCATCAATAAATTTGCAGATGACACCAAGCTGAGAGCATGTGTCAGTCTTGGAGGGTAGGAGGGCTCTGCAAAGGGACCTGGACAGGCTGGATAGATATGCAGAGTCCAATAAGATGAAGTTTAAAAAGTCCAAGTGCCGAGTCCTGCGCTTTGGCCACAATAACCCCCTGCAGTGCAACAGTGGGACAGAGTGGCTGGACAGTGCCCAGGCAGAAAGGGACCTGGGGGAACTGGTGACAGAAAACTGAACATGAGCCAGCAGTGTGCCCTGGTGGCCAAGAAGGCCAATGGCATCCTGGCCTGGATCAGGAATGGTGTGGC